>OZ022259.1:34150049-34380540 GCA_963978905.1 Trichostrongylus colubriformis | reverse complement strand
CTGGATGATGATGTTGTCTTAGTGAATATCCCTAACGACAACCTCAAAAGCCAACTCGTGCGAAATAGGCTTTACGATAAGCGTTGCGTGTCAGAGAATTGTGTTACATGCCCGTATGGTAAAACTGGGGATTGCGCCAAAATTGGTGTGATCTATCAAATTGAATGTCAAACATGTAAGGCAACGTACATTGGGGAAACTGGAAGGAGACCAGCAACACGTATCAAAGAACATCTTGCTGGTAAAAGACTAAGTAGCAGAACACCTCTGGGAAAGCACATGACCGAGGAGCATAGCGGAAATGACTTTGATGTGAAGTGCAGTATTCTTGCATGCGAGACTGAGATTTCTGCCAGAAAAGTGCTTGAAGCGTTTTGGATTTCTGCAAGAAATCCAAGTATGAACAACCGAAATGAGTGCTTATCCATTACGAATGATCTCTTGCCATTTGCGTCACATTGCGAGCTACTGATATGAGGGGGAGACATGCATGTCCCCATTATACTATATGTATAAGGACTGCATGACATCTCTCATTCACTGTCGACAACTGACACGGAGTGGCGGCGTTCCACTCGCGCGGTGGTGGAGTGGGTGAGTTATGATCTTTCGTACGGGGTTCTCTCCGGCGGTTCTTGAATGTTTCGTCAGAACCGCTAGAGGGATGAGGCGTTTGGTGGTATAGTGGATTAAATCCTATATCTTGAGCCACGTTTAGGCCTTTGAGGAAGACGATCTGGTCGAAACGTTAGGCCGCCAATAAACATTCCACCTAACAACCTCGTTGGCATAAGAGAACAAGTTTCAAAATCCTAGCAGTGTTCGCGAAGCACGCACTATCAAGATAGTAAACTCGACTCGACTATTCTGACAGTGCTCGCGAAGCACGCACTATCAAGACAGTAAACTGAAATCGAGAAGGATAAGATGGCGATCTTCACTTTAAACGCACAAACCCTTGCATCGGAAGCGAGTATCGAAGATCTGAGAATGCAAGCTAGGAAGATCAAGTACGGCGTCATCGGAATGACCGAGACGCCTCAGACACTTACAAGGGAAGGTATTTTACTTCCCATGGAACTTTGAAATGAGATCCGGGGGGGGGGGGTCGATAGAGCTTCGAACGCTGATTATAACTGTGAAAACCAAAATTGCCAAATGGTGTCCTGAAGCGAGCTACGAGGGGTCAAAGTTTCAGGTCCAACTTCGGAAAATTGGGGGTGGCCAAGGGTAAAGTGATAGTTTTTGAAATTTCTTCGACAAAAATTCCTGCAACCTGAAGGAGATAACCTACACATACCTGTCACACTTGCCCCCATCACACTAAACGCACGCAACAAGCGCCGAATAATAGCATTTGCTGGGCAAGGGTCAACGACTTCTCTTTTACTAAATGGGTTGCCAGCCAATAGCCCATCAATTTTTCCAAGATTTGATCAAATTCTCGAATCGGCTGCAAACTTGTCCCATGGGATAGTTTGATTCCCTAAACACGAAAATCACACTGGTTTCGCGTGAAAACGTATGGCTCGCGCGCTATGGGCTCCCAAACATACTATGAAATGGTATTACTCTTTGTTTCAGAAAAACCTTCATAGCTTCATTCAGGTAATTGTTTGACAGATTCTGAATACAGACTTGAGATCAGCGTTTGAAAGCGCGTACAGTGGTATGTGTCTCATTGCAAATGGCCATTTCGACAAAGCGTCTGATGGCAAAGTGCCTCGCCAGTGAGGTGTCACAGGCAAACTTTGACCCCTCGCGACTCGCTTCAGGATGCCATTTGGCAATTTTGATTTTCACAGTTATAATCAACGTTCGAAGCTCTATCGATCCCCCCGGGTCTCATTTCAAAGTTCCATGGGAACTGAAATACCTTCCCTTGTTAGACTCTACGTAAGCAAGTAGAGCATAGGTCGGCGTCATCCAACGTGCCATCGAAAGAATGATGCTCGGAGTATTCCGATGCACACAAGTGCAGAGGAGAGTCTGGGGTTCTGAACTCCGTAGGCGATCAGAAATCAGAGACGCCGTCGTATTTGCCAAAGAATCGAAGATTAGGTGGGTCGGACACGTAATGCGATATCGGGATGACCGTTTGACTGGAGTGGTTACCAACTGAATCCCTCAGGACATCAAACGAGCACCTGGACGACCGCAGGCCCAATGGTCAGACTTTTTTACGGAAGTTCTGCGCGAAGGGGACGAGATGCTTCGTGTCCCTGGAGCCACAAAAGCTCACTGAACTGTCTTGGCTCCCGAGAGGGACGAATTGAGACTTTACTGGCGCCCGCTCGAGACTCTCGGTGAGCAACGGGCGACAGATGGTACAGGTGATCCTGATAGCGAGGCTAATAACTCCTTCCCCTTGTTCGTTGATGGTCATCTCTTCGGACGACTTCTAAAATGGGCGTAGACAGAGGCATCGGAAGGGGAGTTATAAAGAAAAGCAGTACAGGGGAAGATGTTCTTTATAAACGACTGTTGGAGTTCAGAGGAGGTAATCTGTGGTGAGACGCGGTTGGAAAGTGCGCGTTTGAGATCTTGATCGAAATCCCATTGCGCTTCACTTTGAGCTGCAGCGCTTCACTGGCCACGTTGCTGCGAGAGCGTGGCAACTTTCGCGGCTGTCATTGCCGATCGTTGCCTGCAACATCACGCCTCGTCTTCCATATTCGGCCGGAATAATCCCTTCTGATGTCTTGGGCATACCTAGGTTTCAGACGCGAGAGCACATTCAGCAGCGAATTTCCCGGGACCGCACAGCACCGCGATCTTCAATAAAATTTCTGATTTTTCAATAAATGTTGCTCAGAGCGAAACCACAAATCAATAATATAGTATAGAGGAATTGGATACGGACTGTAGTGTTCCCACGGCTTCCTAATTGTTTCTTCTAGTGCAGTTTCTTATATAATAATAGTGACCATTCAGGCTACTCTAATATCCGTCAAGTTGTTCGGATACTGATCGGTGCTTTGGGACTGAAGTTACATGCGAATAGAACAATATCAAATTGCAGGTATGGCACATCAGGTAGAACTTGGTCCTAAATAAATTCAAGGATATCTTAATTGGAAAGCTAAAACTGTGAGTCTACTAGAAATGCACGCGCTCGAGGCTGTGTGCACACAAGACAAAGTGCAAGTCTCTAAACATAAATTTGGCTAAATAGGGGTCAAAATAATCGCTTGGGTCGTTTGTCAAGATATCGTTTGAGGCTTATATTCGCCGCACTGATGAAGGGCGCAGCATTTCTAGGTGGTGCGCGACAGTGTGCCTCACTCTAAACTTGTGGTGCATATCGGATTGTCCTCAGTACCGATAACCTCATCCAAATAACTCAAGTGGCAACTCGCACCTACAAGGCGCGAAGTTGTGGTCACTCCCATTAGCGCGGCAGCCGATTGTCTTGAGAGAATCGTGCACGGAGAATTGAGTTTCTGTGTTACCCAATATTTACTATATATTGGCTTAAAGAACCGCATGCCTAGTTTTACGCTTAAAGTGGGAATTCGGCCAAGAAGCGGCTCCTCCAAGTGGCGGACGACGGGCGGAGCCTCCAGGTGGGTGTCCGTTCCGTGTCCCTCCGCGGTCGGAGACGAAGATTGGGACTAGTTACGTAAGTTTGTGCTCCCACTTTGCATCTCCACCCGCGGCGAACAACGGGGCGGGGCACCTACAGAGAGGCCCCCGTCGTCCACCATATTAAGGAGCCATACCTTAGCGGATGAGCAAATATAACGTAGATATATGGGTAATGGAGAAACTCATTTTTCTCCGTGCACTATTCCTTTGATTGTCTCTCATGTTCATGTTCACTATTATTGGTGCATGGCCTTCAGAAAGAGAATGGTGAGGTGCACTACCGGTGAGGAGCGTGCAGGGGCTGGCAGGAATTTACACGGACACTTGCAAGCCGAGAAGCAGAAACTCGCTAAGAGATGTGTTAAAATCCTAAAATCACTTGAACAGTGTGAGCGATATTCCGGGCTCTGAATTCTGATGGTGCTGATGAATTCCTTCAGAATGTCCTTCTATTCTTAACAGTCTTACCGTGAAATACATAAAGACGAACCTTAGACAGTGGGACAGACAGTATCCATTGAAAAACCTTTTTTTTTAAATTCAAATGATTCTATGAAGGTTTTCAGTCCTGGACAAAAGAGACGAATCAGCGTTGCTCTGGCTCTTCTTACACGATCGAAATTGATCGTGATGGACGAACCCACTAGGAGTGTTGATCCTGTGGTTAGTGATCACCACTCTATATAATCACTACTATTGGGTCATTCCATAAGTAATGTCGTTTTTTTCTCAAGCATAAGTTCTTCCTATTAATTTACAAGTTTTCGCGGCATGTCATATATCATTTGAAAGAGGTTTTCCTGCTTCCTGCCATGTGATAGGAGTCCAGTTGACATTTTTCACAATTTATTTTTTCCATGAGAAAGTTGAGGAGTCTTGTCAGTGGTATTTCCCTGTTCCTACCCACCACCTGTTCTTAACATTCCACCACTCTTACAACTAATTGGTTGAGAAAATCTTTTTGCCTTGGTTCGAGGAAATTGTCTATAATCGTCGAGTTGTGGCTGGAAAACTAAATGTGAAAAAAGAGCCACCTGACTTTCCAAAAAACCAGTTGGTGGAACTTGCAGAAGAGGTTTGAGCCAAGTACGGTACACATGATTGGTTAGTTTTCCTCAAGTAAAATATAGTGTTTCAATTAATTGCCGGTTTGGCGAATTTTTGTCTGCTGATCCTACCTCTTCGCCAGCCTAAATGTTGGCGCCGTTCTAACAAACTCAGAAACTAAACATGTTTTTTTGTAGAGCAGGAAAACCTCTTTCGAATGATATATAAACTGCTGCAAAAGTTTGTAATTTCATAGGAAAAATTTATGCTTGAAAAAAAACGACACTACTTATGGAATGACCCAATATATATAATCCGTTTGTCTGTCTGTCTGTGTGTGTCTGTCTGTTTGTCACGAAATTCATATCACGCGTCGCAGAAAAGCTAGGAACCTGATTTTTAAAGTGATATAGGAGGTGATAAGGGAACATTATTGGTGAAAGACCGAAAGTGATAGCAACTGATAAGAGGTGATAAGGAGCCTCGAAACAGGAATGGCGGGAAATTCATATCTCGCGTCGCATCAAAGCTGGGAACCTGAATTTTTAAAGTGATATAGGGGGTGATAAGAGAACATTAATGGCGAGGAGGAAGTGATTGCAACTGATAAGGGGTGATAAGGGGCGAGAAATTCATATCTCGCGACGCAGCAGAGCTGCGAGCCTGAATTTTCAAAGTGATATGGGGGTGATAAGGGAACATCAATGGCAAGGAACTGGAAGTTATAGCAACTGATAAGGGGTGATAAGGGGCGGAAAATTCACATATCGCGACGCAGCAAAGCTGCGAACCTGAAATTTTAAAGTGATATGGGGGTGATAAGGGAACATTAATGGCGAGGAGCTGGAAGTGATGGCAACTGATAAGAGATGATAAGAAGCCTTGAAAGGGGAATGGCGGGAAATTCATATCGCGCGACGCAGCAAAGCTGGGGATCTGAATTCTTGAAGTGATATAGGAGGTAATAAGGGAACATTAATGGCGAGGAACTGAAAGTGATAGCAACTGATAACGGCTGATAAGAAGCCTCAAAAGACGAATGTCGGAAATCCATATCTCGCGTAGCAGCAAAGCTGGGATAATGAATTTCAGATAATAGTAGGGCTGGCGTACACTACTGCGCGCGTCACACATGGAAGCAGCTAAATGAGCTCGATCGATATCGATAAGTGCGGAAGGACGTGATTGACGGGGAGGGATTTTATTTCCTTTTCCCGTTTTTGCAAATTCCCTGTTCCTGCAAATCGTTCGAATGATGACACTAATCGGTCAATATCGATCGAGCCCAATCAACATGTTTCCATGTGCGACGCGCGCAGTAGTGTGCGCCAGCCCAACTGGTTACTTATAAGGAAGATTACATTTGAAACCACTATGAGGTCTCACGACCTTCAAATCAACTGCTGACTTTCATCCTAATTTGTATGTTAGCACTCATTAATTTCTTGAATCGCTTACACACTTCTCGATTCCAATAGCACGTTTACTTCGAAGTATAGAAGATATTGCGTGCAGTTTTACTCACTAAGCTACACAGCTGAGGATAAATTCACTTTGAAATGAATGTTGATCACGCTCTTGGATCGATATCTTTGTTTTTATGTACAGTTGAAACATTTCAAGCTACAAGGCAAGCATCAGCGCATAGCGCTGGAATTGCAGCACTGCTGCCTAATTACATGTATTCAACGTAATTTCACATACACGCGAGGGCGTGCCCAGTCATACAGAATGGTATCGATCGTACAGGCGTGAAATGAATGCTTATTTCAGAGTGCACGAGTGAGCAATGGCTGTGTGTTTCAGACTCGTCGTGATATCTGGCGACTAATCAATGCCACGCAGTTGAACGATCGTGCGTTTTTCTTCACGTCGTCATCAATCGAGGAATGTGAGCAGATCACTGGTCGTTACGGTATCTTATCCAAAGGACGCCTTGTTGCTATTGGTAGCGTTGACGATCTCAGAAAAAGGTCAGTCTACATAGATATGTTTCCTTGAATAAGCTATCTCAGTGTTGCACTGGAGACATGATTATAACTTCAGCAAGTCTCAAAATGGTACACCATAATCACATTGTATTCATTCAACAGTTTAGGCTCAGCCACATTCGACAGGGGCTGAATACTACTAGATAACATCGATCGAAACCCAACACTATGTTGAAGTGAAGGTCATAATAAAATGAAATAATAGCGAATCTGTTAGCGATAGATAGCGGGCCATGCCGTGAGAAAATTTGGCGTCTGCTCGGAGGTGTGCACGTACAGCAATACCACATCCTAAGTGCAATACTGAATTTATTTGGCGCTTAATGTTCACAAGGAGAAATATGAAAGTATACTGCCTATGATAGATGATTGTGACATTTGTTAAACTTTTAATACTACCTGGTGTAAAGTTAAAATATGGCTATTTTTTGTACGTGTACTTCATTCCTGTGAAATTCAAAGGAGCTCTTTTTCAGGCACACCAGAGTGTGTATACTTCAACTAGAGGTAGAAGACAGATATTCCAAGCAAAAGGTCTCGTTTACAGTAAATACGATTGTTTCCATTCCATAGCTAGATCTGGAGATTCGGCTTCCATGCCATGCTAATTTTCCCAGCGACAGTGAAGCGAAGAGGAAGGTGAAATGGGGAAGAGGAGGTGGATGCCGAGCAAGCAATAGTGATCATTTTCCGGCAAAAATTTCATCCTTGTGGAGATGCATAGTTGATCATAGTAACTGCGCAAACGCCGCGATCTATTTTGTCTACGCCCCCAACCGAAGCAGCACCAGCTATGTGCGCATAGGGGCTCACGGCGGGATCTCATTTTTTCGCTCATGGTAACTTGCCACTCAATCTTCGCCATTAACCCGAAACTTATAACGACAATTATCGGCTCCAGTGTCTTAAGGCTACATAACCTTCAAAGTCATCACATGAGCAAAACAATTTGATATCAAACCATCCCAAGTTGCAGTTGTCTTTAATCTAGGGAAATTTCGATGAGTGTTGGTTTTTCAAAGCTTTTAGTGGGCGACGACGCACAGACAAGCAAGTAACACCTCAAGCGACTACGGTAAGAACCTGTCTCTACCATGCCAAAGGGAAACAGAATAAGGCAGAACCCTAATGGTTTATGAGCGCCATAAGAGATTATTTTCAGGGAAAACTTTGTTAACGGCTGTCATCAGACAGTTAATCCTTTAACTATAGTATAAACACCTCGTGTTATACCAATTGAATACCAGTACGTCTGGTAGGATGTACCCGATTCAAAGAGGCGGGACAATTTAGTTGACTTCTAAGGTGCTTGATCGTCGCCTTGATAATGCCACCGAGACATCACTTGACTGTGTGCTGTTTTTGTTTAACAAGGAAAAGGTTTCAACTTCCCATGGAACTTTGAAATTGGATCCGGATGGATCGATAAAGCTCTGAATATTGAACATAACTGTGGAAACCAAAATTGCAATATGCCATTTTGGAACGAGTTAGGAGGGGTCAAAGCTTGCCTGTGTTATCTCACTTTGGTATCGGTGCGGCCGTTGATGCGTCAGTAACGGCGACCGTGGTTCACAGGTAGTGATCCGGATGTGCAGGATAGTACTTGAGGGTTTGCTACTCGATGGTGGAGGTTTTTTTCATTTAGTGATTCGTTGTCAGTAAGTGCTTTTCTTTCACTTTTGAACGTTTCCTTGTTCTTCTGGTACCTATGGCACCGATCATTTGCTTTGCTACTTTATATATAACTACTAACATTGCCCACAAGGGAAGGATACCAGGCTGAGACTTTACCATATCAAAACATAGTGTCCTTCAATTCACTTGCAGATTGCAATGAGTTAATGTTTAAGGTTCTTGACACTATCCATGACGTGTTCCAAAATTCAGTGCCCATGAGCGTTCCAGAAAGCGGGAAAGACATCCTGAAATGGCAGGTTAGTGCTTGAAATCGTTTTCTGACAGGAGCATTATATGTATTGCGGCGTTAGTCATTACATACATATGGCACTGTTAAGCATGGTCTGTGACAGATGAATAAATGCTGTGGGCATTGGGCAAGGGAAACAACATTCCGGCGGTCGGATTTTTTTCGAAAGCTTGGATGGATTTTTAGAATGGATGAAAGAATTCCCTCGTAAAAAATAAAGTTTGAAGGAGGCTCACAGATTTGGTTTGCTCACCTCGCTGCTGCTTCCCTCATTCCGGGTGTGTAGCGTTAGGATCGTGGATAGCCGCGCGCGGCGAATTTCGGACGACTTCAACGCTGCGTGGTACGGTATTCGCAACGCAGCTTTGCAGCAGAGCGCAAATGCTGCCTCTCCGCCTCATTCGTTGCGTTGCCATTTGTTCAAACGTGGTTTGGTGAATTCCTCTAACAGATGAGACCTAACCATAAACATTAATTAGCGAAGCCGACTAGACGAGAAAAAGGACTGTTCGAAGCAGTAGGGGCGAGATATAGCGCTAGAGTGCAACACCCAGCATGTATAAACAAAAAAAGGGTGCTACTATAATGGGGGGGGGGGGGTGACAGCTTGCTGAATGTTGAACAGTACCGTTAGTTTTTCATGGTCATACAGTTATATGTATGCCATCTTCAAGATCATATAGGTATACGTATGTTAGCTAGTATGTGCTAGTTGATTGAAGTCGTCCGAATTTAGCCGCGCGCGGCGACTCACGATCCTAACGCTCGTCTCTCCCTCATCCCTCGCCTAGCGCATGTTAAGCGTATGCTAATTTTTTTCCAGTGAACCTGAGTGCTGAGTCCACGCTCCATTAGGGTTTCTGAAGGAGACGTTGAAAGCGTTTAGGGTTCAATAAAGGTGTTAGAATGGTGGATAATGAATGCACCGATTTCTGGGACCGTTGTCTGTGTTGCCATAATAGTAGCTTCTTCTTTAGGTTTTGTGGACTGTCATTTTGGTTTCTAGGCAATCTACTTCCTCTCTCTAGCGTCAGTCCCGCATCGTTGCGGGGTCCGCTGTTCTTGTCAGTTGTTGCCGCTTTCCCCTATCCAAGGCGTCTTCTGCCCTGGCTTTTACTTCGTGAGGTCGGATTAGATGACGTACTTCCGGACTTTCTTTGGGGTTCCTCGTGGTTGCTTGCCGGGTATTTCAAAAACCACAGCCTTCTTTTGAGTGGTCTGTCGACCTTATAGGAAAATTTATGGGGAATTTTCCTCGGCGTTGATTGGAAAAAAGTATCGCAGCATTTTCTTGTGATGTCTATGGGTACTACACGTACATACATATGCGGTAGACGAGGAAAAGTACTTATAGATGGGCGCGGTTTGTGGCGATTGACAGATCTGGATTAGTTTCAGTCTTCGAAAGCGTTTCCTGCAATAATGTGATCCTCCTCTGCTTTCCTCCCGAATTCGAGCCATTTTCAGCTCGACAAAAAACTTTTTTTCAGAATAAAATCAACAAAATAACCAACGCGCTTTGCATTTGTTCCATACTGGAAACCGACATAATATTAGACAAGTCATTTTCAGATTCCTATGACTGAGAACGACACGATGTCGATGTTCTTCACAAAACTGATACAGATTGAAAGCTCACTGCCAGTAACAAATGCTTATCTATCACAGTCTTCCTATGAGATAGCCCTCAATAGAATCGACGAGAAATTCACCAAAGATGTAAAACCGACTCCATTAGCTAAAGGAGCGTTACCTGTTCAAAAATAATGTAACTCGCATGACGTGACATAATTGTAACCTGATTTTTATTCGATAACGAAAAAATATATTTATTGTCAGATTCGAAATATAAATCGCTGGTTTGTTTATAAGAGTGTGCATCACATTTGTTCATTACATTAGACGAACAAGGTTAATAACAACATGAACTCACCAATTTTATTCCTAATTACTAATGGCAAAGCTGTTCGAATATTTCCTTCACTCAGCGCTTCGTTCTTGAACAGTTCACGTGCCTGTAATAGCTGTTCTGAGTATTGTATGAATTTTTTTGGATACTGTTGCGATGACGGGAGCATCTTATAAAGATATGAACATTGCCGTGCAAATGGTCCCCTGCTCCTCCAAGACTAAACAAAAGTAGCGCATCCTCATTACTAAAGCACCCTTTTTCTGGAGCTTATGGAGTCGGGTGTATGTCATTAGGACAGAAAGATCGCGTGGCCGCGTTCGGCGCGTGACGTAGTGGTGCGAGCTATGCGCGCCGTATTGGAAGGAACGTGAAGCGATGACGATGCTTTACGCCTTAATCTAGTCATTACCGCTTCAGGACTCAACTAATACGGCGCGCATAGCTCGCACCATCGCGTCGCGCGCTGAACGCGGCACCGCGATTTCCTTTCCTAATGACATACATCCCATGGAGTCAAGGAGTGGAGAAAATGCGACTTTACGATCCATGAAGCCAGAGATAACGGCACTATTCAACTACAATATCCTCCTTAATTTTTCGCAAATGAGCGCAAGAAGCGTGGGTCCGCGTTTTCTGCAGAATAAAAAAGTGTTGATTTCGATTACTCCACGACTTCAGAATAAAACTTAGCGTTCATTGAGCCACGCTCACTCCAGTCATAACCAGCAGAAAATGCATCAACTAATATATTCCACAGCATGGCTGGAAATGACAGTCGCCTTCTGGAAACAGCGGGTATCGAAGGGATTTTACCCTTTTATTAATTTTTTTATCTACTGGAAAACGCCACTGTTCGTCTTGTTTCTTATTCAGTATAGAATACCTGTTCAAAAGTTGCGGAATACTATCAGTAGACGCATTTGCCTGCTGGTCATGATTACAGTTAGCATGGCTCGCTAATGAATGCCCACTTGTACTTTGAGTCAGTGAAGTAATCAAAATCAAGATTTTCTAATTTTTGAAACATAAATAGTAGAGCTCAACGAGCTGAGTTTAATGGCATATGATTTTATATAGAAATTGTGTATGGAAGTATATTTATAACGGAAAAACAAAGACGCGATTCCGCGTGTTCTGCTTTTATTTTCGAAAACTTGAAGTGGGTATTGTATGGCGACATCAGAAATATCGTGTTGGCCAACAAATGAATTTGCGCCAAAACTGCCTATCACAGTTATTCAACACTTTTCACGAACATGGCATCCGTTTTTTTTGCGTTCAGTCTAAACTCGCGCAACCTGCACCAATCCGGCGCAATGATCGTTTTTTGTCAAAATTGTTTGAAACTTTCGTAGGGGTATTTCATATATAATAAATACTTAAAATCATGACAATCATGCTCAGGAGGTGTGAGTTTTAGCCTGATCCTGTAGATGAGAAGGAAGGGCGAGTTACCCACTTTTCCTATAAAGGACCTTTTTGTTCTTCACCCACGTTGAAGTCCCTCCCCTTAGGCTTGGGCTGAAATTCTTATTTCCTTACTTGTTCATAAAAAATTCCTTTGGCGTGAACTCTCAACTCCAGTAGCATACTAACCTTTTGAAATACTTCGCAGTGGAATGACGCCCTAAAAAGTAAAAAATTTAGGCGCCCGTAGGATTTCATCAACAGATCCATCACATCAAATTTGGTATGAAGAGAGCTAAGCTGCAGAGCAGACATTCAGAGAAGTGCGAGTCAGGCACTGTCCATCTGTTGTCAGCGGTTACGCCATTAGTGCCTGTGGGAAGTTACGGTTTTCGTGTACAGCACGCAAATTTACGCGGCTACCGCCTGGCTTTATATGTAATCCCGTGTTTCATAAGGTTGTCTTTAAAATAGCTCCTATGTATTCAGAGCAAAATATGATTCAGCACATCATTTATGACGAAATCGGCATGTGTTCTGAAAAGCTCTGTAGTTTCTGACGAAAAGTTCTGTATGTGGGACCAAGCTGTTTGTATCCATAATATGGGAGCTATTTTAAGACGTGATCTCTGTTCGTCGTGTTACTCATCTCTGACCTTACAGCTCTCAAAAAACGATAGGCATCGATTCTCAAAGGCATTTTTCACCCTATCTTGTGTGGATTATCGTTGCTCAGTGAACAATGTGTTAAGTAGCTCACCAGCGGAACAATTCTAGAAAAAAAGAAAAGTCTAGACCCTGCTTCTGTCTCCTATATTTATTACGAGATCCTGGATGAAGCTTCGCCCATCACTACAAGAACCTTGCCTACCATGAAATTTTGTCTCCGTAAGACCGTCAGACTTTGCGATTTTGCGGTGTCGCGGCTCCGCACTTGAAGTTGCGGCATTGTACAATCTGTAGGTCGTTGTATCGCGCGCGAAAGTGCGACGTCGCAAAATTGCAGAACTGCAAAGTCGCAGTCTGACGGCGGCCTTACAAAGCTCTACCAATCACTGACCATTCCATTTCTCCCAGTCATTTCAGATCAGAACAACAATTTTCGCAACTCAGTGGTTGCACGCTCCACCCATTGTGGGCAGGCCTCCGCTCGCTCCATATGCTCAAGATAGCCTCGACTGTCTACCAAATTCTCTCTATTTATGCCGCGTTGGGTCCGAGCTATGAATGGTTTTTTGCGTAATCTATGTTGTGATCTTGGTACCTCTTCTGTGCGATTTTTGACTCCACACTGTACCCTGCCATCGACATCAGTGGGTTGGTGCCTACGACCTTCATCGGTCGGGTTTTCTATGATTAGAGCCTTTTTCTTACTTGTAGAACGGTCCGAGAACCACTGAAAGACAAATCAGGGGGGGGGGTTGAAAATCTGCGATTGAATGTGTGCGACTATCTCCACGAGTGTGGTCTCATCTTAGATTGAACTGAACGCCAATCGAAGCATTCGCTTTGCCAACAGTTAAGAAGAGATATCGTTTGCTTTAGGTGGAAGGGTGTAAGAAAAGAATAGAATCGAATGTTTTTTGTCGAAGGGGGTCGTGTATTACGAACGTCATTGAGGAATCCTCGGCAATTTGCTGTGCTGTTGTTGGATTTCTAGAGGCGGTTTCTGAAAAAGGTCGTTGACGTCGATGGCACGAATACGGTGAGACCATTCTTATTTGTGCACCGACATTATCACATCATCCCCCAGTAGTATCTTGGGGGTTCGTATTTCGCAAAATTATTCTGTAGCACAATGGTCCATTCTGATTTCCCTTCCATTCTTTTGTCTGCCAGGACTCTAAGATTCTTTGCGAATTGCCTTCTATGGGAGAGCTTCGCAATGTTCACATCCACTTCTTGGGGACGGAAAAGAACTACAATCTCACGTCTTACAGCAAAACGATCTCATAGCAGAACATTGGTTATCCGAATTTTAAGGTCACTCACCTATTCAACTGACTGTATAGGATGCAGACAACGCACGCGGGAATTCCTGGGCGACTTCGATGAGGTGTGGTACGGCTCCCAAGACACGGTTTCGCCTAAAGCGCTACTGTATTTGCTGCTCTTTTGCTGCTTCTTCGAACAGTCCTTTTACTCCTCTAGAGGTTTCGTTAACCGAGGATTACGGTTAGGATTCATCTATTCGAGGCTTTCATCCACCCTACGTTGAAGATAGGACAAAGCAACATATGAGGCGAAGGCGTAACATTTGCACCCTATTCCAAGGCTGCGTCGCAAACACCTTTTAAGCTAAATAGTTCGCCAAAGAGCTGCAAAACTTTGCACGAAGTGGGATTTGAACCCACGCACTCATACGAGTACCAGAACGCCCAGCACCGTTATCGCACGGCAAGTTTACGCTTGAGTCTGGCGCCTTAGACCACTCGGCCATCCGTGCACAAGTCCATAGAAACTCTCATATTTAATTAAGCAAACCACAATTGTGGACTCACTTGTTGGATGATCAGTTGTATAAAAAGTGACATGCCTTAACTGTTATGCAATAGTTCTAGAAAATCATTTAATAAACTTGAGGTGGTAACAGGTAGTTGGCAGTACTCTCCTTTGGACCACTGCTCTCCGAGATTTCGTCCGGAGTTGGTGAGGCAGACCTGAATAGAAGTTATTAATGATCATTATGCACTTTTACCAGCGAGTTAGAGCAGTATACTGATCAAGCATACTACTCGCTAAATGCCAGTGGCCAATCGTTGAGAGGCTTTTGATTTTTCTTCGTTTAGTGTAGTTTTTGCGATTGTACCGGATGTTATAACAAGGGGGTTTAGATAGGCTTTATGTATGTACACACCACCCTACAAGCTTCGTTTGGCCAATGAAGTAATAATAGATCAACAATGAGAATTAGAAATTCCTGAGTTATTCCTTCCAAGTGCTACACCTGCAGGTGGATCAATCGTTTCATGAGGCTGGCCTTTTTGATACAGTACAACTAGCCCAATTATAAGTGACAGCTGGCTGGCGCACACTGCTGTGCGCGAAACACCAGGTGCGTCAGTAAGTCGATCGAAACTGCCCTTTTTCTTTAGAACGGAGTAGTTGCACGTACTGCCCACCACGTGAGGAGCTTAACTTGTTGCGTGGGTGCTCCTTACTTCTTGTCTCATGCCCTACACATCCCACGGTTGGCCCATCTCCACAAGTCGCTTTTCATTTAACGCCCACCACAACAAATGCTCCACCCACCATTGCAAATGTTCCGCTCATTGTGCCCAGGATTCTTCCTTTAGCTTCAGAAACTCATCGCTGATCTATTTCCATCTTCTCTCCACGTTTGCGGCACACTCGAACCAAATTTACAATTTTCAGGCAGAAAATGGAATATTTCAGTGCACGCCCCGCCCACCGTGGGCGGAGCTTGATCTTGTTTTACTTCCTTGCCCATGTCCCACCCATAGCACACTTGCCCCATCTCCACAGGTCGCTTTTCGTATAAAACCTAATTTTGTGACAGACGGAGGGACGGAGGGACGGACAAAGGGACGGGCAAAGGGACGGACGAACAGACAGACGAAGCGTTTTATATGTAGTAGGGATAACTCAATGACAGTGGTCATCTCGTCCAATGATAATATCTGTGAGGAAGAATAAGGGAAGTATCAATGGAGCGACTCACTTTCTACTGCCTCCATCCACTACGCTTCCGTCAGAACTGACGTCCACAGAGGGGCGATTCCGAAACGCGTTGCTGCTTTTGCGCTGCCGTCGTAGCTCTGTATAGTAACCATCACGAACTGCAGAAAAGACAAATGCGCTCAGAGTTGACCTGGAAAGGCAACTTATCGAATCCCTCATGGCAATATCAAAGCTAGAAAAAGAAGGTGTATACCGTAAACAATTTCTCCATCCCAGAGCAGCGTTATACCTCTGATAAGATGTAATGTTACCGTGAATGCACAGAGTGCGTGCACATGCGAAAGACTCCGTAATGGGAGCTACATTTCTCCTTTACTTGTAACATTTTGCTTCATTTTGTGTTAGGCTGCATATCCAACTAAATGGGGTTTTCGGGGTATCGCGGTATCGATGTGGGATCACTCTCATCTTCTCGATCGACTCATATCTTTATGTTGTCACTAGAAATCCAAAAATCCTATTTAGTTGAGTATGAACGCTACTTATTAGTTCTGTTTCTGATCAGAATTTAGTGTGTGGCAATAGATTTGATAATGGTGTACCATTTTTGAAATCCTTATTTTATAATCAGCCACTAATTCATTCCATTCGCTCGAAATGAAAATTCGGTGCTAATGTAGTTGGTGGTGAGCGCCACTCCACTGTGCTCGACATCCGACACCATGTTTGCAAAGGTTTTTCGCCCAATCCTCACTTTAGGGGGAAGTCCCTACTTCCTTTAAGAAATCGTCCACGGAAAGATATCTTTTTCGTTACCCATATATTCATAATGTATTTGCCTAATAAGGGCCGCATGCAACGTTGCACGTGAAAAAGTGAGGATTCGGCTGAAATACAGCTCTCCGAATTCTCGGCCGGGTGGACGGGGCCTCCGAGTAGAATCTACGTCCTGTCGCCCGCCGCGATTACGGAAAGTGGGGCTGTTTACTTAACATTCTGCTCCTACAACGCCTCTCCGACCACGGCGGATGACGGGACGGGGCTTTTACTAGGAAGCCCCGCCCAACCGGCCAAGAATTCGGGGTGCTGTAGCTTATCTTAGTCGAATTCTCACATTTTTGGTAAAATTTTGCATGCGGCCCTTATTAGGCAAATACACATAAATACATGAGTAACAAAGAAACCCATTTTCCCGTGGAAGAATCCTTTTGATTGTGGAACGGTTTCGAGTGAGGGAAGACAAAGCGACAATGAGTGTCTTCTCACTCCCCCTATTGTATTAGCACCGAAAATCCTTTCAGATTACCCCGAATATTTTACAAAACGACTTTCAAGACCCAATTCACACAACATTGTAGCATGGTTTGTAGGTAGGTTGATGCAATGGATCAACAAAAAGATTTATGAAATTCTGACATGAGTTTGATATTTTTGATTTTTGATAACTGCTGTTTATCGCCGCAGCTCGCGATGCGAAAGTTACTACAAGGATGCTGAGCTATGGGCAAAAGCTAACTCAGCATCCTTGTAGTAACCTAACACGAGTCGTTTCTCTCAAGTATGGCAACCGCAGGAACAAATCGACTGCTTTGATAATATGGGACTTCTATAAGCGGTACAACTAGTATAGTAGAGTTTAATTTTTAGAGATGAATCAAAGGGTTGAATACTCGACCCACTGGTACCCAACCCACGAATAAAGTCCATTATCACACCGACCATGATCCAGCCGTCTCGCTGGGTGTATGCGTGGCCTATGAACATCGCTGTGCAAATGGTCTTCTGCTCCTCCAAGACTAAACAAAAGTAGCGCATCCTCATTGCTAAAGCACCCTTTTTCTGGAGCTTATGGAGTCGGGTGTATGTCTTTAAGACAGAAAGATCGCGTGGCCGTGTTCGGCGCGCCACGTAGTGGTGCGAGCTATGCGCGCCGTATTGAAGGGTCGTAAAGCGATGACGATGCTTTACGCCTTAGAGACAGCATTAGGGGTAATGTGGAAATGGATAAATCCCTACAAGAAGTCACTCACATAGTAGTCCTGAGCGACGAAATCCCACTGAAAAAGCGCCGCTCTGAGCTGCAGAAACGCCGGGGTGGGAGCGGCCAAGGAGATGCGGCAGGATCGAAGGTTTTGCGGCGCGCTTTCGCAGTTTTAGCTCAAAGCGCACTCCAAAAAATAGATGCTATCGTATTTCCAAACATTCCCTTGTGTTTACTTGGCAACATGCCAATGGAAAACTAGTTCAGACTACTCCCCTCTTGACGGACAGGTTGTCCGCGTCGAGAATCAACAGTGGAAAGGGGGTTCTATATCTCGGGTTTTCGGGCAGTTCCATCCGTTCTTTCTTCACTGTCCTGTTACTAGGCATCTCGACTTCACATTCACCACTTCTTTTACTTTTCGTGCGACTTTCACCTAATGCTGCCTTTAATATAGGCGTTATCGCTAGGACTCAACTAATACGGCCCGCATAACTCGCACCATCGCGTCGCGCGCCGAACGCGGCCACGCGATCTTTCTGTCCTGATGACATACACCATGGAGTCAGGGAGTGGAGAAAATGCGACTTCGCGATCCATGAAGCCAGAGATAACGGCACTATTTAACTACAGTATCCTCCTCAATTTTTCGCAAATGAGCGCAAGAAGCGTGCATCCGCGTTTTTTGCAGAATTAAGAAGTGTTGATTTCTATTACTCCACTGCTTCGAAATAAAACTTAGCGTTCATTGGCGAGCCACGCTCACTGTAGTCATAACCAGCAGGAAATGCATCCACTAATATATTCTGCAGATTACATTAGCTGGAAATGACAGTCGTCTTTTCGGAACAGCTGATATCGAAACGATTTTGCTCCTTTTTTTAAAAATTTTTTATCTACTGGGAAACGCCACGGTTCGTCTTGTTTCTTATTCTGTATAGGGGGACCTGTTCAAAAGTTGCGGATACTATCAGTAGACGCATTTGCCTGCTGGTCATAATTACAGTTAGCATGGCTCGCTGATGGGTGTGTACCCTTACTTCAGGATGCCGCACGACGACGAGCGCACAGGGTGTGCGAGCTATGCGCGCCGCGGTAGTTGGGTCTCAGAACGACTATAACGTAATAATAGGGGTGCGATACGCAGCTGACTTCTAATCGCTTCGGGACCCAACAACATGACGCCTTTAGCTCGTCCGCATTGCTTCGCTTGCGACATGCCGCATGCGGCATCTTGAAGTAAGGGTACACACCCCTCGCTAATGAATGCCCACTGGTACTTAAGACAGTGAAGTAATCAAAATCAAGATTTTCTAATTTTTGAAACATAAATAGTAGAGCTCAAAGAGCTGAGTTTAATGGCATATGATTTTATATAGAAATTGTGTATGGAAATATAGTTATAACGAAAAAAGAAAGACGCGATTCCGCGTTTTCTGCTTTTATTTTTGAAAGCTTGAGGCGGATATTGTATTGCGACATCAGAAATATCGAGTTGGCCAACAAATGAATTTGCGCCGATCTGCCTATCACAGTTATTCAACACTTTTCACGAACATGGCATCCGTTTTTTTTTTTGCGTTCAGTCTAAGCTCGCGCAATTTGCACCAATCCGGCGCAATGATCGTTTTTTGTCAAAATTGTTTGAAACTTTCATAGGGGTATTTCATATTTCAAATATAATAAATGCGTTAAATCATGACAATCATGCTCAGGAGGTGTGAGTTTTAGCCTGATCCTGTAGATGAGAAGGAAGGGCGAGTTACCCACTTTTCCTACAAAGGACCTTTTTGTCCTTCACCCACGTTGAAGTCCCTCCCCTTAGGCTTGGGCTGAAATTCTTATTTCCTTACTTGTTCATAAAAAATTCCTTTGGCGTGAACTCTCAACTCCAGTAGCATACTAACCTTCTGAAATACTTCGCAGTGGAATGACGCCCTAAAAAGTAAAAAATATAGGCGCCCGTAGAATTTCATCAACAGATCCATCACATCAAATTTCGTATGAAGAGAGCTAAGCTGCAGAGCAGACATTCAGAGAAGTGCGAGTCAGGCACTGTCCATCTGTTGTCAGCGGTTACGGCATTAGTGCCTGTGGGAAGTTACGGTTATTGTGTACAGCACGCAAATACACGCGGCTATCGCATGGCTTTATACGTAATCCCGTGCTTCATAAGGTTGTCTTTGAAATAGCGTCTATGTGTTCGGAGCAGAATAAGATTCAACACATCATTTATGACGAAATCGGCATGTGTTCTGAAAAGCTCTGTAGTTTCTGACGAAAAGTTCTGTATGTGGGACCAAGCTGTTTGTACTCATAATATGGGAGCTATTTTAAGACGTGATCTCTGTTCGTCGTGTTACTCATCTCTGACCTTACAGCTCTCAAAAAACGATAGGCATCGATTCTCAAAGGCATTTTTCACCCTATCTTGTGTGGATTATCGTTGCTCAGTGAACAATGTGTTAAGTAGCTCACCAGCGGACAATTCTAGAAAAAAAGAAAAGTCTAGACCCTGCTTCTGTCTCCTATATTTATTACGAGGTCCTGGCTGAAGCTTCGCCCATCAGTACAAGAACCTTGCCTACCATGAAATTTTGTCTCCATAAGACCGTCAGACTTTGCGATGCGATTTTGCGACTCTGCGATTTTGCGGTGTCGCGGCTCCGCACTTGAAGTTGCGGCATTGTACAATCTAAAGATCGTTGTATCGCGCGCGAAAGTGCGACGTCGCAAAATTGCAGAACTGCAAAATCGCAAAGTCTGACGGTCTTATGGAGACAAAATTTCATGGTAGGCAAGGTTCTTGTAGTGATGGGCGAATCTTCAGCCAGGACCTCATAATAAATATAGGAGACAGAAGCAGGGGTCTAAAGGTTTCTTTTTTCTGAAATTGTTCCGCTGGTGAGCTACTTAACACATTGTTACTTAGCAATCCACACAAGATAGCGTGAAAAATGCCTTTGAGAATCGATGCCTATCGTTTTTTGAGTGCTGTAAGGTCAGAGATGAGTAACACGACGAACAGAGATCACGTCTTAAAATAGCTCCCATATTATGAGTACAAACAGCATGATCCCACATACAGAACTTTTCGTCAGAAACTACAGAGCTTTTCAGAACACATGTCGGTTTCGTCATAAATGAGGTGTTGAATCTTATTCTGCTTCGAACACATAGACGCTATTTCAAAGACAACCTCATGAAGCACGGTATTACGTATAAAGCCAGGCGGTATCCGCGTGTATTTGCGTGCTGTACACGATTACCGTAACTTCCCACAGGCACTAATGCCGTAACCGCCGACAACAGATGGACAGTACCTGACTCGCACTTCTCTAATTGCCTGCTCCGCAATTTAGCGATTTTCATACTAAACTTGATGTGATGGATGTGAAATCTGTTGATGAAATCCCACGGGCGCCTATATTTATCACTTTCAAGGGTGTTATTCCACTGCGAAGTATTTCAAAAGGTTAGTATGCTTTTGGAGTTGAGAGCAGGGCACTCCCAGGTGTCGAGGAAAATGGCCGCTCCAATGCGACCCCCCCCCCTCTTCGGGTCCTCAAATGCGACCCCCCCCCTTTCTGTCTTCTACAGCACCGAGATGCAATTCATGATGTATGTCTGTTATATTCATGTTTTGTGTACTTGTATTGTCTTTTGTAAATGAATGTTACAAATAGAAACACGAATATATCTTCATTCAATCAATAAACAAATAATCAATTCAACGTTACAAATCATCAACAAATCATCATCAAAATCTTCAAAATACACCCTCATATCGGACAGGCATGGTAAGATTCATTAGGGAGTGCGTTGCTCCCTATTCCAACAGTATCTGGAATGGTCCCTCTTCCATCAGTAATTGCGTGCTCGTTTATCCGTGCTCAGCCTCTGCTCTGGTCCCTCCTAACACATGTATACTTCTTGAATACATGTATGCAGAACGAATGAAAAAAAAACATCATAAGCAAAATGACACGAACACAAGCAGAAAACCACGACACGAACATGACGATCTCCGATCTCAAATCCTGACTCAGTAGCCGTGCACATTACAGAGCAAAAATCTTTGCAATACATTACAACGGAACCCGGTGGAACGATGGCATCTGAAAGTTTCAGATAAGGAAACAGGTAATAGAATCACATGAAGGAAGCCCAAAAACTTATAAACAAACACTAAATACATTCAAAAATAAAGCATGATAGAAACTATACGAATAGCTACGATAAATAGTCAAAATACATAACAAATTCTGAAAGAAAAGCAATATACCTCGATGCGATCAACGGGCGGCCTCGACTATTGACGAAATCTGAAAAAAAGCATATAAACAAACATCAAACACATTCAAAAATAAACATGTAGAAACTATACGAATAGCTACAATAAATAGTCAAAATACATAACAAATTCTGAAAGAAAAGCAACATACCTCGATGCGATCAACGGGCGGCCTCGACTATTGACGAAATCTGAAAAAAAAAACATATAAAGAAACATCAAACACATTCAAAAATAAAGCATGATAGAAACTGTACGAATAGCTACGATAAATAGTCAAAATACATAACAAATTCTGAAAGAAAAGCAATATACCTCGATGCGATCACGGGCGGCCTCGACTATTGACGAAATCTGAAAAAAACACATAAACAGACATTAAAAACATTTAAACATAAGGCACAACGAAACATGAACATAAAAACATAAAAAACATAAAGCATAACATAGAGCAAAACATGGAAAATACCGATTAGAAAATCAAAAACTTGAAATTCGCGGTACGCAGAGCAGGGCTGCGGTCGCGTCGCGGCGTGCGATCTGGAGCGGGCTAATCGACAAAAATGGCTGAAAATCGCGAAAGTAGACCTTGTTTGAACGATCATAACTTTCCTCATCTTGTATCATTTAGGACCCCAGGTGTTTTTTTGAAAGAACTAGGTCTGCTCTTTCTAATGACTATTTTAGTTGCTTCAAATGTTCAGAAATAAGAGAGGAATGCGAGTCGAGGATTAGTCGAGGAAAATGAAAATTGCATGCGGGTTTTTTGACTTCTAACAGTTATAACTTTTTTTGTGCTGTATGTTTTGCAACCCCAGTTGTTTTTCTGGAACTAGAGACTTTGCTCTATCCAACGCGCCCTTAAACTCCTTTGTACGTTGCTTAGTTCTTGAGAAACGTGAGTCGAGGAAATGTCGAGGAAAATTTTTTTGCCATCAAGAGCGTGCAGCGTCACTCAGAGAGCGCTCAAAACCTCCTCAAAAGCAGCGCCATACTTCCTAAACAATTCTCCTGGTAGCAGTGCAGTAGAACCAACACCTTAGCGTTTTCCGTCCTTGCTCTGGGTATGCGCCATGCCTCCTACTTTTGCAGT
Source organism: Trichostrongylus colubriformis (assembly GCA_963978905.1). Taxonomy (NCBI): domain Eukaryota; kingdom Metazoa; phylum Nematoda; class Chromadorea; order Rhabditida; family Trichostrongylidae; genus Trichostrongylus; species Trichostrongylus colubriformis. The sequence goes on along the minus strand of OZ022259.1, from coordinate 34,357,655 downwards.
AGATGTGATTGGAAGGGCAGTAGATGTAACTAGAAGGGTGGTTGGCCCTGTAAGATGATCTTGTGTGGCTTGGCTACTAGATAGAACATATATTTTTGGCTTCCGTTCAGGGATCCGCCATGCACTGGTCTCCTGCTGCAAGTTGCAGATATCCTTGAAAGGTTGTTGCACGGTGCGAGTGGTCGGTGAATACTCTTTGAATGTAAACACAGCAGAGCACGTTCTAGTGAATAAAGTAGAAAGTATATTCAACTACTTCGCAATTATATTGCATTAATGCTTGTTACTCCCATTTTTTTCGTTGTTTTTCAGCGGATGTGAATGCGCTGTGAATAAGTCATCCAAGTTTTAACGAGATATCATATACTGGGCTTTGCCACCATGGGTCTCCACAGTTTGTGAAGCTCGCGCTGAGCGAAGGATGCCGAAGCAGGGACGCTGCTCGAAATCTGATCCGCAGCGATTATGGAATACTTGTCCTGCACTAAGTCAGTTTGGGTGAGATACCATTCTCTGTCAACTCACTAGCGGTTTTGTTACAATGTCTAATTTTTCAGGCGGGCAAGCCGCGTGACTTTGCTTTGATAAGTTTCGTAGACTTTAATAACCAGAAGTGGTCACGGAAACCTACACATGGATTTGAGGAGTTCTTCGTTGTGGGCAGTTCACAGGGGGAAAATATATGTATGTATGAACTTTACGTTTCACGACATTAGCCAGAAAACGGCATAATGTTCACGTTTTGTGAACTGGCCTAAGTGCAACAGGCCAGGAGTGCACTCGTGCGATGAGAATATAACCCGACCCTTCAGCGAGTTGTCACAGCCATCTAGCGACAAGCTAAATTTTCAGATAATTTTCCTCCTTGTTTATCTCAGATCAACGAGGACCGCAACTTTTTCGTAACATTCTTTCGTGATTCACTTCTTAGTAAGATATCAAGTGTGTTCTCGCCATTCTCGCTAGCAGTGCCAATTTTGAACGCAGTTTTTCAACAGCCAATAGGCTCACAAGAGGTGAAAGGAGCAGTTTAGGAACTTGAACCCTAGATAGCCTGATGAGGTCAGTTTTACCAAAGCCTGATGAGGTCAGCCTTACCAACTTTCAGCACTCCATATAGTTTAACTTGACTGCCAACACCGTTACGCTCGAAACTCTCGCCAATCAGTGGGTTAAGCCACCCGCCGACATTGAAACTTCTGACAGGTTGTTTCAGGTATTTTTTTTACTACATGCCTCCTCAATGATAGTTGAAGCTCAGGATTTCAGGTGCTGCACAAAATCTTGTGAAGCTATCAGCTCAGCATTCTATGATCTCGCATAAGCTCAATAGCAGACCAGATGCATACGTCATACGACTGTCCAAAGAGGATCATGAAACATCAAATACAATGATCTTTTCTTCTGGTGCTCTTCGTGATGTTGATAATATTGATAGAGACGTTTCATAGGGTTAATTTTTATTTGAATAATGTGCATTAAACCATTTACATGCACCACTGCAACAAAATTATAACAATTCAACAACGTGAATAACAAGCATGTTTTGCTGGATTGCTTGTCTCCATTAGACTCCGTTAATAGTATGACTGGTATAGCCTGAAATGAAGATGTATTTTTCTTCTCCTGAATGGATACCAACACGCCGTTCTTGCACGCATCAATAAACTCTATGGTAGCAATGCATTAACATAAATGTATAGTTTACGGTAATATGAATATCTTGGTTCTATCCATGAGTAGACAGGCCCTTTCATAACGATAAGGTGTGTGTCATCATGGCAGCGCGATGGTGAGAGGCTAAACGCGTGACGAACCCATAAATGATGGCGGCCACCTTTTCAAGATGGTCTACGACCATTTGCGATTCAGCCAGCGAGGTAGCGGTGGCTCTTTTCGTGTATGAGGGGGAGATATCGACTTCACGATAGGCTAGAAGAAACTCCCGTGAAATTATCGCTTAGCTACAGATGCGACCCCCCCCCCCCACCTGTCCGGTCAAGTGCGACCCCCCCTGTCGAGGATTCCTCGACTCCCGGAGTGCCCTGCTACCGGGTTACGTCCTAGCATTTACACTGTTTCTTTGGCAACTTTTGAACATATTGGGTGTGACTGGGTTGAAAATGTCATCGTTGACTTTATTAATTTTCACAATCCAAAATCAAGTTAGGCATCGAGACTTTCCCTCACCCCCCCCCCCCCTTCCCCAGACCTATCCCCAACGGATTACCACTTTTCTCGGGTTCTCGATGCAAACTTGCGTCAGAAGGAGTTCGTCGATACGATGCAGGTTGAAAATGTCATCGTTGACTTTATTAATTTTCACAATCCAGAATTTTATCATGATGGCATCTTTTCTTTACATGATGGCATATTTTCTTTCTTCACAGGCAGGGATAGCCGAGTGGTTAAGAGTGTAGGCTCACGTCTGCACATCCAATACCACTGGGTTCGATCCCCGCCGAGGCGCAAACCATGCCTTGCAAGAAATTGCAAAAATGGTGACGTTACCAGCGTCAAGCCCAGGTTGACAGGTCGGCTGATGGAGAAACCCAGTCACACCCAATATGTTCAAAAGTTGCCAAAGAAACAGTATAAAGGCTAGGACGTCACCCGGTAGTGACGCGCCCGAGTTCTGTGGTCAGTATGCGAGGGCTACCGAGGGGTGAACGACATCGGCTGAAGAATTTAGTTCGAATAGGGACTCTGAACGTAGGATCATTGACCGGGAAGTCTCAAGTAGCGGTCCCCCTCAAAGATAGCGTCTGCGCCGTGAACAGGATCAACGGTCGAATTATGGCAGTAAGGTTGGATACAGAGAAGGGGTACTGGACCATAGTAAGTGTATACGCACAGCAAGCCGGTTGTCCTAAGCAAGAGAAGGACGAGTTCTATCTGAGCCTTGACGACGCTATCAGGTCAGTTCCAGAAGGCGATTACCTCACCGTAGCAGGCGATCTGAACGGTCACGTAGGCAAAGACAGAAGGGGCTCTGAAAGGGTGCACGGAGGCAAGGGGCTGGGCGTAAGAAACGCTGAGGGAGAAAGGATACTGGACCTGGCCACGGCCCATGACTTAGCGGACTGCAGCACGTACTTCGCGAAAAGAGAGAGTCAAAAGGTAACCTATAGCAGTGGAGGGAGACAAACGGAAGTCGACCCTTTACTCATAAGAAGACCAGCCCTCAAAATTGTGAAGGACATCAAGGTACTGCCAGGAGAGGAACTCACCACCAAGGACATCAAGGTACTGCCAGGAGAGGAACTCACCACCCAACACAGGCCCCTCCTAGCAGATATTGCCATAGATCTCCCTAAGAAAACAAGGCTCAAGACCGAATGGCGAATCAGATGGTGGAAGCTGCACAAACAGGAAAGGGATGACCTTAAAAGGAGGATACCGGATATCGGTCTCCCAGACCCTGACGGGCCGACTCAGGAGACTTGGAACAGGGCAGCTGAGATAATTCTGAAATGCGCAAAGGAAACGCTGGGGGAAGACCCGAGGTGGCTTCAAAGGAGACAAAGCAGCGTGGTTCTGGAATGAGGACGTTCAGAGGGTAATGAAACAAAAGAAGGAAGCATACAAGCGGTGACAGAAAACGAAGAATCCAGAACACCTCGACACCTACAAACGTTGCAAGAGGCTTGCCAAGGCAGCTGTGGTCAAAGCAAAGAATACAGAAGTGGATGCCTTGTACGAAAGGTTGGATGGGAAGGAGGCAGAAAAGTTCATCTTCAGGCTGGCTAAAGCGAGACATCGAGCCACCCAAGACATCGCGGTGGTCAAGGCGGTAAAGAGCAGCGAGGGTACCATTCTGAGGAAACCAGCCGAGGACAAAAGGAGATGGCGGGAGTACTTCGATGGGCTTCTGAACGAAGAGTTCCCACGTAAGGAAAGCCAACAGAAGGAGGCTACGGCTGGCCCCATCCTCCCTTGGACAGCGGGAGAAGTTCGCCAGGCGCTGGAAAAAATGAAGAATGGAAAGGCCGCTGATCGAGATGGGGTGCCAATAGAGGCATGGAAGGCACTGGGAGAGTACGGAGTGGAGTGGCTTACACGCTTCCTGAACATTGTGATGGCCAGAGGAAAAATTCCGGTTGCGTGGAGGACCACTACCATCTTCCCCATGTTCAAGCAAGGGGGACGCAATGGAGTGCTCCAACTACCGTGGAATAAAGTTGACGGCTCATACGAGCGTACGAGCGACTGATTGACTTGAGGCTGAGGGAGCTGGTCACCATATCTCAGGAGCAGTTCGGGTTCATGCCTGAGCGCTCCACCACGGATGCCATCTTCATCCCTAGACAAGTGATGGAAAAATACCGTGAAATGCGTAAGCCTTGCTACCTAGCCTTCCTGGACCTCGAAAAGGCCTTCGACCGTCTGCCACGACCTGTAATCTGAAATTCGCTTCGAGAACGACAGATACCAGAGCACCTCGTCACCCTTATACAGGACATGTACGATGGGGCTAAGGCAGTCATACGCACCCCGCAGGGACTGACGGCGGAAATAGGGATCTCGATTGGGGTACAGCAAGGCTCAGCTCTAAGCCCGTTCCTCTTCCTGCTCACCCTAGATGGCATGGTGAAAGATCTCATGGAGGAACCACTGAGGACCATTCTCTACGCTGACGACATTGCCCTGATAGCGGATACCAAAGAAGAACTTCAGGCGAAGCTGCAGAGATGGCAGGCAAGGCTCGCAGAGAACGGCTTACGAGTAAACGTGAAGAAGACCAAATTCCTAAGCTCCGAAGACTTTCCGGTGTCCATCGTGAACCGCCATGGAGAAATCATCAAAAGGGTTCAGGACTTCCGATACCTGGGGAGTGATGCAGCCGAGGATGGTACGGTAGATCAGGCCGTGAAAGCCCAAATAAATGCGGCATGGCTGAAATGGAGAGAGTCGACAGGAATCCTCTGCGATTGACGATGCTCCGGGACTCTAAAGGGCAAGGTATACCGAACAGTTATGAGACCCGCAATGCTCTATGGCAGCGAGTGCTGGCCCATAACAAAGAATCTGAGAAGCGGCTACATTCCGCAGAAATAAGAATGCTGAGATGGGCATGTGGCTGGACGCGGCTTGACAGGATCAGGAACGAGGACGTCAGGGCAGTCATGTAGACGGCACCGGTCCAGCTGAAGTTGAGGGAGCGGCGGCTAAGATAGTATGGGCACGTGCTGAGAAGGTCGGCAGGCCATCCAATTAGAAAAGCGGTAGAGTTCGAAGTACCCGGCAAGCGACCACAAGGAGCCCCAAAGAAAAGGTGGAGGGACGTTATCAAAACGGACCTCACAGAAGTGAAAGCCACGGCAGAAGATGCCTTGGATAGAAGAAAATGGCGGCGATTGACAAAAACAGCGGACCCCGCAACGGCGCGGGACTGACGCTAGGGAGAAGAAGAAGAAGGCATATTTTCTTCACTAGATCGCTGACAAGGTTGTGTAAATTCGAATGGTTTTTATTTCGACAAATAAAGTTGTGTCTGAGCGAAGTTATGGCGTTTTGAAAAAGTGGTCCGTTTTGGCCATTTATTCTGCACACACCTAATAATCAAACAAAATAAGATGATTGGACATTGTCGTATACTGGGACATCTGGCATTGACTGCACCCTGTTTGTGCAATTGCACTGAAGCCTCACTGAGTGCAGTGTCGCCTGCTTGACTCGTCTCTACGTAGTTCCATAAGTTTTGTGCTCATAGCATAGAGATTTTCAGATACAAATATTTATACATAAATATAAGTCAAATCAATATTCAATCAATAAACATATCACCAAGGAAAAAATAACGCTCGCAATGTATAGTATTTACAACAAAGTCAATCAGTACGCAAAAGATGTGAGTAGGTGAAAAGCATAATCGTACCATTTAATGAGCACGGTGACAGTTATATTAATTTCGTCACTGAGAGCTTCATACCGGCAACTCCGATGGCCTATCTAGAGTATATGACGCGTGAAGTCTCTCGTTACTCTCATGAGGATCAAGTCCTTGAAGGCACAACCCGCGTTCGCCGGAAGTAGGGCAGTCGGGCATTGGTGGAGCGTTTTTGTCACGGCGTGCAAAAAGTGGTGGGGCCGACATTTGCTAACCGCTTTCCCACCATGATGTTCTGGGAATGCCACCTTGCGATCAACCTGGTTTGTGCTTTCAATCGACGGCTCATTGGGGAATGAGAGACTTTTGTCACACTTGCGAGACTACGCGATAACCTGCTACAAGGTATCTCACATAACGATTCAAGCACATTCAATCAAATTGCAGAACACAGAACAATCAAATTGCAGAACACACACTGATGGCGATGAGGAATAAGGTTTCACTGTCATATATGACTGTAAACGACTTCTGCACCGGAAAATCAACATAGTAAGGTTTTAATTTTTGGTTGATGAAAACGGACAAAAGCGGTGCCGGTCAGAAAGTGATGGTTTGATGAAGAGGCAATCAAAGGCAGTGGACAAAACGATGCTCTTATGGTTATCGTTAGGAACAGAAAAGGCAAATACAGAACGTGCAGAGCCCGTGCCGCCTAATTTTTGGCTGATTTTGAAATGATCGAGTTCACCCCTGTGCAATTGCCTTATTGATCGAAGCTCACAGAGCTGAGCTGGCGCTCAGCGTCGAAGACGTACGTTTGGGGGCAGGGTCATTCAGAGAGGCACTCGAGAACATCTTTGCGGAGTAACAAAGTTATATCTGAAATTTCTCCTGCCGCATAAAAAGTATACGTCGGTTCTTCATAGCACATTTCACTTTTGGTCATGTGACGCTAATTGAACATGCACCTTCTGCCTACATCCTCTAATCCGGTTTTGTCCTCGTGGTGAAAAGCCTCTTCATCATGCCAACTGTTATGCAATAGTTCTAGAAAATCATTTAATAAACTTGAGGTGGTAACAGGTAGTTGGCAGTACTCTCCTTTGGACCGCTGCTCTCCGATATTTCGTCTGGAGTTGGTGAGGCAGACCTGAATAGAAGTTATTAATGATCATTATGCACTTTTACCAGCGAGTTAGAGCAGTATACTGATCAAGCATACTACTCGCTAATTGCCAGTGGCCGATCTTTGAGAAGCTTTTGGTTTTTTTCGTTTAATGTAGTTTTCTCGATTACACCGGGTGTTATAACAAGGGTGTTTAGATAGACTTTATGTATTATGTACACACCACCCTACAAGCTTCGTTTGGTCAATGAAGTAATAATAGATCAACAATGAGAATTAGAAATTCCTGAGTTATTCCTTCCAAGTGCTACACCTGCAGGAATGGATCAATCGTTTCATGAGGCTGGCCTTTTTGATACAGTACAACTAGCCCAGTTCTAATAGTATCAGTTGGCTGGCGCACACTGCTGTGCGCGAAACACCAGGTGCGTCAGTAGGTCGATCGAAACTGCCCTTTTTCTTCAGAACAGTGTAGCTGCACGTATTGCCCACCACGGGAGGAGCTCAACTTGTTGCGTGGGTGCTCCTTACTTCTTGTCTCATGCCCTACACATCCCAATCAAAAATTGAACCATCTCCACAAGTCGTTTTTCATGTAACCCCCACCACAACAAATGCTCCACCCACCATTGCAAATGTTCCGCTCATTGTGCCCAGGATTCTTCCTTTAGCTTCAGAAACTCATCGCTGACCTATTTCCATCTTCTCTCCACGTTTGGGGCACATTCAAACCTAATTTACAACTTTCAGGCAGAAAACGGAGCATTCCAGTGCACGCCCCACCCACCGTGGGCGGAGCCTAATCTTGATTAACTTCCTTGCCCATGTCCCACCCATACCACACTTGTCCCCATCTCCTCAGGTCGTTTTTCGTATAATACCTAAATTCGTGACAGACGGAGGTACGGAGGGACGGACAAAAGGACGGGCAAGGGGACGGACGTGCAGACAGACGAAGCGTTCTATGTATAGTAGGGATAACTCAATGACTGTGGTCATCTCGTCCAATAATAATATCTCTGAGGAAGAGTAAGGGAAGTATTAATGGAGCGACTCACTTTCTACTGCCTCCATCCACTACGCTTCCGTCAGAACTAACGTCCACAGAAGGGCGATTCCGAAACGCGTTGCTGCTTTTGCGCTGCCGCCGTAGCTCTGTATAGTAACCATCACGAACTGCAGAAAAGACAAATGCGCTCAGAGTTGACCTGGAAGTGCAACTTATCAAATCCCTCATGGCATATCAAAGCTGGCGTAAACAATTTCTCCATCTCAGAGCAGCGTTACACCTCCGATAAGATGTATGTTACCGTAAATGCACAGAGTACGTTCGATCATATGCGAAAGACTCCGTAATGAGAACTACATTTCTCCTTTACTTGAAACGTTTTGTTTCACTATGTGTTAGGCCGCATACCCAATTGAATGGGATTTTCGGCGGATCGCCGTATAGCCGTATCGACGTGGGATTATCCTCATTTTCTCGGTCGATACATATGTTTTTATTGTCACTAAAAATACAAAAATCCCATTTAGTTCAGTATGAACACAGCCTTACTAGTTCTGTTTCTGTGGAGTGTTCTGCGTGCAGCGAATTCGCTTTAGCTACGCCCTATTGTTTTCGATTGCGAGTCAAGATTTGGTGTGTGGCAATAGATTTGATAACGGCGAGCTATTTCTGATAACTAGGTTTTATAATCAGCCACTAGTCCATTCCATTCGTTCAACATGAAAATTCAGTGCTAATGAAGTTGGTGGTGGGGGCTATCCCACTGTGCACGGCGTCCGGCACCATTTTTGCATAGGTTTTTAGCCTAATTCTTACTTTAGGGGAAGCCCCTACCCCCTTAAAGACACCGTAAGGGAGTAATTTTGGCTTACGGTAGAACAGACGTAGTGTGGACGAGTTCAAGTGACCGCCATTGCACAAACTCGCCAATTTGACGCCTTGGCATGGTGCCAAGAGAAGATGTTTCCATTATAAAGTTGTTCATTCCTTTTACCTTCTCCTTTGTTCTTTCTTATATTGTTTCTAGATGTACTTACATGAATGTTAATGTAGTTGGGAATGGCCACTCCACTGCGCTGGGAGTCAGGTGCTACAACTAAAGTTGGCCCGCGGCCGTCTCCTACAGCGGACAACTCGGAACGCCAGTGCGATGATGCGAATGAGGCGCGAATACACACCGCAGCGATGCACTTTTGAGTTCGGGTTTTTTCACCGATTATCGCTTCTAACCTTCTGCGTTCGTTACGAAATGCTCATTTCTTTGTATGTTTCTCTTGTTTCGGACCCCCTTCCGGTTCCTTTAAGTGAGGCTTAGTATGTACGTACACTTGAGAGAATATACGATGACTGTGGAACGGTTTCCCGTGAGGGAAGACAACGCGACAATTAGTGTCCTCCACTCCCCAAGTACAGTATATTAGCACCGAAAACTCTTTCCGATTACCGTGAATACTCTTAAATCGGCTACTTTGATAATTTAGGCCTTCTATAGGAGGCGGTACACTAGTACAGTAGAGTTTATTTTGGAGATGGATCACTGGGTTGAGTACCCAACCCACGATTAAAGTCCATTAGCACACCTACCATGATCCAGCCGTCTCGCTCGGTGTGTGCGTAGCCTGATCGAGGAAGGTGCATTCAGTAGTGACAGCATCGGCGGTACAAGCGAAGAAGTCCGGTTTGAAGCCGAAACTTCGGAACGGAACATGAGATGCCCCGAACTCCTCTGACAACTGCAAGAAAATTCAGTGAACGGCATATAACAGTGATAGCAGCAACTTGAACACAAACATAAATAAGTTGCTATGGATTGTTTCGGCAAATCAATCAAATATTATGAGAAGCTAGAGTTAAAAAGAACGAATCATTGCGGACTATCGTATTGCCATAGAATTTCTCATCATCGCTTATTAATATGCCCTAGAAGTCAATTATCTGATACCCTATGTACCAACACTTATTAGGATGCACGATAATTCCGTTCGGTTCTCTTTTTCTCTGTGTATATGTGTTCTATGGGGCGTTTTCTGCTCTATGTATGTAACCGTGGTGTTTTCGAATCCTTTAATTGCTCAAAATCTTGAGGCTGAGAAATGGAGTACTTTGGAAACAAAAATCTACACTTTGAGCACCTCCTTTCCGCACTAGTAATCGAATATTTATAAACCAATTAATGAACTAGAAAAACCCTCGATTATATAAAAAACTTTGATTGATCAATGATGTGTATAACCTCCCCTCCTATGATTGATCATGGAGCGTAGAAGGTCAGTATTATGGACCGCATTTGACATGAATGCAGATTTTTGCCTCCTGAGTACTCTATTTCTGAGCCTTAAATGTAATAAGCAGTTGAACGATCCACGAAATATTAGAATTTGCAGAGTAAAAAAAGCTCTATCGGACATATACATTCATTCTTTTGCAGAAAGAAGAAAATGCTGTGTACCACAGAGAAAAAGAACTCGTACAAACTTTTTGACAACATAATGAAAAATAGACAAGGAAGCTTACCCGCTGAACTTCATCGGCGTCGGTCAGTGTATCGCAGACGCTCGTGAGGAATACCCGTAAACCTTCAGAGACTTCAGTGCGTTGTTGCTGAAAGATTAACGGATGAAGGATAAAGTTTTTGACTCTAATAAATCCCTCGTTGGGATGGGCCACGCATTCTAGTCCCGTTCAGAATCGTGGTGCCAGATGAATACGACTCAGCCTATACAATGACTTGCGGAAGGCAGCCGATATACAAGTCAACGCTTTTATCCTCCCAGAGGAGCCTGGCACCAACTCACTACCTCCTGAGGGATGGAAGGGTTGGATGAACTGGGTGGGCGTTGATGCGGAATTCGACCTGATGAGAGATGACCGTTTTTTATTATCTGTACTGCTCTTAACGATTAACACATACCACGCTCGCCCAAAAAGAAGGATCAACGTCATCATTGGTGGGAAGTGTTTTTGCTACAATTCCCAGGTGCAAGAGGGGGGAGGGATGGCACATACTAACGCGCTACCACCAATGATGGCCAAAAAAATATTCTGCTTTCGGAAAACCTACAATGTGCTTTCCAGTTCATGAACAGACCGTTTTTTATAGCTCTACTGCCCTGTGTTGGAAAAAACATCCCATCCCGTTCCAGCAAATTCTTTTTCGTGCTACTTAGAACTCTGAGTAACTTTTGATAATACAGGTCTTTGGGCGCTTTCAAGGTAGCCTCTAACAGCCACATGTACCTACTTCAATTCGGTGAATTTCGACATTTCTCTCATGAGGAACAAAGCCTGCTCGTCCCCACAGGACTAACTCCATTCAAAGACCTCTTACTGATGTTTTTCTCAAGGTGATTCCGCGTTGTACTAGCCCGCACCATTCAGTCCTAATGTTCACGATTTACGTCATCAGCGATTTTTTCGGTTCATCAACAGCCCACGCTATCGCCTGCGGTCTGATTGATGTCTCCTATGTATGACAGCGGCTGCCTAGGCGTGAAAGCAAAACACTACGCCACTATTGAGCAAAAAATAATAAAAATCGACCTTAAACTAAAGACTAGAAAATCATTTGTTATAATCTGATTTCCCCCTACAAGCACCTTCCAGTGCACGTGTGAGCGAATAGAAGCGAACCCATAGCGAAAATTCACAGTGGCCCTCTATATTTAGAACATTGATTGGACCCCTGCTCTGATGAATAATTGTTTTGACAGGAGTATTGCAGCTGAATGACGGTAACTAGTACAAGAGGCGAAGTGCAGTATGAAATCATGTCGCGAATCACGCGATAGTACTCGATCAACTGAACCGCCCCACGCGTTTGAGAAACGTGTTTGCAAATTCGTGAAAATAATCACGAGACCTCTGCCAGGGAGCGATGACTCGACGACCCTACGGCAGGGAAACACTGGGTTTAGCCCATAACTTCGGTTAGCTGTAGGATCGTCTATTCATTATAGCTAGTCTGAGGGGTAATACACTAATCTAAAGAGTATTGGATAACATCCCACTGGCATTAGCAAGGAAAATACGCAGCAAAAATTACTGAAAAAGTGAAGGAAAGCGAAGTTTGCCAATTGAGTAGTATTTTAAAAGCCTTAGACAACGAGGCCCTACCGCTCCTTACACTGTACTTTTAGGATTAGGTCTTTAGAAACAACCTATTACTCCAAGGCAATGACCGTGCTGATCATGTTCGCGGACTCGTGCCAATCACTACTCAAGCCTGATTGGTAGACCTCTGCCCTCTTTCCCCTCTACCAATGATGACCGGTACAAATCCGCCTACCAGCTCAGACTTTCCCCGCTGCTTCTGGCCCAAATATCAGAATATTGTACAATGCAACTTGACAGAAAAAATACCACTTGTATAAGCTCGAATGAGCACATAGGTAAACGCATAAACATACCCGAGTAAGATTATCCATGAACGTTTTGAAATCTTCCTTCTTTTCGGTGGCGCGACGAATGATTCGTTCGGCTGGAGTTGAAATGTTATTTAATTGTTTTTTCTGAATATTTATTCACTGTCAAGTCATCAAAAGGTGAGTTCCCACCAATATCATCTTTGGCATTATCGATGCAATACTTGATGATTGCACGCTGGCCGAGGGTAAGTATCGGTTTGCGACCGCACTGTGATGACATGGAAGCCCTGAAACGATTTGCAATTTTCTCAATTGTATTTACAAAATGCCACAGATAAGGGTCAAATTTATGGAGAATGTTAGAGTGGGAATGTGTTCACACTGGTATCTTCACAACATACATCATAATCCACAGGAACTCTGGTAATATACAAACGTTTCACACATTATTATTAAAGAAAGTGATACTTATCTTCTCTTCTCTAGACTGGTGACGGAATTCCTGATAATATCAATAATTTGTTGGTCACAATTCTATTATGAAAAAAAATAATCTAGAATATTGTGAATTGTGTACATCACGAAAGGGGTGGTGTAGTGATAGGTGGCGTGCACCGCTCCCTCTCATGGTGCAGGATCAAATCCCGTATCAGTGTCCGCCCAGCCCAACCAAGCCTTCCATCCCTCCGGTGTAGGTGAGTCTAGCAAGGTGTACCGTGAATAATGTCAGGAGCAATTTTCGGTGTTAAAAAAAATTTGCACCGGACCTTCGTTATGCCCTGCAGTTATAGTTAACGCTTAGTACCATCCAACTCTATTGTGATCTTGATTTCTCGAGGACTTTTTTGATTTTTTTGGGCATTCCATTGACGGACAGAGAAATCTGACATCCCGAGCTCATGATCTGCGCATTATCTGAGTGAGCGGGTTTCTGCGGAGCTACTAAACATCCACGAAAATTCAAGCTTGTAACTCCTCAAAAAAATGAAGCATGTTGGTGGAATACACGAGGCTTATTTTGTATTTTCTGTTTTCAACGATCGAATGAGCTGTGAATTTTGACGGTGACTATGAGCCCTGAAGAAAACCAACGATTTCGACTGGGTATACCTATTTTCATATCGACTAATGAATATAGGAAGGAAATCTCGATTGGTTGAAATTTTATCATATGAAGCTTTCATAGACTTACAGACATTGAATGAATCCGATTTGACTCAAGAAACACTGTATGCTCTTGAAAGCATTTCCATTCCACCTTCTAGGATTACCAAGGCGCTTTAGCCGCGAATCCCCCGCTCCCGTGGAAAAGCTCTATGATTTCTGTCCCGCATTTCATGAATCAAGAAGCTGTCATGAGATCTGGATTGAATTTTCTATTTTCATCTGTATAAGACACGATGTGGAAATCATGGGATTGCGATGAGTGATTACATAAGGGCTTAAAGCCTCAAAGCTGTATAACATGCGAGATCATCTGATGGAGTCATCCCGAGCACAGTTCTGACTCGTCGCCCGTCACTTTTACATGAATGCCTTTTTTAGATAGACGGCAAGAGTGTTCTTTAGAATCCCTCACAAGAAATTTTTCAGTTATCATCTGATATTATTGGACTTGGACGGCATAGTAAAAACATTCAATAGAATAAATAGATAGAAATTAAGAAAACATTCAGCAATCCAGAGTTTGGGATTCACTGGCAAGTTGCAAGTTACTTGGAAGTAAAATGGTTAATTATGGTTTTACCTTGACTTGAAGGACGAGTGTTTTTCCACAGCTCTACCTTACCTAAATGGTATGAGCCCACAGACCTACTTTCGCTGAAGGAAATCCGCTCAAGCGATAAAATTTCAGTTACAGGGGATTGTAAACCGTTTTTAAAATATTTTTTTTTCCATTTGCGCACCAGCGGTAACTATTGCACCAGTGCTTCAGCATAGCCATCTACGAAAATAGCAAACAAAAAGTGCCTATGAGACGTTAACACTTCTTTACCACAAATGTCAACAAAGCAGTACTTTATTTTCATATTTGAAAGAAAATGTTTGAAAAAAGTACCTGGATAGTTTCTTCTCCCGGGAAACCGAAGAGGGTTTACGTTCGGTTAAGTTGGATTTTGGCTTCCGTTTGATCGGCTCCTCCTTGAAATCTGCGGACTTTGCATTGCCCATTGTTGTGGCAGAAGATGTGTGTGGAAATCTGAAATTTGAAAAGTGTTAAGACCATCGAGAAACATGTGGAACGAGGCCTGGGCGGCGAAAAAGCACGGATGAGAAAGTGGTGGCGAGAGTTGAGACAAGAAACAGATGCAACCCGCACAGCAACAGAAGCGTTTGTTGCCTATCACAATACGAACGGAACAAAGAACAACAACGAAACGTTCAGTGCAAAAGATGTTACACACCGTAATGGAGGGAACAGTACTGTAGATACAGTAATGCAAATTTGAACAAGGTAAGTCACACGATAGTTGTTCTCCAACCATTAATGTAGTGTCGTTTCTGAGGATGAAATATGAGGTCTGCACGTAACCACTCATGTACTGTATGACCACTGTAGTGGTCCCGCGCATACGTTGGATCAAACCTGTCCACTTCAGCTTACACCCCCATCTCTCCTGGGTTGTGTGGGTGATGAAGACAAAGTGATTGATATGAGATTGATTGATTGACAAAGTAGTATGAGCAAGGTAAAGGGATGCGCGAATATCTTACCGTGAAACGAGCAGCCTTATAGGCCCAAAATGACTCCCTAGCCCTAAAAACTATTTTTAAATGTAGACGCATACGTGACTTATTGCAAATGCATGAATTCATGTTGATAATGTTGTTGCTCAAAAATTTGAATTGATATAGATTTGATATAGATTGATCATGTCCAGCGCGAGTGCGAATGCCAGCAATCATTGCTCAGCTTGTATTGGTGGCCGCCACTCTTTTCATTGGCAAAGCACAAATGACGGGAGGCTCGAGACCGCCCACAACCTTGCAGTCTGCACTGCTCATTGCCAACGACATGTCTAGCCGACAGGCGTTCTCTCTATCATCTATCAATGGGCAGCGATAAAAAACTCCTTCAAAAATACCGACAACCGTTTGACAGTGCAGTTTAAACGCGGAAAGAACATGGGTAGGAGACCAATCAATTAACAAAGAAATACCGTGTGAGATAGGTACATATGTCATAGCAAAAGAAAAAAAGGCAAAGAGAGGAGTAACAGCAGTTGTAGGCAAAACTGAATGGAGCACGATACTCGCTTGCAGAAGAACCGTCGATGTGGTCCTTATTTCAAGGATTGGATATGCTAATAATTGGTATATGTTATTAAAAGAACGAGCAGCTGGTGTGTTTTTCTAAAATTACGATGAAGAGATAGCTCTCTCATTGTGGTCTGGCCTGGAACTGGTTCGCGCTCTGATCAACAGCATACCTCCAACACTTCTCCGATTCTCCAGGACAAATGGATTCTTCAAACTTTTCTATTCAGTGCTCAAAATGGAGCAGGTAATGGTTTTTATGAGATAATGCCCCCACCAAAAGCAATCAAAGTTATTTTGGGGTGTATTCGGAGGTTGCATCCTCATATGTGTTCCATAAGTCACGCATGGGCTAGCCACGTATTTTGAAGGGAAAACAGAATAACAGAAGATTCAGAAGGTCGTCAGAATAACAGATTTTACACTCATGAAGAAATTTCATTCACGGCTCAGGTGTATTTTGTCTCAAAAAAATTTAATAAAAATTTGACGTAGCAAAAGAATTCATGTGAATGGTTCAGTTCAGATGGGAAACTTGTGTGTGTTTGATATTTATGTTAATAACCTGGCCTAGCCCACGTAACATATGTGAGAAAATGTGATTATATAAAGTACGGATTCATACGTCAAGGCTTCATCGAACGCTTATACCTGCGATTACAATGTGTAATTATTGTCAAGTAAATAAGAGGCTGTTATCTTTCCTGGGTTTACAATGTGTAAAAATTGTGAAGTAAATATGGAACTGCTATCCACGTAATTATCGGGCATGTCTAAGCGATATTTATCATGACAATGGGATTCCGGAGACCATATTTAGAACGATTATTCTAGAACGTAGCCGCTGTGGGTGAATGGTCGAACGATCTCCATTAAAGGCGTTGATTAACAGTCATATTGTATGAATTTCATCTCCTTGCACAGTTGCCAAATAAGGTTGGTCACCAGGATCCAACAATCTATCTGTTGATGGCTTATCTTTCAAATCAACTTTCACAGTGAAAATTAAAGAATAAAATCAATCGCTGCATCAACTTCAGCTGATTATCACTTCGCGCAGAGAAGTGGGTTGACATATTAAATTCCGAACATTCAGATATTTATCAACGAAAATGGGCATAATGAATAATCATACAATAAGAGAAGTACACATATACCTTCCATAGAAACAGGCCACATAGAAATGGCTCAAGAATTCTGAAGTAGCTAAGGCTACCTTGTGCGAAAGTCCTTTCATAATTAACGGTTTCCACAGGCAACAAAGCCCCTGTGTCGAGCTCCTGTTGTTTACCAGCTACTATTATTAGCAGTTGATCTTTGAGAGATGAAAAAACTTCGAATTGGACCCACAACAAATTGTGAGTGTCGTCACACAGTCTGGGTGCACATTCAAATGTCTGAGAAACTCCGAAGGGAGTCTCAATACGTGGCGTATACTAGATAGCTGGAACTGCCATCACTCACCTTCGGGGCTTTGCCCGCACCATTATCACCCAATCTTTGGTGGGCTCAGTCACAAGTTACATAGCTTCCAGTCGGACCAAATTATAGCCTCACCTTCACATCCCACCCTCCATCATTCCCATGTAATACACCCTACCGGATCTTACATTATCGTCCTCTACCATTTTTTACTAATTGACGCTTACAATCATGCCTCTGTTATATACTGTACGCTCATGGATTACCAAATGGATGCGATTAAATTATAGTTAATGATTGTTATTGAATCAATAATAGTTATATCCTTCATACTAGTAATTATTATTGTATGTTCTTGAAGTGCCTGAGAACGAGTTCATGGTTCCAGAAAGGAAAGCACTGCACGGCCATTCCATCAAAGTTTGCCCAGAACGAAACCCTTTCACGAGGTGAACAGGAACACTTGGTAGGTTAATTGCTTTTGTCCTGATTAACCACTTGTGGCAAGATGGAGAGCATATGGCGTATTCTACTGTATTAGGAGCTCAGAAAAGTGTTCAGTTTCTGATAATCATTTGTAATGACCGCCTGAATCAGGAAATGGATGTGGTTTAGGAACTTCGCAGGATCTTGCTAAGAAGTAACAAATAGCTCATGTTTACAGTATGACAGATGAAACCAGACACGCCCGTGGAAACGAGAGGTGTTGTCCGAGAAGCAGCCATGAAGAGGTATCAGCGAAGGTAAGCAAAACAAACTGGTTACTCACTTCAGAGTGACCTATTTGTTTTGTAAAATGGATACATGTAACTTCAGATGCCGATAAGTCCACAACATTGGTTTTTTACATCATTACTATCGATATCCCCACTCAATCCCCTGCAAATCAGAATTCACCTAGATGCGTAACGCATAACCCAAGAGCATGGAACAAAATTTCCCTCTCTCTCTGTGCACATGCCTAATTCGATTGAGTTCTATGGTCAAAGATGTGGATTCGTGCCAAAAATTCTACAATAATATTTTGGACTTAAACTCCATCTCTCGAGGATCGCGTGGTTAATGGTGGTCATTGAAGCCTATAGCAGTGTTCATACTTTCCGCCGGCAGGACGTGGTTGCGTTCTTAGGTAGCGAGGCAGAGTAGCACGGGGAGGTGCAGTGATGACACAGGCAAGGAGACAGGGTGGCACAGGCGGAGACGCAGAGACACACACCCACGCTCCGCTGTCAGCACCGCAAAGTGTGAACGCAGCCTAACAGATCCGTAAGTAATCAATGATCGATGACGAATTGATGGCGCAGAGATCTGATGGATGGATTCAGCTAAATTTTTTATTTACGTTTTCATGAACATTTTGGGAGAAAAAAAAACTTTCAATGTAGTACTACCAAGTAATCTCCATGACCGTGATCAGAGCACAAATTTGTTTGAAGTGTAACGGATACTCGCTAAAAACCTAGTGAGAAATATTTACATTGAAGGCTTGGAACATGATTTGAATAGTATAGACAGACGATGACGATAGAAATGTTCTGTAAAGTCTAGTACTGATTGTGAAGGGAAAAAAGGAACTAAATGCTGCTGGGGGAAGATAGGCTTTGATGAGGAAGGAGTTTGACGTAGGCTCTGATGAGGAAGGAGTTTGACGTTGTCGCAATTAGATATAGCAGAAGCTCTACACACAAAATCCGTTCCGTATTATTCCTAGCATGTTGTTCGCATGAGAAATTTCTGTGAAAGAATCGACGCGGCGATAAACACGTGGTGGTCTGTTGACGATGGGCAACAGAAAACTGATGTTGGATGTGTCTGTAGGGAATGGGGTAGATCTGTGAATGAGGCAGAACCCATACAGAACATATTCGGTGAAATGCCCAGAAAGGGTGCGCTTTGAATACCTCTGTATAAGTTGCGCTTCACAAAAAGCAGCGGTAGCAGCAGCTTATGAGACCTGCGGTAGGCTCGAGAGTGCATGGGCAGAAGCAGCTAAAAAAGATGAATATACGAAAAAGTGATCATCGAAATCGGGAGAAGTTGCAGAAAGCAGCTGAGCGTTCGAAGGTCCGTGCCTGAAAAGTTTGCCGGGTTTGTTCAACAGTCTAGCTAAGCATCTGTTCTTTATGATAGAAACCGATATTTTCGGGTGATAACGTGGAGGTGGGGGTCCCGATACATTACTTCATCTTTATAATGGTATCTTATATCTATCGCCATTTCTCATGGGATAAAGGACATGGGAACCTGATAAGAGTTCTTTTTATGTGGATATGTGCCCCTTTTCCCCACACACGGCTCCACAAGGATACTGTAAGTGGTGTCAGTGATGTGCACGAATACAAGAACCGGGAGGGAACAAGCTCGGTACGTATAGCTGGGCTAACCGCTCACTGGATTTGGGGATTGCACGAGGTAGACGGAGCAGTACCAAGCGTGCCGTTATCATACGCTTGCTACTGGGATCAACCTTCGTACATATATGATCATTGAGCCTATCTCTCCACTGCGAACCTATAGATACCATGCTGTTCTGGAAGATACGATCATTGGCTAGCTCATACTAATATTCAGATCTCTAAACTTACTGTATAGGCCGAATCCTATACAAAACAGTCAAAACGACTCAAGAGCGCCTGATCATCTCAGATGAGACCTGACCAATGCCGTGTTTTGGCCAATTTTGAAAACTCTTTCATCATAACTCCAATAAAATACTCCCAACAACTATAAAATATCCCATTAACTCTTTTGTCATAATCTCAGTAACATATTAACAGGATAGAAAGAGGTTGTATTTACATGATACGATTGAAACTGAGAACAGACATCGACACAATCTTATGGGGTCATTTGGCGTCGCTCTGTTTGCCAACGTGCTTACACCTGGACTCAACCACTCCTGCGCCCTCCCGTCGCCTACGCTCTCCAACAAATAATAGATTTCAAAAGATATGACTCAATGAGTGATGTCAACATTATCTACCGGAGATCACATGAGTTGAGCGATGGCGAGGAACGGATTTCAGGATTTCACGTATGAAGAAACCTGGGTCTGACGTCTTTCTCACACCCTCACCTCAGCTCTGGAGTTGCAAGAACAGTGTTCAATCAATGTGGCTGATTTATGTGCTTCGCTGGAGCTATTTGTGTTCATGGTTCATGACGGTGGGCTTTATTTTGAATTGCCCTTCAGTTTGAGGGATAAGTGCAACCACGTGTTAATGATTCTCCTCGATGAAATGATAATGCTTTAGTTGGCTCTCAGAATCTCCTAACGAGACTATTCAACCCTGACAGAGCGATATAAGGCTGAATACTCTGAAGATGCTCATTTTCTGCTCCAGTAATTCTTATTGCTTCATAGTATATACTTGCACCTGGAGAGCAGACAGTTGACTGAAAAGCACCGAGACATTTTGATAAAGCAAAAAAAAAATTTAACTCTGGTTAAATCCTTTTAGTATGCGCCACACACCCATTTTTCACTCGGAGTCGTAGCGACATACGAATGCGACTTCTCCTATAAAGTGACTTCAGAAGAGGACGATATGAGCCACTGACCCCTCAAGGATGGAAGGCTTTGTTGACCATCCAGTACATTGATCAGTGATTTGATTTCCAGACGAGGATAATGGCAGCGGTGGGAATTCACAATCTCCGCTCTTGAAGAACATGTGTAGGCTAGGGGTGAATTAGAGGCAACCACAAAAATATGCCATTTCAATGAATGTTCTAGAACAAATTTCAGTAAAGTTTTAAAAATTTTTGAATGAAAAATGCAAGTGGGTATGGAGCAATAAAAAAGGATCATTGAGATGTACGGAAAGAAGCGGATGTGTTACGCGGAAAAGCACTTGACATATTCGACGAAAATTGAAGTGTTATGTGGGCACAAGTTGACTAACGGCCTGGGTGGGTGGCTGTATGGTTGTCCCCACCATACGCACACACCAACTGATCCTCCGCTTGATAATAAAACTGACTTGCTCAAAGGCCTGTGTGTAATCTGACGTAGCTCGATTTTTCTCGAAGTTTTTCGCCCAGTCCTGCATCGGATATCGCTGTAAACAAGATAACCAGGAGTTTGAAACATGAGATGTCATCGTGACAAAAAATAACAGAATCAAAAAATCAGAAAAACAAAACAGAAAGAGTTTAACATACATATAAATAAACGCATTGAATGGGTAGTATAAATCATATAAATAAACGCATTGAATGGGTAGTATAAATGGTTGTTAAATATAATTATTGCTCTGAGAGTACATATAACTTGATATAAGTAAAGGTATAGAAAAAGAAAGTATGTATAAATGATTAAAAATATATTTACAGCTATGAGAATCACAAAATTCAGGCCAGCAGAGCGAGCCGGATTCACTGATCATCCCTGTTTGCGCCCGCCATGTAGTCGCCTTTCATATACATACGAAGACAAATTTGAAAGCATACAGCTTGAAAATGTGTTTGGTTTTTGAGAAAAGCGATGAAAGTACTCATGGACCTAGAAGGGAGTTAAAACCTTTGATTTATCCTGTCGATCAGTTGTCAGACCTACGTGACCATTCAACCACTGCATTACCTCCTCTGAAGTGAAGAGAATGGCAAACGATGAAGCTATGCAGTTCATACTTCCCAAAAAATTTTAACTAAGGAAGCATGGCCAAAAAAGGACCGATCCCATCCTGGGTGGTCCAACGAGTATTTCGTCGATCGTACCATACTATGTAGATAAAAGGTCGAACTGAACAACAAAATAATAAAATAATAAAATAATAAAAATAGTAACAATAAAAGGTCGAGTTTAAAAAGTCAAAAATATGTGCTTACATGTACATTTCCGTCGCCGCAAGTCATGGCCTTAACAAAATCGCAAATCGGGTGATTATAGCTTGGATAGAAATGGAATGCGGGACACATTCCGAGGACTGACCATCTTATTTAATACTCAAAGGAGTGGCATTCAGCAAACAGTTCCGACTGTGACATCTGCTGAAACCTTCCTTTTCATTATACTGCAGCCTCGAAATTACACCTCCGTCCACGTGAAACTTGATATTTGAAATTGCAATACAAACTGTTTACTGCATCGTGAGCTGAATATTCGATTATCTGATAGCCCTGTGCAAGTTGAGACTGCTTTTCGACTTCCTCTTGTTTTTTGCTAGAAAGTGGACGTACTATCTGTATCTTTTCATTAGATTATATATGTACTTTCGTTCATACATGCTTACGGTCAACTGTGATATTCACTATCGCTTTGATAGCTATTCATTGCAAGCTCAAGGATTCGTCCACGAAATTGAAATTCCCCTATCGTCCATATACTTGTCTTTCACTAAGGGAGACGCATGCAAAGCTTCACACAAAAAGACAAGAATTCGGCTGAGATACAGCTTTTCAAAATGACGTCCGACGGGATGGGGCGCCCAAGAGGGCACGGCCTTATGGCGCAAGTTACGTGGTTAGGGACGCAGAATGGGAAGCAAGTCAACACTGGGCGACAAAATTTGAACTATGATTCGGCACCTGACAGCTATTTAAATGTTGCTCAGCGGAAATCCAAATGAGTTTCCTGCTTTGGAACAAAGGAAACTTCTCGGTACTTTTAGTTCTATATGTACTGTACCTAGCTGAAATTTAGGAAGAAACAGATGCATCCGTGGGCGACTAATTTAAATCCAGTTTATTGAGGTAGTTGAAGGTACGAGAATCGAGGGCTGAAAAATACATCTTCTTCTTCTTCTTCTTCTCCCTAGCGTCAGTCCCGCGCCGTTGCGGGATCCGCTGTTCTTGTCAATCGCCGCCATTTTCTTCTATCCAAGGCATCTTCAGCCGTGGCTTCCACTTTTGTGAGGTCCGTTTTGATAACGTCCCTCCACCTTTTCTTTGGGGCTCCTCGTGGTCGCTTGTTGGGTACTTCGAACTCTACCGCTTTCCTAATTGGGTGGACTGCCGACCTTCTCAGCACGTGCCCATACCATCTTAGCCGCTGCTCCCTCAACTTCAGCTGGACCGGTGCCGTCTGCATGACTGCCCTGGCGTCCTCGTTCCTTATCCTGTCGAGCCGCGTCCGCGAGCTCAGGAATTTGGTCTTCTTCACGTTTACTCGTAAGCCGTTCTCTGCCAGCCTTGCCTGCCATCTCTGCACCTTCGCCTGAAGTTCTTCTTTGGTATCCGCTATCAGGGCAATGTCGTCAGCGTAGAGAATGGTCCTCAGTGGTCCCTCCATGAGGTCTTTCACCATGCCATCTAGGGTGAGCAGGAAGAGGAACGGGCTTAGAGCTGAGCCTTGGTGTACCCCAACCGAAATCCCTATTTCCGCCGTCAGTCCCTGCGGGGTGCGTATGACATCCATAGCCCCATCGTGCATGTCCTCTATAAGGGTGATGAGGTGCTCTGGTATCTGTCGTTCTCGAAGCGAATTCCAGATTACTGGTCGTGGCAGACGGTCGAAGGCCTTTTCGAGGTCCAGGAAGGTTAGGTAGCAAGGCTTGCGCTTTTCACGGTACTTTTCCATCACTTGTCTAAGGATGAAGATGGCATCCGTGGTGGAACGCTCAGGCATGAACCCGAACTGCTCCTGAGATATGGTGACCAGCTTCCTCAGCCTCAACTCAATCAGCCGCTCGTACAGCTTCATGGTATGAGCCGTCAACTTTATTCCACGGTAGTTGGAGCACTCCATTGTGTCCCCCTTCTGCTTGAATATGGGAACGATGGTACTGGTCCTCCACGCAACCGGAATTTTTCCTCTGGCCGTCACAATGTTCAGGAAGCGTGTAAGCCACTCCATTCCGTACTCTCCCAGTGCCTTCCATGCCTCTATTGGCACCCCATCTGGACCGGCGGCTTTTCCATTCTTCATTCTTCCCAGCGCCTGACGAACTTCTTCCGCTGTCCAAGGGAGGATGGGGCCAGCCGTAGCCTCCTTCTGTTGGCTTTCCTTACGTGGGAACTCTTCGTTCAGAAGCCCATCGAAGTACTCCCGCCATCTCCTTTTGACCTCGGCTGGTTTCCTCAGAATGGTACACTCGCTGCTCTTTACCGCCTTGACCACCCCGATGTCTTGGGTGGCTCGATGTCTCGCTTTAGCCAGCCTGAAGACGAACTTTTCTGCCTCCTTCCCATCCAACCTTTCGTATAAGGCATCCATTTCTGTATACAAAAGACGTTGTGCTGCGCAACTTGCACAACTGAAAGGTGGAACTCAAGCTCCCAGTATGACGGTGACGTGCGTGACGTGGATAGCCGAGTACCAGTGGAGGTGAGGTGATTACCAAACCCCTGAAAAAAAAACACGTCCTTGATTATAATCAGTGGGAGGTGAGTGGTTTATTACACGAATGTTAACTCCTTTCATTCCGTTTTTTTCTTCACAATCGCTCTACTCAGCATCTTCCCTTCTATACTTAGCGATCAAATATCCCTCTCCCTCCATTGGTATATTATTGATTGTGGTTAGACGAGTTACTCGCTCTTCAACTATTTATTTGTAAGCCCGTAAATCGAAATGAATAGTGCCGATGTTTCAATAAGTGTCTAGGATATTGATATTGCGAACTAGAGCTCTGACAGACGGATAATTTTAGCGTAATGAGCCTTAGTCGCATAAATATTCACGAAATTAAAATAAAATATAAAAAATAATAAATAAGTTAATATAAAGTAAAAATGCACTGACTAGATACGACATAATGAGTAAGTTACAAATCTGATCAATTGGTTGGTTGAAAAAGTCGTCTCCTGAAGGGAGCAAGCATCACGTCTTCTGGAGCGTACACACCGCTATACAGAAAAGTGGGCGGGACTAAAATTAGGAGAGGCCGATACTTCTAGAAAAAGAAAGTTCCGATGAAAGCAGATAAGGTTTCAGCCAGGTGTTAAAACTGAATTACATATACGTTTCATATAAAAATTTGAGTCAATCTGTTGCAAAATTTAATTTGCAAAGAGGCAGTTTATAAAAGGGCAGGGAGGCTAAAAGTGCTGCACGCACTCACGTGAAGGTGATTCCTCCCAGATTCGCATCTATCATCCTTTCAAGAATGACCAGGTGAGCTTCGCGATCTACATCGCGTTACGGGACACCGGTGCGAAGCGGGCTGTGGGCGAAATGATGTAAAAGAAATTGCACAGCAATGTGGTTTGGCGGAAATCAATACATAGATTTTACATTTGTGCTGAGGGGTAGTCCATTTACAGCCTTCTTTACAAAGGTCCATTATAGCAATAGGTATCGATCTACATGCAATAAGCTCTACAGAATGTAAGCTTCTGCAATTATGTCCATCCACTGGTGTGGCCCATCTCATTGCCCGGCCCTCTGTAAGAAAACCGACAATTACGACCTATAGCACATGATGCTGCAGTTTTTCAACCTCTGCGACTGTAATCATTCAATGAGATCCCATTACCTGTTCAGCTCTTTGCATAGAGATCTATGATTTCGATCGATGTCGACCAATAGGACTTCATTGAAGTTCTGCAACAGCTTCACCAATTGGTGTGGCTTGCTGATGATTTTCCAGGATTTCATCTTTCATGACGGTACTCACTGAGTCTATGGTCCATAAGACGTTTGCAGCCTTTCGCAAAAACCGATACTTTCAGCCAATATCCTGATGACGGCCCGTCTACCGTGATCAGTTGACATTATTTTTGTCACTCTAGCAGCATCGAATTACTTCCGCTCTCTACGGCACTTTAGACCGCTCCGGGCGGTGTTATATTTCTTATGA
Organism: Trichostrongylus colubriformis; assembly: GCA_963978905.1. NCBI lineage: Eukaryota > Metazoa > Nematoda > Chromadorea > Rhabditida > Trichostrongylidae > Trichostrongylus > Trichostrongylus colubriformis. The sequence continues at coordinate 34,331,902 of OZ022259.1, read as the reverse complement.
GTGAGCACGATATTGGTGATTGCACGTTCCGCCCATTGTAGGCGGGTCCACCTACCTCAATAATGTGCAACACCGCCTAGACAGCACTAATCTCCATCGATTTTTTTCGCAGTTTCTGGGCTGCACCTGAGACAACTTATAAACGCTCGTTAAGCACCACCTACGTGGAGCGTGCTCCGCCTACTGAAGGCGTGTATTCTTCATCTACTACATACACCCTTCACTCATTTTGGCCTACCTTATCGCTACTCCTGGCTCTTTTGGAACGAATTACAGCGAAGGGGCCGGTAGGTCTCTTCAGCAGTCACAAACTCCCTTGACTCATTTTGGCCCACCTTATCCTGACTCCTGGGCTCTCTTGGAACGAGTTATAGAATTTTGCATTTGGACACCGAACATTGTAACGCACGCCCCTCCCACAGGGGACGGAGTCTGACATGGTCCATGTGCTACCTGTCCATCTCTTAGCAAAACCTATCCAACCCTAACATGACCTGACTTCCCCCGCTTGTTTTTCAGGCAGTATAGAATTTCGCTTGGGACAGACAGACAACTTAACAGACACAACAACTACTGGTTTGTATATAGGTTATGTTATCCCGACTAATGGGCTCCTTGGAAAGAATTATAGAATTTTGCATCTGAACACGGAACATTTTAACGCAGGCCTCGTCCATAGTGTCCACAGTGAGCGGAGTCTGACATAGTCTGGTAAAGTAGTGTGCAGTAAAGACACCTTCTGCACAAAAACCGATATTTCCGATCAATATCAATCGGTGGTGCATGATGTTATAGGATTTCAACTGTCCATAAGCCGTTTCCAGCCTTCGGCACAAACACTGATATTTTCAATCAACATCAAAGCGAAGGCTCCGCCTAACGTGATCATTTGGCATTATTTTTGCCACTTCGGCTGTTACACATTTTGGTTTTCACCCCGTCCCTGGACCGCTCTAGAGAAGAATATGATGTTTCATGAGTGAACACGATTTCGGTTGCTTGCACCGCCCACTGTGGGAGGGTCTTCCCTCACTTCAAATATACTGGAAACAGCTCAGATCTCGCTGATCTCCAGCGATTTTTCCTCAGTCTCTAGACTGCTCTGGAGCTGGGTTATGAACAGTCGCAGTAAGCACCGGCCGCTTGCAGCACGCTCCGCCCGTTGAAGGTGGGCTTCCCTTGACTGCTACATATACTCCGATCTCATCTTGGTTCACCTTCTCCCGCTGCCCGTGGATGTTTGAGATGAAAGAATTTTAGCGTTGATCTGAAGACAATGCAGCGAACGCCCCGCCTACTGCGGACGGAGTCAGGCTTGCCCATGTCCGCTCTGATCATCTTGGCCATGCCCACCCAACCCGAACTTGACCTGACCTCCCCACTTGTCTTACTGGTAAAACGGAGAATCGAACGGACAGACAATAGTACACACACCAAACTCCTTGTTTATTTATAGGTTATGCTTCTGCAAAAGTAGGAATTGAGGAGCTTTAACCTGCTGGTTACGCGGAATGGACGACACTCGTTTGTAATGTAGATGGACTAACAGTTCTGGACAGCCACGAACCCCGGTGGGGCAAAACCGTTCTTCACTTGGGCACATCACATGTCAGGAGCAGGCATCGTCGGCATCGAGGAGGTCTTCCGAATACGGGTCGCGCATGGGTAAGATCAACAGAGAGCCCCACATATCAGTTGATCACGTCTATATGGCGGTAGGTGGCAGAGATCATGTGGCTGGGGACTCGCAGAAATGTACGAACTGAGAAGCATTTTAGAGCTGTATTCTGCAAAAGTAAATAATAATAAGTTGGAATTGAGGAGCTACAACCTCCTGATTACGCGGAATGGGCGACACTCGTTGGTAATGTAGATGGAACTAATAGTACTGGACAGCCACGAACCTCGGTGGGGCAAAACCGTTCATCACTTGGGCGTCACATGTCAGGAGCAGACATCGTCGGCTTCAAAGAAGTGGTTCAGAGCGGAATTACAATGAAAAGAGTTTCTAATGCTGCGTACATATCAAATCGAATAAGAGTTTTGGCGCATCACCGTAAAGTTAAATATATGCATCGATCGAGAAAATGAGCGCATCTGCGCATCCGCGATTTGCGAGAATTGGCGGATCGGCGCATTCGCGATTTGGGAATTTAGACGCGCCACGTCACTCTTGTAACCGCGATCAGTTGAACGCGGTGCGTGCCAACGTGCGGCTTTCGGTGCTACTGGAGTTAGGGGGGGGGGGCCAGCGCACTGTGCTCTGCGTCTCTAAAGGAGCGCAGAGAAGTCATAGCGCCTGCCGAATCGGGTTCGAATATTACAAAGAAATGATTTGATGATGAAAATTCATGCTTTTTTTCTATCCTATGTTAGCCTAAGCCTTGGGAAGAAGGTTCCCTTTCCCTGGGCTTAGGCGAATACGCGTAAGTGGCTGTTCAGTCTAGTTGAAGTAAATTTCTCGTTATATGCTAATGGAGGCCTAATTTAATCGTTTTCTAAGTTAGTTAGCTGTATCTAGGCATAAAATAACTTTGAGAGTGCCTATAAGCAGAAATTGGGCGCTACCTATGCTTTTGTCGAGTGGCCCCCCCTAACTCCAGTAGCGCCCGGCTTTCGATATCGGCTTTCGATAAGATATGCAAAATTACGAAAAGGAAATAGGAGAAAAAGAAATCAACCGCACGTTGACACGCGCCGCGTTCAACTGACCGCGGTAGCTAGAGTGACGTGGCATGCCAAAAATTCCAAATCGCGGATGCGCCGATGCGCTAAAGCTCTTATTCAATTTGTTATGCCATACCCAACTAAATGAGAGTTTTGGCGCATTGGCGTAAAGTTAAATATACGTATCGATCGAGAAAATGAGCACATTTGCGCATCTGCGATTAGAGAGAATTGGCGCGTTTGCGTAAAGGATAAGATACGTATTAATCGGAAGGTGAAAGTATTGGCGCATCCGCGATTTTGGATATTTGCCATAACAGATATCGGCTTTCGATGAGATATGGAAAATCACGAAATGGAAAGAGGAGAAAAAGAAATCAACCGCACGTTGGCACGCGCCGCGTTCAACTGACCGCGGTTGCTAGAGTGACGTGGCATGCCAAAAATTCCAAATCGCGGATGCGCCGATGCGCTAAAGCTCTTATTCAATCTGTTATGCCATATCCAACTGAATGAGAGTTTTGGCGCATTGGCGTAAAGTTACATATACGTATCGATCGAGAAAATGAGCACATTTGCGCATCAGTGATTTGGGAATTTTGGCGTGCCACGTCACTCTTGTAACCGCGATCAGTTGAACGCGGTGTGTGCCAACATGCGGCTTTCGATATCGACTTTCGATAAGATATGGAAAATTACGAAAAGGAAATAGGAGAAAAAGAAATCAACCGCACCTTGGCACGCGCCGCGTTCAACTGACCGCGGTTGCTAGAGTGACGTGGCATGCCAAAAATTCCAAATCGCGGATGCGCCGATGCGCTAAAGCTCTTATTCAATCTGTTATGCCATACCCAACTGAATGAGAGTTTTGGCGCATTGGCGTAAAGTTACATATACGTATCGATCGAGAAATTGAGCACATTTGCGCATCAGTGATTTGGGAATTTTGGCGTGCCACGTCACTCTTGTAACCGCGATCAGTTGAACGCGGTGTGTGCCAACGTGCGGCTTTCGATATCGACTTTCGATAAGATATGGAAAATTACGAAAAGGAAATAGGAGAAAAAGAAATCAACCGCACCTTGGCACGCGCCGCGTTCAACTGACCGCGGTTGCTAGAGTGACGTGGCATGCCAAAAATTCCAAATCGCGGATGCGCCGATGCGCTAAAGCTCTTATTCAATCTGTTATGCCATACCCAACTAAATGAGATTTTTGGCGCATTGGCGTAAAGTTAAATATACGTATCGATCGAGAAAATGAGCACATTTGCGCATCCGTGATTAGGGAATTTTGGCGTGCCACGTCACTCTTGTAACCGCGATCAGTTGAACGCGGTGCGTGCCATCGTGCGGCTTTCGATAACGACATTCGATAAGATATGGAAAATTACGAAAAGGAAATAGGCGAAAAAGAAATCAACTGCATGTTGGCACGCGCCGCGTTCAACTGACCGCGGTTGCTAGAGTGACGTGGCATGCCAAAAATTCCAAATCGCGGATGCGCCGATGCGCTAAAGCTCTCATTCAATTTGTTATGCCATACCCAACTAAATGAGAGTTTTGGCGCATTGGCGTAAAGTTAAATGCACGTATCGATCGAGAAAATGAGCACATTTGCGCATCTGCGATTTGAGACAGTTGGCGGATCGGCGCATCCGCGATTCGAGAGAATTGGCGCGTTTGCGTAAAGGATAAGATACTTATTGATCGGAAGGTGAAAGTATTGGCGCATCCGCGATTTTGGATATTTGCCATAACAGATATCGGCTTTCGATAAGATATGGAAAATCACGAAATGGAAAGCGAAGAAAAAGAAACCAACCGCACGTTGACACGCGCCGCGTTCAACTGACCGCTGCTGCTAGAGTGACGTGGCACGCCAAATCGCCGATGCGCTAAAACTCTCATTCAATTTGGTATGCCAACTGGAGCACACTACTGCGCGTCACACATGGAAGCATGCAAAGTCAGCGCGTTATCGAACTCTCTCATCCCGTCGCACACTCTCACTCTCACCCAAGCCCGTAGGCCACGCCCTCTACACCTCAAACTTGGGTAGTTGAACCAAAGGGTGGACACACAGATATACAGACTCACCAAACTCCTGATTTATATATGAGGTATGATATCCCGACACCTGGGCTCTTTCCCAACGAACTATAGACATTTTCATCTAAACACCGAACATTTTAATGCAGGCCCGTCAACAGTGTCCACAGTGGGCGGAGTGTGACATAATCCAGTAAAGTGGTGTGCAGTAAGGACACCTTCTACACAATAACCGATATTTTCAATCAATATTGATCGGTGACGCATGTTGTTGCAGTATTTCAACTTTTATAAGGGCACTTAATCAATAGTATGGTCCATGCACAAAAACCGATATTTTCACTCAATATCGATCGGTGATGCGTGATGTTGTAGAATTTTAACTTCTATGAGGGCACTCACTCAGTAGTATGGTCCATAAGCCGTTTCCAACCTTCTGCAGAAAAACCGATATTTTCAGTCAATATTGATCGGCGATGCATGATGTTGTAGAAGTTCATCCTCTATGAGGGCACTTAATCAATAGTATGGTCCATAAGCCGTTTCCAACCTTCTGCACAAAAACCGATATTTTCAATCAATATCGATCGGTGATGCATGATGTTATAGAATTTCAACTTTTATGAGGGCACTTAATCAATAGTATGGTCCATAAGCCGTTTCCAGCCTTCTGCACAAAAACCGATATTTCCAATCAATATTGATCAGTGATGCATGATGTTGTAGAATTTCAACCTCTATGAGGGCACTTAATCAATAGTATGGTCCATGAGCCGTTTCCAGCCTTCTGCACAAAAACCGATATTTTCAATCAATATTGATCGGTGACACATGTTGTTGTAAAATTTCAATTATTATGAGGGAACTTAATCAATAGTATGGTCCATGAGCCGTTTCCAACCTTCTGCACAAAAACCGATATTTTCAATCAATATCGATCGGTGATGCATGATGTTATAGAATTCCAACTTTTATGAGGGCACTTAATCAATAGTATGGTCCATGAGCCGTTTCCAGCCTTCTGCACAAAAACCGATATTTTCAATTAATATTGATCGGTGACACATGTTGTTGTAAAATTTCAATTATTATGAGGGAACTTAATCAATAGTATGGTCCATAAGCCGTTTCCAGCCTTCTGCACAAAAACCGATATTTTCAATCAATATTGATCAGTGATGCATGATGTTGTAGAATTTCAACCTCTATGAGGGCACTTAATCAATAGTATGGTCCATGAGCCGTTTCCAGCCTTCTGCACAAAAACCGATATTTTCAATTAATATTGATCGGTGACACATGTTGTTGTAAAATTTCAACTTTTATGAGGGCACTTAATCAATAGTATGGTCCATAAGCCGTTTCCAGCCTTCTGCACAAAAACCGATATTTTCAATCAATATCGATCGGTGATGCGTGATGTTGTAGAATTTTAACTTCTATGAGGGCACTCACTCAGTAGTATGGTTCATGAGCCGTTTCCAACCTTCTGCACAAAAACCGATATTTTCAATCAATATTGATCGGTGATGCATGATGTTGTAGAATTTCAACTTTCATGAGGGCACTTAAGCAATAGTATGGTCCATAAGTCGTTTCCAGCCTTCTGCACAAAAACCGATATTTTCAATCGATATCGATCGGTGATGCGTGTGTTGCAGAATTTCAACTTTCATGAGTGCATCTCCTACCATTCCCCACCCAACCCACACTTGACCCGACCTTTCCCGCTGATGAGCCGACCTTCCGTTGGATCGGGTACATGAGCCGTTTCCAGCCGTCTGCACAAAGCCGATATTTTCGATCAATATCGATCGATTCAATCGATATCGACAAAGTCGCTGTGCGTTCTGTACATCCCCCATTACGCCTCACCCAGCCAGCACTTGGCTCGACCTTTCCTGCTAACTTCTGAGGGTCTGTATAGTGTCACGTACCTCAAACTTGGGTAATTGAACCGGACACACACACACACACACACACACACGCAAACGGACAAACCAAACTCCTGGTTTATATATAGGGTATGATAACTGGTACCAAGTTCTCCAGACACAAGAACGAATGTCTTGAACATCTGTTGCTTCCAGCTTTTCACTGGTCGGATTAGAAAAACACCTATCGAACCTCGTTTAGGGGCACAGGATAATCGGCGATAACGAGATTGAAACAGCTACTTCCTTATTTCTCTCCATCTATGAATATTTTATTCAAAGATGATTAATCAACTTCTCTATTATATTGAAGGACCTGATCGAAATAAGAGACGAAGCCAAATGCTTTGCGGTCCTCGGTAAACGCAACAACCCTCTCCTTTGAAATTTGAGACGGTGAAAATACCGGAAAAGGGTCGGAAAATGTCCACCAACGCATGATGCAAGCAAACACAATCAATACATTTCTAATAAGAAAAAGCAATTGAATACAAAAAAAAAAAACAAGTGAGGAGAGAAGAGGAAGGATGGGAGAAATTTGAAAAGTTATAGAAGTCATGCTCATAGAAAGTAAATCTCGAGCTATGCATCTAATAAGTACCGTTTCCTCAATCCCCCGTGTCATGGTAATTGCCCCGGTCGTCCAATACAGACTGTTCATGAATAATTTGGGTTATATTTGTTCACCTGAATGGGGATCGCCATCAGTCACGTGTGCATACGTATGTAATAGTAATTTTAGAGAGTCACTATTAATCACCCTAACCCCATCTAACCTCCTTCATGGCAACAGCCCTGATCAGCTGATAGGTGAATTTATAGTTAACCACTGTCACGCTCGCTCAATTTGGATAATAATTATGACTAATCAGGAAGTATCAATTCCTAGAATGGGATAATATGACATTATGATTCACAAGATTAACCTCAGAGGAGAGATCGTCGAGATCAGAGGCGAATGTCATGGGAGACATCGCAACAGATTCGCCCTCTTAAGCTGTCTCAGCGTCGCCATGACAATGATTAAACTTTTTAAATGCATACGTAATCATTGTTGCTCCTTGATATCGCGGTAATTGTAAACTCGAAAAATCGTTGGATTATACCGATGATTATTGTTTTCTACAGACACTCATAATGAAGCGGAGCAGAAAGAAATGTAATAGAATTGATGAGGAGATAGATATGTGTTCCCCCTGCGGGCGAGTTATGATTGAAGCAATATGCAGGAAAGGGTTGGGCTTCGACGGCTCTTCTCATGTGTATGACTTGCCGCCGCCTAATCAGCCATTTCTAAGAACTTTATTAAAACTATAAAATCTGATTGAATACCGGCTGACTCACCAGGCTAGCAAAAAAGCAATGTTGCGGCGAGATTAGTTCGAAAATTGAAGGAAGATAACGGCGAGGAGAGGTAGCTCCAAGAAAAGCACCCTACGTGGAAAGACAGTGATTAGAATACCCACGAACCTCCATGATATTAGTCTAACTTTCCCCTTTCGTCATGTCGTGTCCCCTCTAATTTATTTAGTCGACGTGTCCTTGTATTTACATAATCTCTGAGCTCGACCACATAGCTATTGTCCCATGTTTACTCAATGAAGTTCTTTCAACACATCATTAACACCATCACGACGCGTTCCTCACAGTTTCTGACCAAGATAACTCTTAGCTGCTCTACTTCTCCACGAAGCTGAGATCCAGCGATGGAAATGAACGTCCTCGGGGCATCAGGCACTGAGTGACAATGTGAGTGCAGCTGAGGTGTCTTTACAAAAACAAAGTTAATCTCGTTGTAGCGCTCATCAGCTCAATGGCCTTACCCTGGCAGCAAGCTATTTGAAGGCAAACGTGTAGATGATCACACTACTAACTATAGGGCGCATGTACGCATAAGCTTCAGAGTATTCTCCAAGCTGGCAAGAAATCAGCTTATAGCGTACTTTAAATAGGGTTGATCTAACTTACAGTAGCGGTCAAAATTATATGCGGTTTTGGACCTTAATCATAATTTTGGTCGACGTTTACAAACTCGTTTTTTAAGTACTTTGTGAGCAACTACTACTTTATCAAAAGGTATCTCAGCCTAGTAGGATGCAGTGTGAAGGTCGAAAACCTATTCACTGGAAGCTAAAGTGTTTCTGCTCTCCAATTGAATTGAACTTATTTCAGTAATTGAGGATTAAAAATAATTCCTGCACTAGAAATCACCTTCAGTAGCAAAATACGCACACACAGTTGGTGAACATGTGACTCCGCTACCATGCAATGTCCGTAGATCAAATTATAGAGCGAGTGGTGCCACTTCCATTCACTTTTTCTGGCTCCAGAGCAGGCAAACCTGCCCATGATCGTTTAGTAGCTCTGCTACATTGGCTGTGCTAACCATCATAATTCATTTAATGAGCCATATCCGCATCCATCAGGTGACTACGATCTTGATTGGCGCAGAATGCACGGCGTATGAGAGAAAGAGGTATTTCAACGCAAATTTCATAGCAATTTCAATGTCAGCTCCAACTTGTAGCATTGTTAAATGGTAGCGCGCCCTACTATAACTTGACTACGAATGATCTGGTACATAGTCGTGGGAGTATACCATCTTATTTGAACATCCTGAACTTATAATGATGTAGAAATCTGCGATTATATTATGAAAGAAGAATCCAAAAACGTAGTCATGTTCGACCTTTCGTAAAGGGGCTGTTCGCATTTTTGAAGGAGCGATTTTATGTAATGTACACTGGCGCGGGAAATCTTATCTATCATGTTGTTCTGCTAGCAAAGACATGTGTCAGGGGAAGCAGGAACACATTTAAACAATCGTACATGTCACTTTTTCGGCGAGAGAATCACAAACAGCTGGAAGAAAATGTATGTATACGGTATCAAAGTGCTGCGACTTACCGGACCATGCTGGTTACTTCTTCTGTAATACCACACAGGGTTAAAATGGGGAATTTAGCCGTAAAATTGACTAGCACTGCCTACATTACTTCGGTATTTCCTTCGTTTCCTCTTTCCATTTTCGTAAAAAGCTAATTTGATCACCCCCTCAAAAGATTTCGGTAACAACCAGCCTCTAAGTGACGTCATTCGAAAAACGGCTATCCTTCAGGGGAGCCTCTGCACATGCTTTGCAGTGCTCATAAACGTGCGTGAGCAAAGCACGGATAGATCCTTGAAGCCGTAAGCTAGTAATGGCGCAGGATGTTCAAACACTCTGTGTCTGAAACAATTTTGACCGCATCCCACAATGGAAAAATCACTTATAATTGTTTTTACGAACATGGCGTTCAAAAACAGAGCACCAACAGAAACATAATAGCAATGCTAATCCATTCGGAGTAAACACAGGTTTAACAACGAACACAGTTTTACTGAGGCAGTAACTTCCACTGCCCTCTATATAGCTCTATTTGTATAAATCGCGTTGTGAGGGTGAAAATCACCGAATGGATCTTATCAAAGAAACCGGCCAGTATTGGGCGCTTTAAGCTGGTGGAGCGCGCTTTTTTAACAAGAACTGACAGTCAAAGCTTCCCAGAGAAGGCTGATGGGACTTGTTTCGAGCAAAAGGATGGACTGACAAACCTGGACAGCAAATAGCAGAAAAAGATAAGATTGTGAGAAGTTTTCACTTACGTAAGCACAGCACTTCAAGCCGTAACTCAATCACATCGCACATTCGACTGCCCTTTTTTATCAGGATAAACCATCTGAGACAAGAGGACGAGAAGGATATGCATGCCCTGATGTACGCTCCCTAAAGGGTGAATCTGCGAGATTTTATGGAGTTTTACACGTGAAAAGTACAGCGTCTGGAAGCGGGGTCTCCACAGAGGGGTGTATATCGCTAGGACAGAAACGTCGCGTGCCGAACACGGCCACGCGACGGTTCTGTCCTAGCGATATACACCCCTCCACAGAGACCAGAGCCTTGCCTTCCTTTGTCCTCATCACATCTGACTGCATAGTTCTCAAAAATAGCGGATAAGCGCAAGGAGGAAACCTGATTGGGGGAGTGGTGAAGGGACAGAGGATAAAGTTCTTGGCACTGATGAATTTCTTCTGTGGGATGCGCCGCGCATTCTAGTTCCATTCAGAATCGTGTTGGCAGGTGAATGCGATTCGGCCTATACAATGACTTCTGAGGGATAGCTGACGTAGAAGTCATGTTTTCATCCTCTCATACGAGTGTGGCTCCAATTCACCGACCCGGAAGGAATGGAAGGCTGGTTGGCCTGGGTGGGCATTAACGCGGGATTTGATCCCCGTATCTGAGAGTAGGAGTATGCGCACTTGTCACTACACCACCTCCGCCTCTGATGGGTGGTAGCTGGAGAAGAAGTAAGGAAAACCTTTCAAACAGTTAGGATGGTTCCCCTTCCTGCTAGTTACCACTGCTGACGAGATACTCAGGTAAAAGGAAAATAAAAGAGAAAGGAGAGAAAAGGCGATAGACAACTGTTTGCTGCACAGGTCAGCCATGTCGAAGGATGGGCGGCGCTGGTTTCAGGTGGTGAACTGGCCTCACTTCGTAGGCTCTTACGAAGCAGGCCTTTCAAGTCTTACTGAAAGCGGCTTTCTTGCATCGCGTTGGGGTACATACATGCAACATATGATTGAGGTCCGTTTTTGCTGAGCGATACCCAATCAGCACAGAAATGCCAATCTCGAGCGCTACGGGTCCTTGCGTGTCCAAAAATTCAGATCACCAGGCTCACTGAAAGCTCGTAATTAGAGTCAATCTGACACACTGTCATCGAAAATCATAGTCATCTGTCACAAAAAGGCACATACAAAGGTGAATGCGAAATGTGAAAGTGAGGATCCGAGCCACAAACCTATTCATATCACTCGCTCGAGAGTCATCACATCCAATACGCTCTCTAGCCACTTAGAGATATACATTGGGGAGTGGTTATGACAGTGCTACTCCCTTTTAGTACATGCTGGAGGTAAGACTTCCTTCTGCCGGCATTTCACTTTGTCTTGGGTGCCCAACAGAAAAACACCTCCAAATCTGCACATGCTCAAAGCAACAAAGTTCATGCGTTGCAGTGAGTGAGTTAAACCGCCCTTTGTAAAAAAATTCTCCACTCCCTTCTCTTGGCGACCAGGCTGCTCAGTAGAAATGGACGTCGGTTATGGTTTTATGCAAGTGCCTCGGACGGGCGGATGAACCCTTCAAAAAAGCGCGCCACGATCTGAAAGACCCCCTTGGTCAGTACCCCAGTCACTCAAGTTCCTAGGGTGAGTACCCTTATGTCAGGATTCCGCACGACGACAAGCGGCGTGCGACACAGTGTGTGCGAGCTATCCGCGCCGCTGTAGTCGGGCCTGAGAATGATTACACGGTAATGGTAGGGGCGCGATACGCAGTTGTCTTGTAATCGCTTCAGGACCCAACAACATGGCGCCTTTGGTTCGTCCGCACTGCTTCGCTTGCGAGATGCCGTGGTGCGAAATCCTGGCATAAGTGTACATACCTAAGTGTAAGTTCCTACGGCGAAAGTGCATAACACGTGCAGAATCATACATCCTTCCACATAAAGCATTGCTTCACTACATCAATTGTGGATTGTGCCCAAGGGTAGAACAACCGCACTTACTCAACCATTGGCCTCCTTCGTCAGCTGCAAGATGACCGAAGCACAGTTAAGTACATCTATGCTCTTATATACTGTATGACAGACGACTACACTCCAAGTCACCTTACATGAAGGGTTCTCTCTCTGGTTTTCTCGAGATTGTGCAAGCAACACCACCCAACTTCTTGTTGAAGTGACAGCTGACTGTAGTGTTTTATGTAGTCTTACGGGCAGTATACCGTTTAATGAGCCATGAGAAGAAGTTCGCCATTAAGACAGTTGACGACCGATTTTTTGATGACAGCCGCACTCATAAACGTTGCCGTTCAACAGGTCATGGGAGCAAAAGAGAGAACACGTTGTGATTTCTCAAAACAAAGGAAAAAACCTTAATTGATCAATTGACCGGTGATCTCGGGTTGAACAAAAACTACAGCGGGTCCGTTCCAAAGGTGCTTGGATCCGTAAAATAACATCAGACAGCGAAATCTGCGAAGAAATGAAATTTTTCTTATGTTTCTAAGCCAAAAAATGAAAAAGAGAATGAGCTGGTTGTGTAGTGCGTCTCGCAGACCATAAATGGAGCCTACAGCTGAAAGTTGGATCCTATGTGATCACAAAAGGCTGCAGAGGCGGCCTCAGAGGAATGTGACCGTTGATAGAGACGTCCGCTCAGAGATGGAAACGACGTGCAAGGGGTTGAAGTGGATGGTTCATGGTCGCTGACGTTGAAGACGAAATTTGTTAAGATAAGCTGTAGAAACTTGTGGAACGCTGTCTCGGTTTCATTGAACCACGATACCTATCACTCACATATGATTTCGTAGACACGATGTTGGAGGGGTGAATTACGTGTTCCTCAGTGGAATCGCCCATGGAACAATGGGTTTTTATGTTACCCATACGTTTATGTTGTACCCATACGTTTATGTTGTATTCACCTAATGTGGACCGCATGCAAAGTTTTACGCGAAGAAATGTGAATTCGGCTAAGATGCAGCACCACAAAGCCTTGGCCGGGTAGGCGGAGCCTCCGTGCAAGTGCCCACCCCTTCGTCCTCACGTGAAACCTTGCATGCGGCCCTTATTAGGCAGATACAAAGAAACTAATTTTTTCCGAGGACGACTCCTTCAAACTCCATCCTTGGGCAACAAACACAAAACGGCAGCTTGTGCTCTTATTTCTGGTAATCCCATCAATTTGCGCTCAAGAGTCACAGCCAATACTCTGCACAATAAATAAATAAATAACAAACAATAAATGAAGAAGGGGGGCGGTGAGCGCAGTGTAATTGAGGTCATTACACTGCGCTCACATACAAGTTCGAAATTCAACTAAAACTGTCCGTAAGACCTGCGCGAAACTCTCAGTTATCGTCTATATTGCATGCAATCCACAGCTTCCCGATCCTTATTCTCAGCGGAATTAGTGGATACTCAGGTGAAGCACGGCCATCTGGGCCCCCACTGTGTTGGAAGTGTCAGCACGATCGACCACAATCATCCATCCATTCGTTTCATAGAACATCGCACATGAGATGCCCTTTATTCCGGCATGCGAATTCAGTAGACCGCTGTATCTTTCATCTACCGTACCATTACCCTTTATAAGTGCTTCATAAGTTCCCTATTTTCACCTAATTCCCAGTAGAGCACTTTGCGATAACCTCGTTTGATATTAAGATGCACCACTGACGACTCGGGGGAGATAGCAGCCTAGCTCTGACAGCGCCTCCAGGGTATAACATCGCGGAAGATTTAAGCAAAATCGCAGCCTGATATCTCCGTCAATGATCCCCACTGTCCATCATGAAGTGCTGCTTTTATCCTCAAAAACTACTCAAGGTGTTGTAGAAATAGACCTTCCGAAGAGTATGGCTTGCCAAAAAAGATTCCATTTGAACTCAATTTTGCGTTTCATTTTCGCGAACGACTCTGTGTTCGACGTTATGAAGGTTTTCTAAAATATTATTACCTAGTAATGCAGGCGCCTGTAGCGCGCGGGCCACGCATTTTCGCAGAGAACTGACGTGGTATTGGAATTCTGGGGGCCAATCATATCCCACGATAAGTTTTTTGCCGAACCGAGAATGCGAAAAAAAACCGGAAAGTCCTTGACTACTTTGTGGAGTTGCAACATGATTTCTTTTCACATGGATTTGCTGCCAAAACATCTGTAAGATCAAGAAAGTCGAAGTCGTTAAACTTAGGCAAGTGAGCTCTTCTTTGGCGCTTTTTGCATGGATTCGCTGCAAATAGCATCTGTAATATGTAGGTATGTTTCGGTTATATTGTTTTTGTTATCAGCTTTATAATGGAGAAAGTCACCACCTACCCAAGCCCCAAAATTTCGAAAACTAATACGGGGAAGGTGGTAATTTTACTATTTTTTTTTCGAAAAGTCGTAACTGACAGTAACAAAGGTGACCGAAAGATACCTACTTAGTGAGAATGTCTTCTGCAGCAAACCCACGTGAAGCGCCAAATAAGAGTTTCCCTACTAGGGGTCAAGGATTTCTCATTTGTTCAGCGTGCTGCCACTCAATACATTATCCTCGAATTTTTCAAACTTTGATCAAAAAAACTGTCCTCGGAGGTAGTTCGACCCCCTCGACTTCCAGAAAACCAATATTACGTTCAGAAAAGCTTTCATAACGCCGTTCACAGGGTCATCTAACAAAGCTGCTAAGCAGGTTTGAGTTTAGCGTCTCATGATGCATCGTAAGCATGGGCCAGGCTGACTTGTAGACTTACCCTTGCCAGCATAGTTTTGCCGTGGGTAATTCGATCTCTTCAAATGAACCGATTTGGATCTTCTCTCGAGGACTCATCGACCAACGCATACTTTGGCTAGTCAAGCGTAGCACCAGCCGAGATCTTTCGCGGTTCAATAATAAGACCGTGTCGATGTCATGAAGGTTGGTAATGAAAACCCGGCTGCTTCTACTTCACGCTGATGCCCTAGAAAATGTTGTGCTTCAACCACAATAGGTGAACAGAGCAGAGCAAAAGACATTGGCTCTCACCAATGCCGCATTTCTGCTTAACTGATGAAATCGCTACTTCATAAAAGGAAAGGATAAAGTTTTTTGGCGTTAATCAATCCCTTCTGTGGGATGCGCCGCACATTCTAGTTTCATTCAGAATCGTGATGGCTGGTGAATGTGATGTGGCCTAGTGGCCTATACAATGACTTGCGGTGGCCAGCCGATGTACAAGTCAGTGCTTTTATCCTCCCAGACGAGTCTGGTACCAATTTACCGACCCCGGAGGGATGAAAGGCTTGGTTGGATTGGGCGGGCATTGATCCTTGCACCATGAGAGTGGGATGCGCGCCACCTGTCACTACACCACCTCCGCCCTCGCTACTTCATAAGCACTGAAATTCGGGCAGATGGAGCAAATAGAAGAATGCGTGAAAAAGTCGTCGGTCAGCAGCTGAATTTGGAAAAGGCGATGGTTCATGGGCAATAGGGTGGACATTGTGCTCCAGTTGTGCTGACGTATGCTTATGGAATGAACAAATGAGTATGTCAGCTGCGTGTATTTCGAATTGTACCCATGAATCAACGTGATGAACGAGTTAGCTCCAACGCGTAGCAGGGGAAGAGGCGGGGGTGGCTTTAGCAGCACTGAAGAATATGGGGGAAGAGTGAAGTGCAAAAAGACAATGAGCATTTGTGCCTTGCTGTTACCTCGTCCTTCTTTGTTTCAGAGTTTTTCATGTTTAAAGTACACAGCAGAGACCTTCACGAGACGAATGCGAAGGCAATAAATAAGTGCATCTAACTCAGAAAATCTGTTTGAAACTCAAAGGGGATGTTTTCACGCAAGCAGAATCAGGTCTTCTTGGAAACAACGTAGGGTGGAAGGTCTTATTACGTTTGCTGTCGTGTTCTTTCAACCATGTAATACAGGTTCAGTTGACACTATTTAACAAAATATTTTTCAGCAGAAAGATAAGGAATGCGATCAATCATGTGTCACTATCACTACTCACTTCCTCTTCTAACTTTTCATCACCACCCTCTTAGCGGATTGGTTGAAAATATTACCCTGCCTTGATTCAAAGGAACTGTCAAAAAAAGCGGAAAAATCAAAATTGGTGAAAGGGTGATACAACTATTGAATCAGTCAATTATTGCGCTTTGTCGAAGAGGTCGGGGCTCAGTACGAAACACACGATCGATTGATTATTCCGAAGTGGAATGTTCAATACATAGTCGGATAAGTTAATTTTGGTCTTCTAGATCTACCACATCACCAGCCTGAAAATCGACCTCTTCTAGGAAACCCAAAAATTGTTCACACCTTTTCATAAAGCCGATAAATCTTTTTTCGGGGTCTGCATAGACTTGCACTTTATAAGAAAAGAAAAATCTTCATTACTCATGGAAGAACTCAATATAGTAAGTAACGATGGGCAGTGCAGTGATGCTCAAAATAGTAGCAACCACAATTGAGTAGGCAATATTTAGTGACAGGCCCGAAACCCAACAACACAGTGAAAAGCCTATTTTTTGAAAAAATGAAAAAATTCACAGTCAATATAGTGAATGGGTGTATGGCTAATGAGTTGATGAGCATTCGCAGAAAAATATTTACAGGCGAGGGGCATTTTCGAGAAAATGATGTCGATGAGCCATTGTGCCAAAGAGTACGAGGCAGATGCTAGCATCCACAGTTGGATTAGAGAGGTATGTGGCAAGACAATCGAACTGCGCCGGAGTTGCCGTGCACCGTGCCTGCAACATCCCTTCGCGCGTAGCCAGTTCACAAAGGAAGATACAAGGCCATTACGGCGCGCAGTGAGCCGATTCCCCGGTGCCATGACCCGATTCGAGTGTCTTGTCGCACACCATGGGACGAATAACTTGAGACACTTACCGCCAGCATCTCACTGGAATCTGATATGATAGCATATGGATCAATATGGCATACAAGGTAGACTCGCGTATTGTGTCGTACTATCGTGAATCGAATCAGGTCCATTCTTGGACCAGTATCGGAGTCCAAAAGATAAACGCACTAAATCGAAATTCAGGAGAAGTTTTGAGTGATTTTGATGACCCACCCTACTTTTGTGCAGGCGCCAGGCGGTTTGCGCCAAACTACCCAGAAATTTGCAGAGAGGTTGCTTTGGGTAAAAATTGCGGTGTTTTTCATGGCCTGATATTATCTTTTCTCTAAGGGCGATGTTTTTCAAAAATACTTTCCATGCAGCTCACCAAGTTCAAGCCGGAGGTCGATAAGTTCGAGCATCGAGCATCGAGAACATAAGGTGAAAATACTTCCTGGGAACTGGTTGTGAGAAAAGTTACCATTAAGGAAACTAGCATCATTGGGTGATTGCAAGACCTTCACCAAACGGAGTTGGAACTGTGAGGGTGCCAAATGCCCAATCTTTGCAACGATTTGATAAAAGCAACAAAATTTCTCAGTGTGAACCGATGAAGCGCAATAGGGGAACGATTCCCGAAAGAGGTTTCACCTCGAAAATTTCGAGCTTGCAGCTGCTACGAATTGCTTTGAAGAAAATCTTCAACGAAATAAGCAGCCGTCTCCATCTTCTCCATAATTCGGTAACTTGTATAATATTGGGTCATTCCATAAGTAGTGTCGTTTTTATTCAAGCAAAAATTTTTGCCATAAAATCACAAGTTTTTGCAGCATATCATATATATTCGAGAGGAAATTTTCTGCTCTACAAAATAATATGTTCAGTTTTTGAGTTTTTCAGAATGGGGCCGACATTTAGGGTGGCAAAGAAGTAGGTCCAGCCGACAAAAATTGCCCGAACCGGCAATCAATTGAAACACTATATTTCACCTTAGGAAAATCAACCAGTCATGTGTCGCGTACTTAGTCCTGACCTCTTCTACAATTCCCAATATTTAGTTGATCAAGAAGTCGTGTCGTTCTTTCTCCACATTTAGTTTTTCCTCCACAACTCGGTGGTTTTAGACAATTTCTTCGAACCAAGGCAAGAAAATTTTCTCAACCCATTAGCTGAAAGAGTGGTGAAATGTTAAGAACAGGGTGTGGGTAGGAACAGGGAAATATCACTGACAGGATTTCTTGACTTATACATGGAAAAAATAAATTGTGAAAAATGTCAGCTGGACCCCTATCACATGGTATTAAAACTCAATCTGAATTGCAGCCAAAACAAACTAGGAAGATGTTTTCGATACAGCAGAAAAAGTACTTCGAAGTGGCTCATGAAACAACTCCAAGCAAGGAGTTTGAAAGAAAAAATTTCATTTTGAATAAGTGTGGGTGCTTTCAAAAAAAGATTTTAGAAAAAGAACGACACGACTTCTTGATCAACTAAATATTGGGAATTGTAGAAGACGTCAGGAATAAGTACGCGACACATGACTGGTTGATTTTCCCAAAGTGAAATGTGTTTCAACTGATTGCCGGTTTGGCCAATTTTTGTCGGCTGGACCTACCTCTTTGCCACCCTATATGTCGGCTCCATTCTAACAAACTCAAAAAACTAAACACATCATTTTGTAGAACAGAAAATGTCCTCTCGAATGCTATCTGACATGCTGCAAAAACTTGTGAGTTTATGACAAAAATTTTTGCTTGAAAAAAAACGACACTACTTATGGAATGACCCAATATTTCGCGAAGGAACAGGTAACTTAGAAACAAATCCCATTTCTGCTGAAGGTCTGGAAAATTGAAAAATGTAGGTACACGTGAAGAAAAGGGAGCAGCGTGTATTGTATTTGTATATGTATTTTGTATTTTACGCCTAACAGTACAACAAGTACATTCTTAAGTTACGTATAGTGCGAACAGCGGATAATCTTCATGTACTTCTAGCGGGATGTCTTTTCAGCAGGATATCTTTTCATGAATCATAAGGACAGGAAATTCGCGTGACCGTGTCTAACGCGCGGCGAAATATGCGAGATATGAGCGGCGTACTGGTTCAGTCCTGGAGCGATAAGGCGTAGAGCACCATAATCGTTTGAGGACCCTTCCAAAGAGCGCGCATAGCTTGCGCCATCGGCGCCTGCCGACGCCGCAACGCAAGTTTTCTGTTCAAATGGCACACATTCATAAAGAATCCATCGCTACATATAACGTGCTGTAGGAATGAAGCTATCACAGCGACCTTTGTGTGATATCAGGCGTAATTGGTTAATTGAACGCGTACACGATTCTGGGTCATAATGCGCGCTGATACCTCTTCTCCACATTGACTCAAAATTTCTTTGTATTTCGTCAGAGCAGACATTTCTTCAGAGCTCCCAATCACGAATGGCACTGAATTCCAAACGTGTGAAGAAGAACCAAGAGCAGCGCTGTTCTGGCAATCCTGCCAGGACAGCACTGGGATGCAGAATGCTATACATGTATTTTACCAACGACCACCTCTGTAGAGGTGAAGAAAGCTTCTAAGCACAACTAGCTCACACAGTGGCAGTTCGCGGAAGAACTACTACTTCCAAAGACCCAAAGGCGCCACCCTTACGCCTAGCAATCGCAAGTGCCACAGAATGTGCTGGCTGTTATCTTCATATACTCTCTCCATCTACTATTTAAAATACTCGCTCTTTAGGGCTATTTTTGTCAACACCCTCAGTTGCATAAATTGTCCCAAGGGTCTGATTTTGTTGTTACTCTAAAACCTTCCCGGCAAGTAGCTTCGTCCTTTTTAACACGAGCGTCCTTTATTGCTATCGCCCAAGGTTCGATACCGAGCGAATCGCCATTTGAAGTTCCAGCTGGAGGTGCGTGGGTATAAAAAGAAGTGCAAGACATCAAAACATGCAAAGGGCAATAGGGTTCCTCAGTGATGTATCACCGGCATGGCAGAACAAAAAGTGCAACCGAAGAGGACTCGAAGAACTTGTTTCGAAGGGTTTCAACTTGCAACTTGCAACTTGCACAATCATGTACCTACAGATTCGGAACACTACCACTCAGCCACTGTGACCGTTGCTCAACTGGCGCTAGTCATGCTGATGACAATGCGCCTCGCCAATGAAGCATCACAAGCAAACTTTGACCCCTCCTAACCCGCTTCTGAATGGCATTTTGCAATTCTGGTTTTCGTGCTTAGAATCAGTATTCAGAGCTTCATCGATCCATCTGGGTCTCAATTCAAAGTTCAATGGGGATTCGAGATCTATCCTCGGTAATAGTGGTAACCTATCAAAGGTCTACGTCAGTAACAAAAAGGGTGGACGGCGTACAAGCCACATGAAAGGCGCAGGCCCACGAAATTTATTGTGCTAAATATGTCTGTGAGCCGTCAATCGCCAACGACTTTTCAGGCAGCTGGAGCACGTTCACTTCACTGATAACACCGGTTGAGAACACTGACTACCGGACAGCACGAACGTATGCGATTAGGTTCCGAGCGTTAGGTATGCTGGTAAATTTTGGGTGTTACAAAGATGTTACAGTGAGCGAGTTCTTTGGCGACGCCCATTCATGTTCAGCGAATAGACAGCTTTGGGCGTATGTTAGAACACTCGAACTGGGTCAACGTGCTAGGCGATTTGGGTGACCACGTGGACAATCGCCTTGCTGTCAACGTAGTGAATAGGTCGTGCCAGAGGAAACTCGGCCACTACCAAAAGCGTTAATTTACGTTTGATTCAAGTTTCTGCCCTACACCCAAAACTGTTCTTTTTACCAAACTGCTTTTTTTTCACGATTGCTTCATCTCCATGTGCCTGGATCGAAATTGAAGGAGAGGAACGATCCAACGATGCAGGGATGAGCAAGGACAAGCGAGCGCCATAAAAGGTAATATCTAGGGAATTGTCATAATATCCGGCTGCCATTCTGTGTCTTCGATTCCGCAGCCCTTTTTGTGTCCATACGTCACAAACATGCATGATGAACGTGTTGTGTGCGTCATTCAGTGCGCCACTGAAAGGACAATTTTCGGAGTTTGCAGCACGCAGGCCAGCTATGGAGGAATCCAAAGACCCCTTAAGGATCGGAAATCAGCCACTCTTCGCATTTATAATGAATCGACGATCAAGTGGCTAAGCACGTTATGTGAGTCTGCAATGACCAAGTGACTAGACCACTTAGTGACTGAATTTCTTGAGAATGAGGGATCGAAAGAGCACTTTAACGACTACTGGTCCTTCCGCCTTTTCTCCCAGCACCTAGCTTAGCAGAAACTCGCAGAACACAGCACTTTGTATGGACTAATAGAGAGCACAAGCAACTTGCAACTTGATGAACAATGAGAGCAATGTGGATGACGAGGGTTCAACCAAAGAAAAGGAGAATAAGTCGAATGTGAAAAATTTCTGAGATGTGAAAAATTTCTGAGGAAAGGGTCCAATATGAAGAAATTGTGAAAGACTCGTTCCATTTTCAATTTTTGCTCAGGCAGACACATCTTTTCATCTTTCATTTTCGCATAAAATAGAGGTTTCAGTGAGTTTTGGGCCAATAAATCAAGACAGGGCTTTAAGAATGGTTTCTCTCCCAGATTTATATGCAAAGGCATTATGCATCTTCAAGTATCCCAGCATCAGGCGAGACAAAAAGAGTAGCATAGAGCATACCCGAAAAACCAAGTAGCATCAAGTTTCTTGAGCTTTGAAATTATTAGGTTGAACCATAATTTCTGTTACACTCTTGGGGAAAACTGTAGAAGCTTCGGGAATATTTGGTAGTGGGGGGTATATGAAGCGACTGAAAAGGGCTACTGATTAACACATTCATATTCTCTATGGCTTCAACTAGCAGTGAATCTACGACAATTTCGCGCGAGGGGCGAAATTCACGAACACCGCCCCGGTTCCTCAGCATGCAAGGCCACTAACCGAACCAACCAGTCGATGGACCCAGGTACTGTCCCTCATATGGCGGCAACCCGATGGCTCGATCTGCTCAAATTGAAACAGAAAAAAAATTCAAAAAATTGCACAGAGAAAAAAATGTTTTTTTCTAAATTTTCAAAAAAAAAGGGAAACTGTCACCATTCAACACGGCATCACTGGCAATCTCTACTGCAGGCAATTGGACACCGGAGCGGCAAAACTTACCGGAAAAATGGACCGAGTCTTCTTCCTCCACGACAACGCTCGCCCACATATGGCAAAGTTAACGTGTCAAAAGATCCAGGACCTTGGTTGGACGAAGCTCCCCCGTCCACCGTAATCTCCGGACATGGTCCCAACTGACTACCACCTATTCCGATCTCTGACCCACTTCCTCGACGGACGGCAGTTCAAAGATGACGATGATCTCAAAATCGACCTCCAGACTTTCTTCGACCAGAAATCCCCAGACTTCTATAAGCCAGGCATCTATTATCGCCCTATTCGCTGGCAATATATTGGTGATCATAATGGTACATATTTTGTTGACTGAAGTTAGACACAAATTAAGAAAAATAAATTTGAAATTTTTCGTCATAGTGTAACAGAAATTATGGTTCAACCTAATACTTCATAAAAGAAGACCCGTAGCTATTCGGAGTGCATGAAAGTTGAAGAGGATTTTATCGGAATGAAGTATTCTTCCAAGACGCGGCACTACGAATACAAATTTGGCTAGCTGCGGCGCTTCACTGGCTCAGTTGCTGCGGCTCGAGGTTGGCTGGCACGCCGAATCTACCCCACTCATTAAGGATTCCCGGTGTCTTTAAAGGACTCGCCCGAATCACGGACAATCAATGTCCTTCTGTTATCCCTATAACCATGTTATATTTGCTCACTAAGGAAAGCATGCGGAGTTTCTCGCGCATATACAAAAATCCAATTGAAAAAGATCTTACCAAAGTAGTGGACAACGGGGTGAAGCGTCCGAGTAGGTTTAGACGCTATAAACGCTGAGGAGCAAAGAGGCGACTCCTAGGTCGAGGATGAAGGGTACGAAGTAAATGAACATTGGGTGCAAAAAATTGAACTGCGCACTGGCTTCTGACAGTTCTTCAAGTGTTGTGTCGGGAATGTGACGAAAATTTAGGGGCGTTGTTTTTCTACCAGTTTTTCGATTTCTGCATTGGAATGGAGATAGTTTTTCGGTTCATTCGTTCTATTCAGGCACTGTATCCACTGGGATGATTTTAAGAGGAATTAGAATCATAGAATTTCCGTGGACCATTCATTTGATTGTTCACTTGCGCCAAAGGCGCACGCAACTCGAGCACAATTCAAGAACTATTAAACGGAATAAGCCAATTGCGATTAGACCAAAGTCTCCCAGTCAGCAACTAAACTCCTCAGTAAGAAGGAGTGTAAAGGCTGAAGATTCACAACCATAGGTTGCGAAGTGATGTATATACCTGTCACGTCAGATACCGATTAACAGACTCCACATGTATCAAAGGACTGGGCAGGTAAGATCCCCTACTTACCGGTGGTAGAGGCAAGGTACACCGGGAGTCGAGTTCTTCGACAGGTGTAGGGAGTCGTATTGACAGGTCCGATGAAGTAGGGTCGTGATTGCAGAGGTCAGCAAAGACTCCAGGTTAAGTGATAAGCGGAACGTGCCGTCAGCGGACTCGCTCATGTGAAAAAAATATGATTAGGAATATACATAGTGATCAACACAAAATTTACAGTAATAAAAGTAATACTTAATAATACTTCACGATAGCGAATAGTTACTGACACCGTAGAGTTATGCAAATTCCAAGAGAGAGGTGGTACTAGAGCGGTCTTTTTCTTTGACACCTGGATGTGGCCTAGGTAGGGAACCTCCTTCCCATCTCTTCCTTGCTCCACAATGGGACAAAAATCCAAATTCAGAATTGTTCCATGTAACGACAAACAAAGGCAGTCTATTCTAGGCGATTACCATCAGATCTACCAGTTCCTATGCCCTAAGCCAGTGCTTTTGGAGAGATTTTTGAAGGTGACCGAGATATTGGTCCTGACCAAGAACTTTGCCAGGATGCAGAGTCGCTTAACAGAATAAAAGACGCTGGACGCGGTGTCAATTTGGGAAGATCGGAGATCACTCAACGATAAAAACATGCAATTCTCGGTTTCGATAAATCGCGAAAATTACTGAATTCCAAATGAAGAGAGTCTACACAGGTCAGATTAACCAAACAGTGGTGGGAAGTACGGGAGACATCCACATGTCGAAAAGCCAGCGGAAAACATGTATCTATAAAGGTTGTTAGCAATGGCTTTGCTGGCTTATTAGCTTCATTTTGTTTCAATACATATTTGGCTCTCTCCTAGCCTATGGCCCTACATGAGTAATGTGAATGACATTCGAACGATTATCGCAAGAGTGACGAGAGTAATGAATAAAGCTTAAAGGTTACCAAAAGAAATTTTCACACCTGAAGCAGGCTCTAAAAAAGAAAATGGTCGCCTCGATTAACAATATCTCATAATGGGTGAAAAGTACATTGTTCTGTCGACATAATGAAGAAGCACTACGACCCGCGACTATAGCAGATGCATTAACAAATGAAATCAAGCGTCCTTCACGAGCTCAAAGAAGTCCAAAAAATCTACCTGGAACAGACCGGTGTACCCTTGAATGCCGACCGAATGTAGAGACGGCCGATTCTATCTAAAATCACAGAATCGTTCCCTGGCACAGTGATAAGAAAGGAAAATGAAGTCGGAATGCCATTAGAAGTCAACGAGATTATTGAACGACTGCAGTCGATGAAATAATCACTCTGCAGGAGGGAACGGAGCTCCCGGGTAGAAAACTCTTCTTCCTACAACAGAGCAACCGAAGCACTCATAGACAACAGCAGGAAAGGTCATTCAACGAAGACAACACTCCGGTCACAGAGCCAAGACGACATGCCTTTCTGGGGAAACTCACACTACAACACTGCAATAGATCACTCGCCGGTGAAGCGTCAAGCAGAAGCAAGACGACCAGAAGTTTGCTGGAGGTGCTTTGACAAGGAGCACATCCCAAAATTTGTCCTGCTGTCGGCACATGTCCAAAGTGTAACGAAGACCATCAATCTTCACTTTTTATTTCATCTGGGAACAGACAGCCAACAGCAAACGCATCGATTCCAGGGAATAGCCTACCGTCATCCTCACGTTTTACACGGCCATCAAGTAGCATCATTCCAATGCACAACAGTCGCTTCAAACCGTTTGCATGAGAAAGTTACCAACCAAGAGGGAACACTCGCTTTCAACCGTTACCAAACACGACCCATCAGGGAAGTATAACAGCCGAATTGAAACATCCGGATCTTCAGCAACATGTGCTGCGAATAACATCTGCACAGATCGAAACTTCATCGAGTTCTCACTGAGAGCTTCACTAATGCCACCGACAGTCCATTCTACATCGCTCACCACTCTAGGAGTGGGAGAAATAAGCGAGCCCTTCAAATCTGACGAGGGTCGTATCACGCTGGAGGTCCGCCTTATGCTGAAATACTTCGACGTGTTCCAGTTTTCACCACAAAAAAAAATTGACTACAGCCGCATGAACCTCCGTACTATCAGAGGAAGAGAAGAAGTCCATTAAAGGAGAAAAAATCGCGAGCGCACAGCAGAATCTTCTACTTACGGACTTACTGCCTGATCTCCCGTTGGACAACATCTACTGCACAACATACTCATCAACGATAGCTCTACTGTTATCAAGTTATTTGGGTACACGGCATCCTGTATCAGTGACAAACTTGAGCCTACGAAAAAGTTTAGCTTCACTGTGTAGCTCACTCATCGTAGCCACACCGCCTGTATCATCCAAAGATGATGGGAAAATGGACATCAAAAATTTGAACGAACTAGAGTTACCTTGAATTGATACAGACAGCGGCACAGATAAGGCTCCGTCATCAAATTTACGGAGCATCACAGAAAATCCATCACCACCAAACAGGAGAACACAAGTACTGAAGTTTCATCCACAGGAGAATTTGAGGAGCTAGAGGATAATTTCAACGTTGCCATCGATGAAGAAAGCACCTGCCTACAGTCGCGGAATGATGCCACGTGCAAACAAAATCATCAATATCAGAGCCAAAGTAAACTCTCTGGATAATAAGGCAAGCATGAGAAAAGAGAAATAGAGCCCCATCCACTTTCCACCTTTCGGCGAATTGATCCTCATGGATCCACTTCCCAGCATACGTATCTCCGTACAGAAATCTTGTCACGGAGTAGTTCTTGCGCCACTATTTCTTTTTGGCCGACATGATTCCCTGTTCTGATATTCCACGTTGCGAGCCTGAGTGTCGTTTTCGATGATAGAAGCTTCTTTGATGAGAGACCAGTCGCATACTTTCCACCGACATCCTGGTCCAATGTCGACGCATCGGCTCCCCGAATGCGGCAGCTTATACGAAATCCTTGCGATTCTTCTCCATGTGGTTGCAAGCCTACATTTTGCGATCGGTCGGCAGAGAATCAACCCTCCTCCTTCATCCGAGCTTGGGACCGGCTGCGATTGCCCGCAGGCGGAGTTCATCACACTAATGTGTATAATAACCCAGTGAAATGTATGGTAAATGTTCTTGTACGTGACGTGGTGATAAACCGCTGTGACACGTGCGTGTATTCATCCAGTCACCAACAGAAAGGGTCACGGCGTGTAAAATAGGAAGAGAAAAAATTGGAAAATACATTTCCTGCAAATGGTTCCGATAAATCATCTTCGATAGACTGTGCCGCACGCACATTGGGTAATATTGGTTCTGTGGGAGCATTCGTTCCTTTTCTCCACTCAAAGCCTGACGTCACTCGGTAAGGATTTGTTTCGAAGCCACAAAATGAGCAGTTTCATCAGTGAGAAGACACCCAATTTTGACCTATACGAATGTTGAAAAACGATCGTGCCAAGGGCGATTCGGGTACAAAAAGGGCATGCTCAACAATGATAGCCTTTTGGGACTTGTGTAGCATTTGGAAGGGGCTTCAGCATGTTGCATGTTCTTGCCAAATGCTGAAGATGATATCTGGTAATCTTTCAATGTGAACTTGTAAAGAACACTATGCACTAGTCAAAACAAAAACTCATGTCAGCCTTACAGTAGTTGAGAAGCCTGCCACACGTTGCGGTGCCAATTTTTGGTGAAGTCAAGGTGACCAAATTCCTGCAGAAAAGAAAGATCGCATTAAGCGGTCTGTGGCTGTGTGCCCAAAGACAACTCTACGCCGAGAAATTGCTGATGAGGGCAGCTGAAGGGAAAGTGAATACCGCAAGATCTGACTATGGGTGATCTGGTCCTTGCTTATCGCTGATCTTCCAACGACCTTTCCTCCAGTCGAATGCCGAATGCGATCCTATGGTTTCCATCTCACTCTCCCCCTTAGGTTTATCGATAGTGGGATGTGAGTATGGAGGACACTTCAACTGGGTCAGGTTGCGTGAGAAGGCGGTGACCATGCCTTTCTCGCTGCTAATCCACAACAGATACCACAAGGCACTTGTCGCACGAGCCGAACTACGCATGGCGTGACGACCCGGTTTGAGTGTCCTGTCGCATACCCCAATTCGAACCCATACTTAAATTAATACCGCGTTGGGATGTGAACACATTGGTACGAATGACCTTTTGCGCCCATAGTTACTGCTTTGCACCATAGTGCGAGCTACACATATAGTTTGCGAACTCAAAAGTCGCTAAAAATAATATGGGCAAACTTCAGATTCTGGGTGGTTGGACAACTATTATATAAATTACTAGGTAGCAATTTGAAAAATGGAACCCCACGTGAAATGGATGAATTTGGTCGCAATATTAAATGAATGTTTTTATCAATCCAATGTCATAATGGCACTTACATACTGATCTACATAGTTGCTGCTCTTCGCTTGCTACAATGTTGATACAATTCTGTTATTGAAATAAAACTGCTCTATTCTTCCATTTTGTGAACATCGCATCTAAATAACGCATAACTCACCTCCGAGTTCCCGTTCCTAATTAATCATAACCTTACCTCCGGTTCCCCGCACCTGATTAATGTTACTTCGCATTTCTGATGAGGAGCAGTAATGTAAAATACGGGAAGAATGTCATTCGTAGTGAGATATACACATTACGTTCGGAACATGTAGCCCCGATGGCGGGGCGGAAAGCACTTCGTTTGCCGCGGGTCAGGCTGTTCCGATACGGTGATGCAGCTTTGAATTACTTCCGATAGTAATGTTGAACACCCCCGGTATATAACATGTTTATACGTGGTCGCGAAGTATCTATATATGCGTTGAACGGCTCCATCGCCATTTGGCCTTGAACTAGTGCCATAGTCTCCCTTCACGACTTCCAATTCGAAGTTACAAACAAGGATAATCGACAACTTCGATTCATAGTGCTCAGGTACGGCGCCGACTCTCCATGACCGTATTCTGACAGTAGATCACCGATTATCCTTGATCATGAAGTTTAACGAATTTGCAAGAGAATGCGTAGCCCATTTTGCAACGGGAAAGAAACGCAAAATTCGTGATAAATGGAATAAATTTAAGATTTCGCTAAAATAATCCGGCAAACCTAACCTTTTCCGTTGTGAATACCATGGAACCCTTTTCTATTACTACTGTGATACCATGGAACCCTTTCCTATTATTACTTTAGCGATCACTTATGCTAGTGTGTGCAGCTGCTATAGCAGACAAACGACACAAATTATGTGTCCACCGCTAAGTACAGTTTTTGCGACAGTAAAGGGAAGAGCACAGCATCAGGGTACTGCTTACGGCACCATCCCCTGAGACGGTCGAGTCTGCGAAACAATCTTGCGGTCGGATGGTTTTTCGCTCAGGACGCGAGGGTCTGGTACCATGGAGGTCCTCCGTTTATCTCATATTTATCTAAGAACAGTAATATTTGTGCCTTAAAAAGACAAAACGGTAGCACAGAAAGTAAAAAAACGGTGGCATTACACGATAACAATGCTAATTGAGAAATAATTGATTCGGGCGTAAAACTCTGAAGGGAGTGTTGCAAGGTTATTACCCGCAAAGCAGTCCGCAGCGCCGCTCACCGCGCGCGGTCGCGCGAAGATTCGACACAAGTCTACACACTCCAACAAATCACTTCATCATGGAGCGGTATCGAGAGACTCGAAAGCACTTCCCACGATTGCGCTGTCTATACTCCTTTTCAGAGAGTTCCTTAGATTTAGCGAAGCGCTAAACCTGTAAAAGGACTGCACACCCATAGACAGTACCTACACGATATTCATCAGAAAGTCAAAGACGGATCAGAAGAGGCGTGGAGCTGTGGCTACTTTTAGGGTGGTCTCCTCCTCAGACGAACATCAGGTGTTGGTCAGACATGTGGAACACGCATTGGTCATCACTAGCAACTATCTTTTTGCGTCTTAGTCTACTAAATTGCCATTGAACCCATCTACGATCTCTGAAATATTACAGCAGTTTTTCCTAATTGCAGGTATTAGTCACAGAAGCTGTACAACACATACATAGTTTCCGGGGGGGGGGGGGAGGAGGGTGGGGTGGGAGTTGGAGCAGCGTCCGCTGCCCTGAATCAGGGACTGATAGTGCTCAGATCATGAAGATGGGTAGATGGAAATCCCTTGACACTTTGTATGTATTCCTATATTCGTTCCGCCGTGATCAGTCTGAACTTAACTCAATCAAAATATTCCCTTTCATAACATTGTGCGTATCATAATTCATGCATTGATATGTCTGTATCACTAGTGACAACATATTTGTGCATACGCTATAGGCAATGTATCACCCTTTTCAACTTCAAGGTTTTCTAACCACTGTCTAACCATTACTGATTATTAACATGTAAATGATTATGTAGTATTGTGGTGATGCAATATTATATGACATTCATTTATGCCGCCGTTTACTCGACTGACGATAAAACTTCTTTCAACCCACCCTTTGTTCTTCTACTTGAGTCGGAAAGCCATTTAAGTCTCAATGACAAAGGAACGGAAATATAAAAAAGGATAGATTTGATGATCCTCTCGTGATTCAGGTTTATTTACTTTTTCACTGCTGTGTCAGTGATCGTCAATCCTCCACGTTCCTTTTCGATGCTAGAGTCTAGTTGCGTACCCACTGTCTTCAAGGGTCACATTCGATAAGATAAGAGAGATAAGATATTCCGATTAGGATCCGCTGTTAGCGTTGACGACGAGAGCGTTCACATTTGGCGGGCTCACGAGACAAAATGGGTTCGCTGCGAGGCGAACGCCACCCAGCAGAGACAGTTATCACACACATTCAGAGATGAATTTCTCAATGTAGATGACAGGTACGTGACTGTGACATAAAACTTGGAACACAAAAAACACGAAACCTTTAAAAGGGACAGTTATTCAGGGAAAGTTAATGCAAACAATTCAATATTGCCACTAAAATCAGCTCTTCTAGATCCTTCCTCTAGTATTTTCTATTTACACTATTTTCTGTGATTCTGTGGTTGCATTTCTTTGCTTGTTGATA
Source organism: Trichostrongylus colubriformis (assembly GCA_963978905.1). Taxonomy (NCBI): domain Eukaryota; kingdom Metazoa; phylum Nematoda; class Chromadorea; order Rhabditida; family Trichostrongylidae; genus Trichostrongylus; species Trichostrongylus colubriformis. The sequence continues at coordinate 34,301,281 of OZ022259.1, read as the reverse complement.
CTTCACCATTGAAGGAAGTACTTCATGAATTGCTAGATCGAATTTGCTGATTTCATATGTTCCGGATAACTATCACTGCTGTCGGCCAGCATTGTCCAACGTCGTCCCACGAAGCAGAAAGATTCTCAAGCAGCGTTGGCCGAAATTGTCATCAAGGTTTCAAAAAATCATGAAACTTGGTAAAAACTACATACAGTAGCGCTCAAAAGTCTTCGGCGAAATGGTCTTGCACTCGGGTTTTTTCACTTGTAACTTTTTTGCAACTGCACCGATTTAAGAGAAATTTTAGTATGCTGTACTTGGAGACACTGCATACTTAATATACTATTTTGGCGCGCAACGGTGAAGGTTACGTGGTTATATGCAATTTTTTAATTTTGGCATGCCATCGCTATGCCGTCCCGCTGTGCCGCTGTCATCAAAAGTCGTGGTCTTTCTACAAAATATTAATCTTCTCTGAGGCTTGCTCTTTTTGTTTTTGTATAGGAAGCCGTTATTCTTGAACAAGCCTCTTACTTTTTTTGGGTGGTCTTGTAGTAAATTCTTGTAAAAAACCATGAAAAGAGCCAAGCGGCGCTCAAGTAGAAGGAAATGTTGACAATAGGTTCAGGCACCACATATTAAAATTTTGTCAAATTTGGTCAAGTAGAAAAAAGTTATGACAAAAAAGTTTTGGCCGAAGACTTTTGAGCGCTACTGTAGGTTGCCTTTAGTTCATCGAGAAATGCTTAATGATGGAAACCTGAGAGGCGTCCAGGCATAAACGTACGAAAAGCATGACATCTCACGACGAATCAAGTTGCAAAACCCCGCATCATCGTAATCAGAGCTCCAGACCAAAAATCTCTGCTGACGTATAGAGAAGGAGCGGCAGTAAAAACAAAGAAGATTGTACGCAATCAGTCACGCTTCAATTATCACACGCATCTTGTTATGTTACTCGTTTCCAATGTGTCTCGTAAAGCAGTGAATGTCTACATTACACTTTGAAAGAAACTTTTCCAAAGAAATGGAGGTAAAGCCCACTGTTTCTGAGCAAGGAATTTCGGATGAGCTCGTGAAATGATAGAAAAAACGAAGGAATGCTGCGCACAGACATTACGGAACATTTAATGTAAATGTAATTAAATAAATTAATGCTGCATGTGACATATTGGAGGTACGAGAAGTAATTCAGGGAACAAATAAAAGAAATTAACTTGCGATTGGACATCAATATAAAGAATTCTCCAAGTATATATTGTTCCATAAAGACTTACGAAAGCTATATCATAAGGACCGGAGGCGAACATGGGGTGTGGTCGAAAACCGCTTCGTTTAGACCAAGTGAGATGCCGGGGTAGAGAGTGGCATCAACTTTGCAGTAAATGTGCATGAGTCACCACCTCCTCATTGACAGTATGATCGAGTGTTTCACGCCTAGTCGTTCTGAACCTTCACCAGCTTTCTTTGCTAGAAAAAATAATCATTTGAACAATGACGATTTCTGGAAACAGGGTTATGCGCTAGAATTCAAGTTGAGAAATCTATCAGTGGAGGGGGAATGAGCAAATGGGACCGAAACGGAGACCTGGGATGGTGTGAAGATCTCACTAAAATGGGTAGCTGCGAAAGCGGTCGGATGAAAAGTGTAATATTAAGTCCATTTTCAGAGAATCCCTGAGGCATCAATCCCAGTGGAACACTCGACACCTTTGGTGAAAAGAGGTTTTCGTTCTCGTAAGACGAGATTTTCGTGCGAAAACTTTTCCAGAAGAGGGAAGAGTGACGTACTGAGCAAGCTTTTGAAGTGTCACCTGCGCTAGTGAAAAGTGGTAATTTTTAGTGAAATTGATAGCGAGTAATAACAAAATTGATTTCGACACAAAACGAGGCTATTTTTGTTCTCCTCAAATCGTACAACACCATGTGTTCCACTTTACCACCCAAAGCTGTCTTTTCTTTTAAGGTCATATGGAAGCGTCGATTTCTGAGAACTGAAGGTGTTTGAATACGTTTTCGAATAGGGAGAACAGCATATCTATCAGTCATTGCACAATTTCAAAAATTGGTTCATGTTTTACACCAGTACAGAAATTAAAATTTTACTACAAAAAAGAGGCTAGCGCCACAAATAATGGAATAGTGATCGTGCTTGGAGTTTTATCCGCACAAATGAGTATGCCGTAAAAATCTCCATTTATTTCAGAGAAAAATATGATTTTCCCGTGGATGTCAGCAGGATCTATCCAAAGATCACGGTACCCCATATTCCCGAGTAGGAGCTCCGGCGATGAACACCTAATATTCGCTTGTGAGGATTATTATTGCCTCAACTGCTCGCAGATTCATTATAAAAATGCAAACGTAGCGCAAGGAGATTACACTTGCTCAGGTCATCAACAAAACCAACACAAGGAATAGATCTCATAAACAATGTAACCCTGTTATCAAACCAAGTATTTTTTCGAGTGAAGACTGTTTTCGTCCAGTTTGTTAGAAAAATTATTAGAAAAGATGCACATGTTTATCGCCACAAACAATGAATTTGCTTTGTTACGACTTGCTACATATGCTGTTCAAAGGGTTGTTGCCAAAACTCGAAGAAGGGTCCCAGAAGGATATATTATTCTCGATATTCGAAAACGTATGGGATCAGCACGGGACTTTTCAATGAACCAAAAAAATAGTTACACAAGTTTGTAAAAATCGTGATTAATGTGTGCACATTCGATAATATTTATTTATTTGTGTGCGCCAGACGACGCGCCGAAGAACAGGAAATGATTAGAACAAAACACTAGAGTTTGTCAGGATGACCGACGCCCGATTTTTCGTGAAGTTAAAGCACTAATATAAGACGTTAACACAGCTCTCAGCCCTTTAATATAACCAAGTACTAATAAGTTACTAATCAACTAATATAACTAATCTATATTATATATTCATCTCAACACACTTGCTATGATGTGATCAGCAATTTGTTGTTATTGCTAAGCTGTCAAATTCAGAAGAGAGCAGTCTTTAACAATTCATTTATTTGATTGGTTCGTCGCCTAAAAGACACGCCATCATCCATCAGTTGGGGTGAAGCGGGATGGAAGTGAAAAGAAACAGAAACCAAAATCCAGACAGAAGGAGGGTTTTTCGCCCGATCGCTATTTACCCAGAAAAGCGTGTTTCTAGCACGGTAATAGGTTGAGGTACGGAAATCACTTCGCCTCACCTGTAGCTTCATCTTAATATCCTATGAACAAGTGTTGTACAAAGTAGCCTTAGGAGCTAGGAAGTGATGGGAGAATACTAGAAAAAAGAGCCTCCGCCTAATTTAAAAGGCATACTCACATATCCAAGGCTTTACGAGGATAGATGTGGAAGAGAGTGGTGTAGTTACTGTAGCAACTACAAAAGATGCCAGCTTCGGGGAACCGTATATCTATAGAATGTCAAGGCTGTGGGCAAAAGTGTGTTGGAGAAACTGAGAGACCGCTCTACAAACGCATTGACGAACTTTGCAAAGCATTGGTAAATCCATCTTCTTATCCCAATAGCAGCTTCTCCAAACATCTTACAAGGGAACGTGCCCATGGCACTCCCCACAATCGTTATTAGAGTACTACACCTCTCAATAGACAATATTGTAGAAAGGAAAATACCGAAGGCCCTTTAAATAAAGCGGTCATCACCAGGAATAAATAGTAAGGACGAACTACGTGACATTCTACATATCTTCACTTGATCACAGTAATAATTCCTGGTTGCTGCATAATTTTTCCCATGTCAATTGTCGACCAAGCCACATAGCGTCCTAGAGTTTTTGAAGGTGCAACCGGGTGGGTTCATCATTTTTCTGCACCACACGTCTTTGGCAGGGTGAGTCACGCCAGAACGGGGCCGTAACCTAGTGATATCTACGTATATCATATAATTTAACTATCTTCCACAGTTTCAGGCCTGAAGAAGGCTTCAAACGCCGAAAAATAGCGGAAATATGCTCAAAACTTTCGAAATTTTAGAGGAATATCTTGAGTTTTTGTTTGAATAAATATTTTGGAGTCTCGATTGTTGTTGAACACACAACTTTCAGTCGTTTAGCCAAGAGATCAGGGAATGACGATATAAACAAAGAGCACTACTATCGATAGAAAGGAGGTGCTCCTTCCAATCAGACGCGAGCACTAGCCGGATCTCAGTCTTATACCCGCACCAGTCAGCTGTGGTGCCCTTACGCCTCCTTAGGGGGTCATAGTAGTTGATCCGAACTCCGAAACACGTGCATACCGATGGTCCTTGTGGAACAAACAGATCAGGTACACTTGTGGAACAAGCAGGTCAAACGCCGGACCCCAGACTCGTGGCCGTCAGGCGCGAAGGCTAAGTTCACAATGGAAGTGAGGAGAACCCTCCAGTAGATAGGTACAGTAGCGCTCAAAAGTCTTCGGCGAAATGGTCTTTCACTTGGGTTTTTTCACTTGTAACTTTTTTGCAACTGCACCGATTTAAAAGAAATTTTAGTATGTTGTACTTGGAGACACTGCATACTTAATATACTATTTTGGCGCGCAACGGTGTAGGTTACGTGGTTATATAAAAAATTTTAATTTTGTCATGCCATCGCTATGCCGTCCCGCTGTGCCGCTGTCATCAAAAGTCGTGATCTTTCTACAAAATATTAATGTTCTCTGAGGCTTGCTCTTTTTGTTTTTGTATAGAAAGCCGCTTTTCTTAAACAAGCCTCTTAATTTTTTTGGGTGGTCTTGTAGTAAATTCTTGTAAAAAATCATGAAAAGTGGCAAGCGGCGCTCAAGTAGAAGGAAATGTTGACAATAGTTTCAGGCACCACATATTAAAATTTTGTCAAATTTGGTCAAGTAGAAAAAAAGTTATGACAAAAAAGTTTTGGCCGAAGACTTTTGAGCGCTACTGTATATGCATCTCATAGGAACGCGCTGCTCATATTGCAGACCACGCCTTATTACTGGTGCCAAACAACGAAAAACAAAGCGAGACAGCTAGAGGCGACAGTTCTCATAACCAGACCAACATAATGAAGATAACGATAGCTGCTAGTAACAATCGAGTTGAAAACGAGATCGTTAGTACAGTTCTCGATGATGAACAGGATCTCAAGAAAAAAAGAGAAAGAAGAAACCCAGACGCACAGCGCGGAAATCTTTAAAGAACCATTGTTCGAGGAGGCTAAAATTCAGACATAAACCAACATAAATCAGCTTGACCAAGTTCGCAGGTAAAACACCATGTAGCCCTATACAGAAAGGGTAATAGAGGCTGCTAGGTTTTTTGAGAAGTAGCGTAGTTGGTTGCTTATGACAGGCTGTCTATGGCGAAAGTATTGTGAGTACAATCCGCAACATGGATACGAACCACATTGAGCTGTGAAAAAAAATTGAAAACCTGCAAGCTAGTTTGTGAAGGCTCTTCGAATGCAGTGAAATGACAAGTCAATAGGTAGTTTCTGCAGGAAGGACGCAAAGAAAAATCCTTTGCAGCAAACCAGTGCATTGAGCTGTTAACATTCCTGTTCCACTACGTTGATCTAAATGGGATTGTGCAGGACAACAAGCAAGCTGTTGAAAAACAGTACTGAGTACTCAATGTTCTGTAATATTAAGAGCAGAAAAAGATCAATCCGTTTCAACTTCTCTCTAAACATGGATACATTGGATGCATTCACTATTTCCGATGGTCGCATATTCAGCCATCAAGCTCCACGGAAAATAGGGAGTTATCAAAAATACGGTGTTGCCTTCCTCTCACATACAGTAACGCTCAAAAGTCTTCGGCCAAATGGTTTTATGGTTTTTTACTTGGGGTTTCACTTTTTTGCGACTGGACCGACCTAGGAGAAATTTTAGTATGTTGTATAATACTTGCAAACACTGCATACTATCGACGAAAGGTTTCTTGCTGTTTAGAAATCGTTTATGGAACATAGCGTGCTGATTTGTGTGGTCTCTTTACAGTTCCCATGACGATGAATTAATAATAGCCAAATTGCGTTTTCGTTATAGGCATGTAAATTTCCTTAAAACCAGCTCTCAGCTCGCCTTGACTTCTGCAAAAAACTCAGTATTCATAAGTTCTTGCTTAGCGAGTAACTACGTAAACCATTCCTGTCGATCGCTGAATTCGGTTGGACAAGAGGCATAAAATATGTATGCTTTCCTTCTGCAAGTATTTAAGATCCTATCCTTTCCCGCGACGATGACCTCTTCAACATTTTTAGGAGCAATTCCTGGGGGTGACGGGTGGAGGTTGAGGGGTTTGAAGAGAATCGTACCAAGGAGAACAGGATGTCGCAGTCTCTTTCAGCTTTTTTAGATTCTATAGGAACAAACCTTGAATGAAAGGATTAGAACAGCTAAAGTTGCTTACAAAGGCGGGTATTCTTCAATCGTCTTGATTATTTAGTGATAGTCCAAGAAAAATTGAGTTATCTAACCACCCATATATTCATGGTGTATTTGCTCTTTACGAGCCACGTGCAAAGTTTCACGGAAAAAGCGTGAATCCGTTTGAATCAGCTACTCGAAGTTTTCCGAAAAGGTGTTGTCCGTGGAGCCGGCGTGCAAGAGGGCAGAGGAGCAAAGTTGGGGTGGTCAGTGATACCAAATACAAATCAGTACTAAGCGGCAAACTTTGGAATGCACTCCTTCTCGCTGTCGCCTGATGAAAAATGGTTTGGCGAGTTCGATTTCTGCGTCAGACTGGAGGGGATTTTCAAGTTTGTTGGTGTTTTGTTCAAAAACTGCAACTAACGTAGTGATTTTAAGAGAAATCGGCGTCATGGAATTGTCGTGGACGATCATAAAAGCAGTTAAACCCATTGGAAAATCGATTTTTGGTCATATCCTTTGTTTTTGAAAAATAAGATTTTTGGTGAGGCACTGAGAAAGATTAAGAAACAGAAACCCTCCAAGGCAGATCCATCATTCTGCCGTAGATTTTGATGGTGGGCTGGTTTACCACGTTAGTCGACGTCTAACTCTAGTAAGGCGACAGGGACACAACAGCAAGTGTGTACTGCACGTTTCTATTCGGAAGAAGCTATTTGGATACGTACATGAGGCGGGGAGAGGAGCTTGACCGGAATGAGCGCGGTGCGGGTCCCGTCGCCTCCTTCTGTGTCGTTGCTTTTGAAGCCTTATCACCCATTTCTAGACTTCCTCTCACCATAGGAACCTTGGTCATCCTCTACTTGAGGGTCACCGTTGAAATTTCCAGTACGCATCCCAGCCACTGCAGGCTACGGTATGCACTGGACTGCGGTGTGTTCAGAAGAATAAGAAGAAAACTAAGAAGGGCGACCTGTTCAATTAAGCACGCAGCCAAGCACAAACAGTAAAGCGTGCAGAATGCCACACAACAGCTTCTGATGGGCAAAGTGGGAAACTGTGAAGAACAGAAGGGAGTATATCCAGTCAAGCATAAGTCTCTAATGAGAAGACCTTTTTGTCAGTGCTATAGCCAGGGGTAACAATAGTAGACTAGAAAATTTTGAAGGGTGGGAAAGGACATGGTCAGCCGAGAAATCCATGACGGTTGGTTACTAGGTTCGCTAAAAAGGGATGGTGTAGATATCAAGGCGGGGCTCGCAATTTCAAGTTCAGTGGCCTTTCTCATCAAGTGAGCCTAATTTAGGGACAAGAAGGTCTAAGGAAAAGATTGAGAATCGCGACCCTCCCACTCCCAAACCTACCCTAACATTGATACCCCTTTCCAATACTTGACATTACCACTCTTCTTAAGGACCCCCTGAAGGATCCAACCCTTGCGCAATCATGGCCCAAGTACGTCAGGGTACGGTTGGGGAGGGGAGGGGAGAAGAGGGTTGCAGTGATGTGACCATTTTCCTTGGAGAGAGGTCGTCCTGTTCTAGTGGAAGGTGTTATCGCGATTTCCAGGAAACAGATCTACCTCAGCAGAAGTCACAGTGTATTGCCAATAATGTGAATGTTATTTGTTAATTGGAATTATTTTTCATTCGTGGAAGCTCCTCTCCAACCCTCCCTCTCCTCTATTCAACGCCTGAGCAAAAGAAGGAGGGTGTCACGGTGATCTGCAAAGTGTGTGGTCGCGTCGGAGAACGGGGAGAGGGCAATTCACCCAAAATGGTGGTCGACCTCAAGTGTAGCGCTTCAACAGCAGCTTTTCGATGCCGCGTAAAAATAATGTTTTTTGAGACCCAATCGGAGCTGTCTCTTATGGAAAGCAAACTGAGAAGTAACGAAGCGCCGATATTTTCAAGGTCGGACGAAATCGAATAAAAAACCTACTACTCTTCAACAAGCAACAAGGCAAGTGTTTCGACAGGGACGACGTTCACATAAACTTCACCCATTCGCAAACAAAATAATCATGAGTAAATGCCCGATATGAGCTTTTGAGAGGAGATTGTAGGTTCGTCGGAAACCAAGTAATTGAAGTTCCGAACTCGACGGGATCATTATTTCCAGGATATGAGGAACGCCGGAAAGTCCTCAGTGGCAGCATGACAATGATTTATTCCTCTTGCGTCACACCTACTCGCGACAAATGTGGTGTCCAGGGAGCAATCTAACAAAGAACAAGCGAGCCGAAAACGACAAAATTAGACTCGGAAGAGAAACAAAAAGGGATCAACAAATGGAGACTGATGGAGTCCTACTTTCGCGAACGAGCAATATCCAAGCAGGACCATGTCAACGGACGGATCGTGATATTCCATTGAACTTTCCAGACACGATAAGAGCAACTGAAAGCCACTACATGCTTTGCGCTTTGAAGGAAGACGAATTGCGAATCATCGCAGGACAACAAGATGCCTGCATTACATTGCATTACAGTGCCTGCAGTATGCACCTGACGGCAGTAGCAGCACTAATTTGGAGGTACGTCGAAATTATAGGTGCTTACAAAAGCAAAGTGGCAGTGAAGTGATGAGAGACTAGTATCCGAAACAATTAGCGTGGTCTTGCTTTGAGGCGCGCTGCATCACTGAATATCGATCGAAAGTGTGCGAATCTGTGATATGTCGCACTGAAATTACCAGACAAATGACGCGCTTGCTTGTAACAGGAGCCTGTTCACTGGGACCGTGCTGCTTACAATTAGCGTAGAATTTCAAGATCTGGGAGCACGCCTTTCAACGTGGGATGCTTCCTAGACCGTGCTCTTTCAGTGATGTCTTCTAGCAGATAAAACCACCATTATCTCCTACACAGCGGCTTCGCTAAAACTTCGGATTAGAAAATGACACGAGTAACTCAAAGTGATCAGTTTAAGTTTGCAGTAGTAAAGAGCCAGCTGGTGAGCATTTTTTCTGAGGGGAAGCACCATGGAATAAATGTCGAAAACCGATGTAAAGTGTGCTTGATCAGGTGGTGTCCGCACAATGACCTCTAGCCGCTAATGAATGGATGACGCCGAACGGAAATGAAGCAAGTCAGAACCAACGAGTGGTTCGATCGAATGTGAGAAGCACAGGTCGGATCATCGCTGACAATGAGCTGATCAAGTATCCGTAATAACCACTGGATAAACATATCACGAGATGTCTGCTGTTGATGTGGGCCGTAAAGAAAACACATCAACACCCACGCTTGATAGTATTCCAATAACTCAGACCAAACGACAGAGCCGAAAATCGCAATCGACTTAATTTTAAAGCCTCCTGAATCGGATGCGTTCCCCAAGAAAACATGTCTAATGACTTGAAATACTATTTTAATGTTCAATCGCGAAAATAAAAAGCATTTCATGAGACCCGGGCCTGTGCATACAGGAGGACCACAATGAGTTTGTCTGCTACAGTACGTTTCACCTTACGCAGAATGCAGAGATGCTAGCCGAACCAAAAGAAATTATAGGAAAATATAATAACAAAACTATTACCTGAAATAAGAAGAAGAAAAAGGAACTCTGTTCGTTTCACCGTCATAAAAACTCAAAGCTATCAATCACTGTCAATTATCTCAGGTGAGAAAGCCCCATGGCATTGATGTCCGCTGACAGGGAGTGTAATCTTCTAGGTAGAGCTACTCAAGCAACCTAACTGAAGACCACACCTTTTTTGGGTGAAACCTTTAGTTCCTGCATCTCGGATAAGGATCTACGACACCTTTCTCATGGGTCGATCTCAATTGTCGTGGTGATAGATGAACATCTCGAGAGCCAAAGCCTGTCGGATTCATGGATTCATGAGTGGATCAAGGATTCCAAGGAAGAAAGAAGGAAGTAACTCCACGATCCACAGTGAGCAGGGGGCTGGAGCTGTAAGTGCACAGAGTCTGCGAGAATTCATTCCACCCAGCTAAGAGACGAGAAACATCTTATTCCAACCACCGAAGATCTGTTCTCTGTGCACGAAATTGAGCTGGAAAGTGCGCATTGGATTCCTATTTTGCCTGCGTTTTGGGTGTAGCGATTGCCGATCGGCCAGTTTCCACCAGGGACAGGGCAAAATTCCTACGGGCCGACCTAGCCTTTGCCCATTTTTTCACAGCTGCTAGTAATGCACAAAGAGAAAAGGGAAGCTGTGAGAAGGAGGGTACAGTTTCATCCTGTTCTTTCTCTACTGTCGCACTACTTACCAAATCGATTTCCATGTTCCACGATTTCTCCACAATCTTATACAGTATCTTTAATAGTTTTGAATTTTGTTAATTACTGATTTTGACGCAAAATTTGTTACAAGGATGCTGAGTTATGGCTAAGCCTCCCAGGCTCAAGAACACACAACACGCACCCCTTGCTGTAACCTACTTTTATGTTTTTCCCGAGTATCGTTTCTCACAAGTATGATATAATATTGATTTCATTTATATAGGTCTTCTTCGTATGGAAGCAAAAAATTACGTATGCGTCATGCATTTTACGAGAAAAGTTCTTATTGTAAGAACTCAGATCAGCGCCACCTTTCCAATTCATTCAAGATCACAGGCAGAAGAAAAATTGCCACAGGTGGTCTTTTACTGGGTGTTGATTTGGTGGGGGGGGGGTGTAGTGCCTCGGCCGAGACTCCATCAAATTCATTGGTTAAAGAATCGAAGATTTGGCAATTCCTCTTCTTCATCTATCGGCATTTCCTCTTCTTCATCTACCATCGCGGCCAAAAGACATGCTTATACGTCTTCGATAGTGCTTTTTAGGTTCTACGAAAAAGTGCTATTCGAACACCCATCAAAAATATACTATTTGTTTTCGATCATCTGATTGTTTGTTGTTTTCGAGGTTTTGAAGTGAAATAATTTGTTGGTAAAAATCTGCACTTTTGACACATCAAGGTTCAATAAAAACTGAACTTCTCCGCTCATATCGAATCAACTGATGGGAGAAATATATTGTTGATCAATCCACAATAATAATTGAGGGTTCCTGGTCTGATGAAACTGTCTGATAAAATCTCGGTATTTGGCAAAAAAAATTCGAATGTGTAGATTTTTGCCGAGTACCCCATTTTTAAGCCTCACCCAATTGAAAATGAACACTTCTGCTGAGGGTGTACTTCATTTAAATTAAGCTTGAGGCAAAAAAAACACTTCAATACCGTGCTGTTCCGAAGTCTCATGATCATCATGAATAGCGCAAGAATATTCTCAAGACTTTCGAGAGTTTTGAGGGGTCTTTTGAGTTTTTTGAATAAACATTTTGGAGTCTTAATTGTTGTTGAACATTCAAAAAACAATCAAGAGATTAAAAATAACAAACAGTAACCTTTGTAGGAAGATGTGCATTTCACCTCGATAGTAGACGAAGAAGTGAAAATGCTGCAAGTGCAAATTTTTGCCTTCAAGTTACTCCATTTCCAAGCTTAATGAATGGCGAACAATTGAGGAAGCAAAAAAAGGGCAGTGACGTTTTATAGAGTTGAAGAAAATCTACTGAATACGTTTATAAACATTTCTAAAAAATGGAGAGATTCCGTGGAACACATGTAATAAAAGACGGCACAAACTTATTGCACAGCCCAGTACTTACAGTATAATACTTAGAATGAGCATAGAAGGCTGTGAAAAGACAGAGTATCGGGAAAGTGTGAGAACACTCATTCCGCCTAAATAAAAAGGATTGGTAACGTGTCCATTATGTAATCTGCTCGTATGGTCGAGAAATTCGTGCGCATTTACATCAAACTTCAATTGTATTGGCACATAATGATAATAACCAAACCTCCTACATACTTCGAACATGGTTTTCCATGATAGCTTGAACTGATAAATTTACCATGACTGGTATCGCCTGGTCCCATGGTCCGGGTGCAGAATGCAAAATTGTTCAAATCTAATCACCGAAGAGAGAAAAACGAGTAGGGATGTCTCCTAGCGAAGATGTCCGTCAACAGAGCTGTCGTTGTGAAATGGACTCCTCAAACTTCATCGTGATAATGTTCAGGCCAAAAAGTGCAAAAACATCCCAACACTTCCGTGAGTGCATGAGAGCAGTCGAACAACTGCGTTGGAGGAAAACGTGCAATGATTTCGAGTGGGTCCGCAAGGTTTGGAAATAGCATCTGGTTAAGCATGCAAATCCTTTTATCCAATAATAATCAGGTATTGACGTATGCGTAAGCGAAGGATTTCATTCCGAGAACGTAAACATGGCTTCAGATGTTCCGGTGAGGTTCAGAGGGCCTCAGTGACAACACAAGCTGAATCATCAATCCAAGTTCAGCGCCTCGAAGCTTTTCCAGGAGATTATCAGAAATCGTAAACGAAAACTCCGTGATTTTGATTCCTCTTTGAATCATCCTACTATGCAGGTACTGTAATCGGAATCCTGCGATTACCCTCAGTCACCACTGGCGTATTGACTTACTATATTTCCGAGTATGTTCACACTTTGTAGCATGGATTGATAATTGTAGTAGTAGTTTTTAGACACCTAAAAGCCCGACTAATCTGCTCAAACTTTCTTAGAAACGATCGGGTTCTGTTAGTAGTACGAAAAAAAAGAAAAATGTCCGAACAATTTTTGGTAAGGCGAACATACATAAGTAAGTGAGTAGATCACAAATTATTTTGACCACCCAAATAAACAGGATAACATTGCTGGGAAGTAAAGGAATTAACCACGGAAAAAATGAGTTTTTCAGCTACCCATATATCTATGTTGTATTTGCCTAATGTGGGCTGCACCCAAAGTTTTACGCAAAAAATGTGAATCCACCTAAGATACAGATACAGCACCCGGGTGGGCGGGGCCTCCCAAGTGCACACCACGTCGTCCGCTGCGGTCGGAAACGCATTGTAGGAACAGAAAGTAACGTAAACGGTTCCACTCATCATTCCCAATCACGGCAGACGACTGGACGGGGCTTTTACACGGAGGCTCCGCCCACCCCGCCGAGAATTTGAAGAGCTGTATCTTAGCAGAATTCTCACTTTTTCGCGTGAAACATTGCATGCTGTCCTTATGAGGCAAATTTATAAATATAAGGGTAACAAGAAAATCATTTTTCTATGGAAGATTCCTTTAAGGGTGCTGTTGAGACAGGGAAGATCATTATTCGAAAAGATTGAATGAGGAGCCGTCTTCAGCAATCTGTAAGGTGGTCATATCCTCACGGTCAAACCTGGTGGTCGAGGAAGATGATTGGAAAACACGGCCCATTGTCCATTCTTCCGCAGCTATCTGATCCTGTAGTTAAGTCGCCTCCCTTTCCCAAATCCTCCTCGAAAAAAGATTGCCAATCGATAAATATAGCAGTGCTACGGAGAGCTAAGTGTGATCATCAATTGACAACCTTTTCCAGAAATCGCCTCACCCTTCCAAAACTTAGTGAAATTGGTGGTGTCGACAAATTTTCGACGAGAATGATTCGATACAACCCTCTCGCATTATCACGCTCCGGCCCTTTTTCAGCCGAAGACAAATGAATAAGCGGGAGAGTGATCGAGAAAGAGGAAGTCGCTGAAGGTGCATAGGTGATCTAGTTACACTCTGAGCAACTCGACTCGCGTTCGACTTCTACCTGAGCGCAGACGAACACATTGGGTTAGCTTGAATAAATATTTTGGAGTCTTAGTTGTTGTTGAACATTCGAAAAACAATCAAGAGATTAGAAATTACAGCTTGTGTATGGTCAACGGAGGTGTGACTTCCGTCCCAACATTACGCGAGACCATGACCATGGACAAGGAACAAGGCGCCGGAGGTCGTAATAAATAATGTCGACTGCACAATCGCCTCGGTGGGTGGGAGAGGTTGATGGGTGCAAAGAGGAAGCAGTGGATAATGTTTTTTGTTTTCTACGGACATTGCTGATGGCAGGATTACTTCAGCCAGAAAAATTGACGTCTTAAGCCCTGTGGTCAAATTTATGCTGAAGAATAGAGGACAAAGCACATAGTACTACTGGGAAAGGGGACAACAATCGTGTTTGTCACTTTTTTCTGCATGGGAAACTTCACGCATACTATCTTGCTCTCGTGCAGGCTTTTGAATGCGATTAGATCTTGGCAGCGACCTGCGATGGTCAGCCGATTCACAATTCAGCGTTCTTTTTTCTCTTAAACGCGTTTGGTACCGATTAAATGGATGGGAAACTTGGTTTGCCAAGGTGGGCATTGTTTCGGGTTTAATGCCAAGGCACTGCTACATATGTACTAGGTTGAACCACAATTTCTGTCCCACAATGACAAAAATTTCAAATTTATTTTTCTTAATTTGTGTCTAACTTCAGTCAACGAAATATGTACCATTATAATCAACAATATATTGCCAGCGAATAGGGAGATAATAGATATTTGCTTGTAGAAGTGTGGGGATTTCTGGTCGAAGAAAGTATGGAGGTCGATTTTGGGATCATCGTCATCTTGAGCTGCCGTCCGTCGAGAAAGTGGATCAGAGATCGGAATAGGTCGTATTCAGTTGGGGCCATGTTCGAAGATTACGGTGGGTGGGGGAGCTTCGTCCAACCAAGGTCCTGGCACTTTTGACACGTCAACTTTGCCACATGTGGGCGAGCGTCGTCGTGGAGGAAGAAGACTCGGTACATTTTTCCGGTAAGCTGAGGAGTCGAGGCGGTGTTCGTGAATTGCGCCCATTTCGCGAAATTGTCGTGGATTCACTGCTATTTGAAGCCATAGAGAATATGAATGTGTTAATCAGTAGTCCTTTTCACTCGCTTTATATACCCCCACTACCAAATATTCCACAAGCTTGCACAGTTTCCCCCACCCCCCCCCCCCCCTCAAAAAAAAGCGTGACAAAAATTATGGTCCAACCTAATAGTATCGTCACGTCGACACCCACCACACCACAACGCCACCACTGAAGATGGTTAAAAGTAATGTAGTCGGCATTTGCACGTAATGGAGCGTGAAGAACTGAACCCGACCTTATCGTTTTGTTTTACTCCTGCGAAGCAGCAAAAACTGCCTTGGTTAGGACTCGGATGCCAGAAAACTGAATATCATTCATTGTCTCTAGCTGTCCGGTGTCCTGACGAGCGCGAAATAGAATCAGTCTTCAATGTGAGCCATAGAAAAGATTACTGCCATTCTTCAGCGCATGTGGCATACACCATCTTTCAATTTCTAAAACTGACGTGAGAAATCAAAAAATAGGGAGTGTGGATATCTTTACGAAGCTGAACCTATTTTCCTTCAACAACATGCATCGTCGATCCCACAGACTTTTATATAGAATGAAGCCCCACCATTTCCAAGCACCTTTACGAACACTGACGGTGATAAATCGGTTCTTTTTGCGAGAAACCTGGATGTGATAGACCCACTAATTTGCACGAGCCACACAGTTGAATGTATGCAGGGTTGACCAGACCATTAATGAACTTCATAGTCCACTCACAATTAGAAAGAAAAAGCTTCGAAGGAGGTTTCGGTCTGCTAAGAACAAGTGGACGGTCGATGTTGAACTGGACGCTTTTCTGAAAAGCTTTCTTATAACCTTTTGAACTAAAGCTTGGCCTAAGCGTACACGTTCTCATCTGCGGAAAGGGTTACCTTAGACTTTGCTGGCGTGAACGAAATTAGATTTGCGCACATTTCTCATGGTAGCGACGAACATATGCTTCCACTATCCCTTCTTTACCTAGCTATGGTCAGTGAATAGCGTCAAAAATCTAGCTGTTGTCGTACAAAATGTCAGAACTTCGCTTCTGTTCTCGGTGTAACTGCTGCTGAAGTGGAACTCTCACGCACTTGTTTGTATTCACTAAGCTCTGACGAGTTCGTATTCACAGCTTTTGAAAGATAACGACAACCATGACGTAATGCCTTTTGCGGCAAAGAATAACAAAGCCACTTCCGCTTGACAGTGTAGCCTCATACGGGAAAAAGAAAGGGTTTCAAGCACATAGGGATGACAGTGCAAACATAAGTTTGTTAACCGATTTAAGACAATGAATTCCTATTGTATTAGCCGACAAATCAACAGAAAGTACAAGTTGATCGCCTATTAAATGAATGTAAACATTCTATTACACATAGTGCGACTATGGAGAAACATCGAAATAAATAGTCAGTAACCCGAAGTAGGAACCTTTCGGTTCTCGGCTTGACGGACAGTTGGAGCAGGCTTTTCAACGGATACTGGAACTATCTTGTCTAATTTACGGCATTGAAGAAGCCTTATGGAAGTTCAAGAAAATTTGAATCCTCGAAAGACCCTTAAAGACAGTGCTAGGGTAATGTGGGTGGTAAAAAATCCCAAAAGGAGTCATTCAGTGAAAAACTACGGATCTAAAGGCCTATGCATGGCGAAATCCCCCGCGGAAGGCGCCCTCTTGAGCTGTGGCGGAGGCAGCCTCGTCAGGACAAGCCGCCTTGGTTCAGGGCAGCCCCCCTCCAGGCGACGTGATTAGTGGTTGGTCACGGTGAGGTTGGTCAAGGAAATCGGCAGGATTGAAAGTATCGCAGCGCGCTTTCTCACTTTTAGCTTGAGGCTCATCACATGAAAATAGATGCTGTCGCATTTCCGAATATCCCTTCATGTTCACGTCTTGGTAATGTCAGTGGAAAACCTATGCGGACCACCCGCGTCTTGGCGGAAAGGTCGTCCGCGCCTAGAACCAACGGTGGGAAGGAGTCCTATTTCTCGGGTTTTTGGCCATCTCCATCCGTTTTTTCTCCACTGTCCTGTTACTAAGCATCTCGGCTTTCATATTCACTACTTCTTTCACTTTTCGTCCAAATTTCCCCTAAAGCTGCCTTTAAGAGCAAGTGCTGGCAGACATAAATGGCCTAGATATCGTTGTGATCCTACCGTATAAGAAACCAACCTTGAAAGAGCTTCTAGCTCAAAGATAGGAACTCACGCATTCTGGAAATGGGGTTGACCCCTGTTTCTAGTATGAAACCCCTGTTGCTCTAGAGGGAAGAAGGTTAGCTACGGGACTGGTCACTGACGGAACGTCTCAAAGGAATCCACCACGGATATGTTACCCATACATTTATGTTGTATTTACCTAATTTGGGCCGCATGCAAAGTTTCACGCGGAAAATGTGAATCCGGCTAAGGTACAGCACCACGGCCGGGTAGGCGAGGCTTCCGAGCAAGCGCCTTACCCAGTCGTCCGCCGCAGTCGTAGGCGCATTGTAGGAACGGAAAGTTACGTAAACAGATTCCTTCTCCCTTCCCAACTGCAGCAGACGACAGGACAGGCCTTTACCCGAAGGCACCGCCCACCTGGTCAAGAGTTTGGGAAGCTATATCTTAGCCGAATTCTCAATTTACTGTCCAACATAAAAATATGGGTAACAAGGAAATTCATTTCTCCGTGGGCGATTCCTTTGATGGAATCGTCTACCAAAATTCGAGTTCTTCACTTACCCATGCACTTGGGTTCATTTCGATACAACAGGCCACATACTGGGTGTCATGCGAGGAAACAGAAATCCGGCTGAGACCACCTTTGTCGTTTGAGGTCCAATGGTATGGGGCTGTCCGTGAAGACGGGAGCTGCCGCTTTTCCAGTTTTTCGATTAGTGCATGGGAATGAGGGAAATTTAACTCCTTTCCTTATTTTCTGTCCATGGACGCTGTCTATCAGATGAATTTGGAAGTGACTTAGAACTACGGAATGGACGATTCCTCCAGAGTGGCGTTAATTAATGGAATATGTAATTTTGATAGGGCATTTTGAGCAAGGCGCTGCATTCGATGGTCTTACATGGAAAGTTGCATTGAGACCCTAGATGACACCTTGTTACAAGCAAGTAATTCCGAGCGCGGTGGCAGTTGCTAGGTACGAACTAAGGAAAACCTATCATTAGATTAAGCCGAATTGACATTGCTCAGTTGCACCTGAACAAGTTCGGATGAGATCGTAGGGAATAGGAAGATGTCGGGATAAGCTACCCCAGCTTAAATTGGTGTCCAGAACAAAAATCTTCAGAAACACCTGAACAGGAGATTTGCCCATTAAGTGTTATTAGGAAAATGGTACAGCAACTTGAAGTGGCTTAAAGTGATTTTTATATTTTTAATTTTTTGACAACTGCTGTTTATCGCCGCAGCTCGATATGCGAAAGTTACTACAAGGATGCTGAGTTATGGGCAAAAGTTTCGGTGCCGGACGGGACTCGAACCCGCACTTCATCCTTTCCGGGGGTATGTGCTATACCATTACACTACCGACACCACCTTCACCTTAACTCAGCTTTTTGAATGGTATATTTACCATAGCTTATCAGCACTCACACGTATAACGTGTTGAGCCGGTTGGCCAATATCGGCATCGAACCGTGAAGCTGAAAGCTTTAGTAATGATTTTGATATTTTAAATTTTTTTTTGATAACTGCTGTTTATCGCCGCAGCTCGCGATGCGAAAGTTACTACAAGGATGCTGAGTTATGGGCAAAAGCTTCGGTGCCGGACGGGACTGAACCCGCACTTCATGCTTTCCTTCAACACGTTATACGTGTGAGTGCTGATAAGCTATGGTAAATATACCATTCAAAAAGCTGAGTTAAGGTGAAGGTGGTGTCGGAAGTGTAATGGATTAGCACATATCTCCGGAAAGGATGAAGTGCGGGTTCGAGTCCCGTCCGGCACCGAAGCTTTTGCCCATAACTCAGCATCCTTGTAGTGATTTTTATATTTGAGAATGAAAGAAGAAATCGAGAAACCGCGAACCGGTCTCACCTTCACCGGATAACGCGCATCTAAAGACACCGGAGTGGTAAATTTGGCAAATTGGGTGATTATGAAAGCAGAGGTGCTCAGCAATATAAGAGTAGAGTAAGAATGACATAAAACTGCGAGGAACTGAGCAACACGAATCCGAAAATCACCCTCATCTCTCGCATCCCTCCGCGGCACTAGCCGGGGTGGACTGCAGGAAGACCAGAGGCTGAATCAGGCGGCGATCACTTTTCATTCCCATTCCCGGCGACTCCTCCGGCTTCAGGACAGCATGACGACATGCCGTGCTGCGGGGTCGTCATAAAACCCCAATCCGCATAAATGCGATTTTCACCACATACTACCTCTCGCAGTGGGAGGTTCGTTTCCAAAGAACATGTACATACTCCCAGACCTTCGATCTCCCTTACCCTTACTGGTGCCTTTAAACACACATTCTGAATGAAGTAGAATGCGCACTTCAAGAAGCGTTCAGCCATTATCGCCCCATCGTTTCATATTTTGAGCGTATGCTACAGTGAAGGTTAGCGAAGCCCAAAGAACATTCAGACGCATTCCCAGAAAGCTATCGAGGTTTTGACGTTGCACTGACGAAGCAGTACATTTTTCAGATCATTCATCAACTGGATTGTCAAGGATACGATTAAACGATGATCGCGCACCAAATCACGCAAACTAACCGCAAAGCCGATCGAATTATGTAGGTTGCCAGCTTTTTGCAAGAAAAGATAAGGTTTAGTAAGTCATCAATATCAATAAATCCGCTGATGTGATGCTTTCCCATCAAGCTAGCAACTCGAGAAACGACAACTTCACCTGTAAGCGTAGAGGTTTTTTATTGGGCTCTCACACATTGGGTTGGAGGATAAGTTCTTGCGGTTTTTTAAACCCGTTTTTCTCATTGTATCCTTCAGCTTTAAACAAAGCTTATAAATGATTCCGATAGAGCTTTCTTTGCTCTACAAAATGATACTATCTGTTTTTCGTTTTTTCGACTGCCTAATATTTATGAGGTTTGCAAATGAAGTACGGTGATGGCAAAAAAGTGGCACTTGCGCATCTCATCTTTCTCATCTGCCATTGAGACCAAAGAATGTATGTGTATAGGTTTCGATAGAGCTTTTTCGGCTCTACAGAGAGATACTACTTTTTATTCAAATCGCTCAACTTTTTGCTGTTTTTAAGACTCACAAATGCAGTACTCGTAATAGTGTGCACTTTCGTTATCTCCTCTTCCTCGCCTACCATCGAGATCGAAGAGATGGAGCTCTTTTCGCTCTACAAGATAGTACTTAGGGTTTTTGTTCGAATTGATTTTCGCTATTTTTTAGATCATTAAAAGTCGACGAAATCGAACATTTTGTCACATTGTGTCACATTGTGTCAAAAATGTTCGATTTCGTCGACTTTTAATGATCTAAAAAATAGCGAAAATCAATTCGAACAAAAACCCTAAGTACTATCTTGTAGAGCGAAAAGAGCTCCATCTCTCCGATCTCGATGGTAGGCGAGGAAGAGGAGATAACGAAAGTGCACACTATTACGAGTACTGCATTTGTGAGTCTTAAAAACAGCAAAAAGTTGAGCGATTTGAATAAAAAGTAGTATCTCTCTGTAGAGCCGAAAAAGCTCTATCGAAACCTATACACATACATTCTTTGGTCTCAATGGCAGATGAGAAAGATGAGATGCGCAAGTGCCACTTTTTTGCCATCACCGTACTTCATTTGCAAACCTCATAAATATTAGGCAGTCGAAAAAACGAAAAACAGATAGTATCATTTTGTAGAGCAAAGAAAGCTCTATCGCAATCATTCATAAGCTTTGTTCGAAGATGAAGGATACAATGAGAAAAACGGGGTTACAAACCGTAAGGACTTATTTCCCAACCCAATATTTTGTTCTGCTGACTATAGAACGATGCACTGGTGCACAACATTCTTGGATGTGTGCACTGATGACAAAAATCGCTTCGCGGCGTCGCACTCGCGGTGCCATCAGTGCGAGTCGTTTGGAATTCTGCTTATGACGCAGTGGGCTGGTACTCTGAAGGATCTTCAAAGATTGCAATGATGCTCTGGAAGTTCGCCTATGTTGTTTGTTGCTGTTTCTACAGTTAAAGCTGCGAACGACTTGCACTCGCCGCGGGCGGCCACGCGATTCTATGTCATAGGTGCACACACCCAACATTCTTATGTGCCACGCACAATTTTGCCAATTTTCGGTGGATACAAAAAACTCGGTCTTTATAAACCCACAGACGATCCTTGCAAACCCATCATTTTTCAAGCACATGGGAACCAACAAAAATCTGTAGCTCATGGAAGTTCGACCTGAACATCGGATACTATGCCCATTACAACAAGTGAGACGCTTCATGAAAACTTGCAACGTAAGCAATTCCCTTTCGCTATCCTCTGGTGGAAGATGTTCCAGAAAAAACACAATCCACTGACCTATCCTTCAGTGGAATGATCAGTCACTGTCATTCAGTGACTCATCGTGATGAGGCATATCTGTAGCAACAGCATGACGCGGTTGCTTTCGCTCTAACTACACAGATCTTCGATCGCAAGGAAAGATTAGTATTGAGGATGAGATTCAAACGCTCCCTGAAAACTTCCACCTTTAAGGGCATAGAATTTCGTATTCGCGTGTTTCACATTTTCTACTACAGAGGAGATCATCAGTACACAGTTTCCAAGCCCGATTTGAATTTGAAGATGGAAGAGATTGTGTACTTCGCGATTGTGTACGTACTTATGTATCCAAAATCTCCTTGGAAAAATCCACTGAAAATCGGCAGAAAGCTCACGTTCCAGAAGCTCCCGAACGCTACATCTGGGCGGTATTTTAAGTGTAAGGAGGCGGTATTTTAAGTATAAGGAAAACCTATTTTGTTATCTTCAATTTTATCTCTTATCTTCAAAATTTTATCTTCAAAATTTTATTTAATTTTTCTTCTTTTTGTTTCCCCAAAACCATAATTGCATGGGGCCCAAGTTCCACATATACTATGCAGTAAATTATTCAGGTAGTGAATCCTAACACGGCCATTACAGTTGTACTGCGTGCACAGAGTGTGTGATCACGGTGCAGAAGTTACACTTCTTTACAGCACACAGCAAAATCTTTGAGCACATGACCTCAAACGTTGGAGGTCATGTAATTGCGGTGTAGTGCTTGATTTTGAGAAAGCAGCGCTTTCCGCGACAAAACTACAATTTCCAATTTTGTCTCTGAACGGGTTTGCGTTCCACTTTGCGTAAGCTCGGAATAGCAGGAGATCCTGAACATCGAAAGTATGTCCAGGACCAAGAAAAAGATGAGCGTGATTGGACTTTTAAAAGCATTACTAGTAACTATCTTCTTGTGGCTATCACACACATACAGAATTCGTTATAGGTGTGTTCTTCCTTCCATCGCAACCCCGAGGACAATTATAAGTACAACATAGCACTCCTGCACCTCGTGATAGTAGCGAACACAGATTGCCAAGATCACCTCAACTATCTGAAGGACTATTGGATGAGCAGACCGCATAATGATATTTGGTGCAAATGGTGTGCAAAGGAGATTAGAATAGCTACTCTGGCTTAAGCATTTTACAGACCTATGTATTTCTGGAGGTATTTCATCATTATGAAAGTGAGAATTGAAGAAAACGCTGTTAATACAGGCGTTGGGATATTTTAAAAGGTGTTGATCAACCACCACTGAGTGTTTTGATCGACGTTTTGCGGAAGCTCAAATGCAAAGCATGCGCTGCTCTAACGCCTCTCAAGGGTGTAAGCATTTCTTGAATCAAAGTATATTAATCTTCTAAATATAATCGTGAATCAAGTCCTAGGATGTAGAAAGCGCCAGGTCAATAGCGATGGAGCATATAAGAAGAAAGGAAAGACATCTGAGGAGTGGCATAGCATGTTGCTTTGTGAAAAGTAGTATTACTCCACGTAACTCTATTTATATTCGACGATATCAATCAACGAGACCCTTTCCTCAAGAAAATAAGGG
Source organism: Trichostrongylus colubriformis (assembly GCA_963978905.1). NCBI lineage: Eukaryota > Metazoa > Nematoda > Chromadorea > Rhabditida > Trichostrongylidae > Trichostrongylus > Trichostrongylus colubriformis. The sequence goes on along the minus strand of OZ022259.1, from coordinate 34,278,174 downwards.
CATGGTGCATAACAATGATAATATTTTACTAACAAAGTTATATAACCTGCGTACAAAACCGAAAACTTCCTTATTTGTATCTGGTTTTGAATTGTTTTGTGTTCATGTATCATTTGTAATGGATACGTAATGTAATACAATAATAAAACATTCGAAATGGCATGTAATACCCCATCAAAAATTCACTCAATCACGGCTCCCATTTTCATGTCAATTTTCTCTTGGGGGCTATTATAGGGAAGTTAGGGGATGAGTGCAAAGCAGTAATTAGCGAGGTGCGAATGAGGTTATTCATACGTACCACTCTAAACATACTTTGTTGAGAGATATCCAGTTGTGCCACCAGTATGGCTTCATAGGGTGGTTCATGAGGCTTCATAATTTTTACTTGCCTCCAATGAGTGTTCGAGGCGCGAAAGTCTTTCTGCTTTTATGAAAGGTATTGTGTATGGAAATATCAACCATGCACTTATGCCTTGAAATCCTTAATGTTGTGTCGACTCTCTCTGAGAAAAGTTCCGGCTTCTACATTATGCAACCATAGCTTACTTCGTGATCCAATGAAGATATTTTACGGGAGGCTTAAGACCACAACAGAGCTTTACAAAACGAGGGCTGCAGAACTTTGATCCCAAGTACCTGCGACCCACTTCACCTTGATGAGGGGCTGTAAACGAATACCAAACCACAAGAAACAATGCTGTCTCAAATCCTCGTTTATACTCAGCGGCCGGGCGTGGTTGCTTCCACAGGCAGCGCGGTTGTATGGCACGGAGAAGGTGCACAGATGGCGCAGGTAACGAAACATAGCGAAACAGGCAGAGACGTAGAGTCACGCAGCCACTCCCTACCGTCACCGGAGGATACGAACAGCTTAAGTTGCTATCGGTAAAGAACTACCGCGCCATAGTTTGCTATCCTTGATTGTACATTTTACGTATTTTACTTCGTGTGCTTCCATATATCGAATGTTTTGACAAAAATCAAAACATCTGAAGGCGCTCTTACATTGGGAAAGGCGTCCCTCTTTAGAGGTTATTTTCATTGGAGTTCGGAAGTAGCAAGGAACCCCTTTTTTTCTCCACAGAGGCTTAGCGAAAATATACGAATGAGTGTGCATTAATCCCTCAAAGATCCCTCCAAGATGCGTAGATGTGCAACGTTTTTATGAGATGCCCTTTCATTGCGATAGCACCAATCTCAATAAATGAGCATTATGCCTATATTATAGAACTACCTTCACGTGGACAGTGGATGAGCGAGACTACTTCCAACATCACAGCGAGCCTTAACGTATGCGATTAATGCATTATGAGTAATCGCTGGCACTGCTTTCCATGTTTTTGAGAAGTCTACGGCACCTGTATGGCGAATGCGGGATTGTACTCTTATGGCAAAAAACGCGTGGCGGGCAGTGGCGAGTGTGAGTCGTTTGCAGCTTCATCTGTTGAAACAGCAAGAATAACAACATAGGCAAACTTCTGAAGCTCACAAACTGCAATCTTTGAAGATCCTTCACGGTACCAGAACAATGCGTCTTTAGCGGAATTCGAATGACTCGTGCTGATGGCGTCGCGAGTGCGACGCCGCGAAGCCATTTTTTGTCATAGGTGTACACCCTCGGGGAGAGCCAGTATTTTTGAGGAGCTCAATAGGTCATTCTTGTTAGGTGCACATCGCTGTATGCGCCTTGAGGCGCTGGAGTCAAGTCTGCTTTCCATTCTTGCGGAACGGTCCACAAACGAAGCTATGAAGGTTTCATTGAATGAGCGATACTATTACATAGTAAGTGCAGAAGGCCAAAGCGCGTGGCCCAGGCGGATTCGATATTATTTTCTGTTTAGGAAGACGAATTACCTCTGGATTAGGGTTTTTAGTCTAATCAAGATGAAGGATTCTTGGGTAAAGTGACCATAAAATTAGTAAGATTTTCCATTTTATACATGAAAAAGCTGCAAACTATAATAAGGATAACCGGTGTATAACTAGCGCAGGTACTTATCGCAGCAAACGAGAGTAGCGAGTTCCAAAGAAGGGCATTATCTTGACAAAGTTCAACAGCTTCCCCTTTGTTGAGTGTGTTGTTACTATCAGCAATTATTTTGAGTTTTGGTATGAATGCTGAAAACTTGTCTCCAGGAGTAGCTGGACTTTCTGAAGATGAAAACAACGTGGTTCTTCGTGAAAGCGCCTGGTTAGCACTGCTCATTCAAAAAACCCTCTTAACCTCGTCAGCAGAGGTGTGTCGCAAACTTGGAGAGCAAAACTGAGCCCAGCGCTTCAGGGCGCATATAGCGATGTGCAGCTCATTGAAACAGATTTTGGGAAGGTCATGACCTCTTAGAGTTCGCACCTGGTTGTTGTTGCCTCGTTTCTACCTTTTACCTATCCGAATCACAGTTGCCCTATTGTGTTAATATTAAGAATTTCGTCGGTGGTTTTTCGGTTGTGGTTTGTAACAACTCATTCGTGGTTTGTCGTTGGCTTACTCATAATGTGTACACTCGGCCGTAGAACCATCGGAGCACACACCATTCTTACGCAACACACGAAAGCTGCACCACTAGCACCTGCAGAATTCGAATTTTCATGTATGATGCGCTGTAGTGGCAACTGATATGATCTAGTTAGCACTTCACAATTATCACGCGAACAAATTACGCAACCTCTGCCAGAAAATTGTTGCAAGGGCATGGGTACTAAAATGCAGCTTGTGAGAAATAGAAAGTTATAAAACATAAGTAGGAAGGTCGCAGCCGACAGAGGAAGACGACCTAGACACATAAGTCTAGCCATAGTAAAAACTTTCCTGATACGTGGAAGCTGAAGAGGTTTGCGTTAGAAAATTCCAACTGAGACTAATCAAGCAAAAAGGGGCGGCGAAGTCTCCGAAGACATCGGAAGGGGTAAATTAGGCAGTAGGGAACAGTTGGAACATGAAAGTAGGGAAGAAGTGTAACAAGAAAGAGCAAAGTGAAACGGCGAAAAAACATGAAATAGGAGCCCGAAAATCTCTCTTCTCTCTCGCGCCCCTCCGCGTCCCTGGCCAGGGTGAACTGCAGACGGCCGGGAGGCTGAATCAGCCGGCCGCGAGCGTTATTCAGCCCTCGCCGTGGTGAAGCTACTTACGTCAGAGAAACGCTTCAGCGGCGTCGCACTCGCGGCGCCACCAGTACGACTTGCGAATCGATTGCTCTTGGGAGCCCGGCAGAGAGTGGTTGCGTCACCTATGCGCTTCCACCCATGCCACATTGCCTCGCTTGAAGGCTGCCATGTCCTACAGCTGGCACTCGCACCCGTCGCGCCCTCGCCGCTGGCGGCCACGCGGTTTTCCGACGTAAGTAGTCTCACCCCCCCCCCCCACTCGCCGAGAACTGATAAAATGCAAAATAACACGCCGTGCTGCAGGATCGTGATGAGACCAAGTAACGTTTATTCATTACGAGTTTCGCAACACACCACCTCTTCTGAAGTGGACGGTTTGTTTTCAAAGAACATTTCTCACTTTCTTCTTACCCCTCTAGGTGCCTTTAGCGTGTTGAATGCAAAGTAATATCCATTATTTGTGTAGGTATGTATAGAAAGGTAAAAATAACTAAAGGGTTAGTTAAAGGAATCGTCCACGAAAAATGAATTTTTGTGTTACCCATATATTTATGTTGTATTTGCCTAATGTTGGCCTCATGCAAAATTTCACGCGAAAAAATGTGAATCTGGCTGAGATACAGCACCACAAAGTGCGGTCCCAGTGGGCGGGGCCTCCGTGTAAAAGCCTCGTCCCGTCTTCCGTCGCCGCTGGGAACGGAGAGTGGGACTGTTTACGTAACCTTCTGTTCCTACAATGCGTCTCCGACCACGGCGGAAGACCGGACGAGGCTTTTACACGGATGCCCCGCCCACTGGGACCGCACTTTGTGGTGCTGTACCTCAGCCAGATTCATATTTTTTCGCGTGAAATTTTGCATGAGGACAACATTAGGCAAATACAACATAAATATGTGGGTAACACAAAAACTCATTTTCCGTGGACGATTCCTTTAAGGTACTCGCCGCTCTGGGAAGCAGCTCGCGTGGTGCGGTAACCTAGGTCGAGTGAACTGACGCAGAGCTACAAATGTAATGGCAACTAATATCCACTATCGGTGTAGGTACGTTTTAAAGGTATCATTTGGGCGTGATAAGGTAGGGAGTCAGAAGTTAAAGCCGTTCAAACGATGTGTTCAAGGAAGCATGGCATTCAGTAAGAATCATCCAGAGAGATGAGAGTGAGGGAGAGGATCATCCAAAGTGATTTCAATCAGTGTAGCCAGAGACAGGTTAGCAGTATTATTACCTTGGGCAGAAAATTTTCGCCGTTTTGCGATGACTTGAGTTCCGGTTAAGGGAAAATCTGCTGCTTTCATCGGATAGAAAGCTTTAGGAAACTTGCTAGAAGGGACGCTGTTGTAAACGCACGGTTCTTGATGACGTCGTGGGTTCGCACGCGCAGTAGTGTTTTTATGAAAAATGCACAAGCGAAGAAAAGCTAAGGAAGCCCTCAAAAAATTCGGAAAATATTGTCTTCTGGCATTTGGCGTGGTCGAAATTACGGTCCGAAAATAGGCATTAGGAACGTTTGCACATAATATTATAACCCGAAATTTAGCGATACTACCTTTTCCCTGATAGCAATGCCTTTACTTCTAACAGAATCCTGTTAGAAGTAAAGGCCTTTACTTCTAACAGGATTCTGTATTCTGTTAGAAGTAAAGGCCCCTGTTAGAATCCTGTTAGGCTAGGTAGAGTGTGGCCTAACAGTTTACGTCCAGAGAGACGAAGGCTCTAATGCACCCTTTGGTTACGCTCTGATGGTCTACCGCGGGCACATCTACAGTGAATTCCACAAATCAGTTCGTTGCATAACCCTCCCATGAGAGAACCCTGCTGTTGACCGTAGACCGTCCATCCCATCTTATCACGATCGATAGCATGCCTCCATCCCAAGTTGCTGGTACCGCTAGGACCAATTCGATGACGAGGGTAGGCCATCTTGAGACAGTGGGCATCATCGGCCGTGGCTAGGTAGAGTGTGGCCTAACAGTTTACGTCTAGAGAGACAAAGGCTCTAATGCACCCTTTGGTTACGCTTTGATGGTCTACCGCGGGCACAGTCTACAGTGAATTCCACAAATCAGTTCGTTGCATAACCCTACCATGAGGGAACCCTGCTGTTGACCGGAGACCGTCCAAGTGTGCTGTTTTTCAATAAGTAAGGGAGATCAGATAATTTCCACGATTACGCTTCCCACATCGAAATATGAGCTGAACAAAAATCTATAAAAAATTACATGCACAATTTGTCCTCTATCTTGTGTGAACCTTGGATGTATCCATTATGGACTACCATTTTTCTGGGCTCCAGAACAATTTCAAAGGAGAGACCGTCCCAAGAAGAGAGGAATGTCGCGATTTTCGTCCAAAATCTGCTGCACTATAAAAATAAATCTTTTTATGGAAACAACTGATTCGCTTTTTTACGTGAGGTATGCTGAATCTGATGGCTTCGATTTCTCGATTCGATGGATTCGAACAGTGCAAACAGTGGTACTTGAAAAAAGTTATGACACTCCAAGGCGGGGCTACCAAAACGGAGGTTTTTTTTTGATCGACTTGGTATGAAGAGCATGCACCATGTCGAGGAACACTGACGTTCGCCATGAACACCTCTCTCGACATCTTGAGATATCCCCTCCACTTAATTGCTCACCTAAACTCGATGCCACTTTTTACTCCAGTTTTTTCAGCTCAATCTCGAATAGCAGACTGACCGCATGCAGTGGCCTGAATGGGAAGCCCATCTTCAAGTATTCCTCTAATAAGGCTTGACTTTGCTTATTAGCTGATACAAATAGTCCTCAGAAAAAATCTTGAAATCCGCACTGGAAATTATAGTCACTCTGAAATGCTTATGCCAATGTTTGAAGAAAATTGTAGTGTTCTGTTTTCGTTGGTGCTAACGTACGGACCGCCCGATATGATAGGCTTTTCAGAGGCTCACTCGCTGTGACTATCTATAGCATAGGAAGGGAAGGATGAATGGTCCAAACTCAGGAACCGACCGCCATGCTCTATCTTTTCTACATGCGCCTGTCAAACTCATAAAAATGCCGCGCGATTACATGAAATTGTGAGGCGTTTACGCTGAAAACTATAAAGCAAATGTGTAACAACATGAGTAAAGTAATCACTAGCACATTTGCTCAGAGATTGTAGTGCTGCTGAATCTAAGAAAAAGGGTCCACATCGTTGGTCTCGTCAAAGAGCACTACTGCAGGGTCCAGAAAAGCAGGAGGCAGTTTTTCGGATGCAGAAGAAGTAGGTACTAACTATGAGTTCAGCAGGCATGTGACTTCGCCGATTTCTGATCTATTTAGCGGGCACAATGAAGGGGCGGACTGGCGAATTCGGCCATTAACCTGATGTTTGAACTTCCGTAAAATGTTCAGGTTGGAAAATCACATATGTAAGCCACCTCATCAGTAGGCTATAGGGTTTTCAGTTAATTCATGCGGACAAAACAGATAAATGAGCAGAGCGAACAACACTGGCGGCTATTCCGAAATATTGTCATGCCACGCCTGTCGTATACCAAGCCCATAAAAATGGTAAACATCGAATTTTGATTAAATCTAATCAATAGGGATGGTGAGCAGAATAGTGGAGGGCTTTTCGCTGTTTCCTGTATATCGATGCAATGTCACAAACTTGTGGAATACGCGCGCTATAAAAAATTGAACAGATTGAACTCTTAGGCAAAGTAGGTGGAATGGGTAGAGTGAGAAAACAGAGGTTTAACACCAAATGAGTGTCTTGTTCCAGACCTACACTCGCTCATGTCAAAATGCTTCATTCTTTTTGGATCGGCAAAGTGGTACGGCCGAGGTGCTATTGCAATGAGGGGAGAAGGAAGGGGGCGTACCCTTATGTCAGGATTTCTCAACGCAGCGTGCAAGCGAAATGATGCGCCCGGATGCTGGTCTGTTGGTCGGATTTTCGCTTCGCGGCGTCGCACGCACTCGCGGCACCGTCACCACGACTTGCTGCTGTCGGTTGGAATTTCGCTCAGTATGCAGTGGGCTGGTATCGTGAAGGGACCTTCAAAAATTGCAGGTTAGAAGCTTCGGATCTTCTTACATGTTGTGGTTGTTGCTGTTACAACGGAAAACTACGAACAACTCGCACTGGTTGCGGACGGCCGCGCGAAAGTTCGACCGATCGACCCCCACCCAAAGGCGCCCTGTTCTTGGGTCTCATTCGCGATTACAGTTCAACTATATATGGCGCCATTAGCGTGACCGTGTTGTTGCTCTAATCATAAGACCCAACTTAGGCGGTGCATAGCTCGCACACACCGTGCAACACGCCGCTTGTCGAGGTGTGAAATCCTGACATAGGTATACACTCAGGGGAAAGCAGAAGGGGGGGGGGACATTCTACTGTGGACGCTATTTTTACCCTTGTACCCAAGCCTAGGAGGAGGGAGAAGGTGACTGCTACAGTCCTTCACTAAGGCTTAGGCGAAAACATGGGTGCGCAGAGAGATGTATGCAGCGTTTTATGAGATGCCCCCCCTCCAAGTTGCACTACCACACTACCATCGATGTGTACATTCATAGATAGGGGTCTATAAAAACAGTGCATAACACAAGAAGCATGCGAAATCAGTTATAGTACTATACGGAACTTTGAAGAGCGGTGCATCCCGAACGAGGGCTTATTAACGCTGAAGGAATAGAACATCATCCGTAAGTGGAAGATCATATACCCTAATTGATGACTCCTAGATGACAAGTTGTATTCAAAAACTGGATCTGCTACTAGCAGATGTAAGCTCAGCACAGCTGAGCGAAACAACATGAGATGATCCTTTGAAATGAACGCCACTGTGCTTGTTTACGAGCTGGTCACAAGCAGATGATTTGGTGGCATTTGGTGCCACATGCGACACATTTTTGGCAACAACATCTCATTGATGCTCATGGGAAAACTGTGAGCCATGAAGTTTACAAAAAGACAAGTTCGAAAGTCCAGAACGTCAAGGGCTGCTTTAGTCTGGGAAATTCAATAACCAGTACTGAATTTCCCAGACTAAAGCAAGCGCCAATTAGAATGTATCAGTACTGTAAATGCGCCACCAGTCAAGATTGGGTGCCCCACTAAACATTAATGGATTGCCAGACTATCAGCTTCTCACTCGAAATATGTAGTAGTTCCGGAAAACCTCCTACAACTGCATATTGTTGTTCGCTGCTTCGCGTTTCTACAATTACATAAGTATTGATACTAATAATTCATATTTATCAGTGATATTATTACAATTGAACGCCGTCTAATTGTTAGTTTCACGCGTGCTCAAAGTTAGTGGGTGCACTTACCTTGATTACGGTGCACTATTTCGTTATACTGAACTTGTAATACATGAAGGTAGTAGATAACTGAATTGCATGTAGTTTTTCTTCGATTCAGAAACATTGTAATCGTTGGATAACATAAGAAGTTACATTCGCAACATAACTATATTTAATCCGCCATAGATCATTCACGAGCAGCAGAAGCGCAAACAACCCTTCCAATTAGCGCCCAATTGTTGGGCAAATTCCACGCGTTGAAGTGAGCCAAGCCAAGAAGACGTACGATGAAAGGTCTGAAGACCGAAAAATATGGGAGTGCCATGGTAGACCAGCGGCGAGCAGTTACGTAGTAATAAATTTTGATAGATAATGCCACTATGTAATCCACTATGTCGTCCGTTTGGACGAAATTCATAACTCGTACGGTAGCAAGGGAAGGGTCCTGTTTTTCACAGATGATGAATGATCTGAGGGAGAACATCAAAACTGTTTGAGCAAAGCTGATAACAAGTGATAAAGACTAATCAGAAGCATCACAATGCTGGGATCACTGAATCTGCTACACTTTTAGAGTTTACAGTAAAATATTGGAACCTACAGGTGCCACGTGGCATAGATAGGGACACCAAGGGTTAGCGGTTGCAAGTGATAATAAATGATAAAGACTGGTCAAAAAACATAATAAATCAGTACGACGATATTTGTCACTAACACTAGTCCATGTGTTGGGTGATCAGTACAAGAGCACATCTCGAGTTTCGATATGTTCCCATATCAGTTGACTGCAGAGCTACCAGTTTGGTTAGCTCATCACGCTGGAGAACTATGCGATTTACAGTAGCAGTCAAAAATGGATGCGGTTCATGGTTCTTGACCATAAGCTGGATCGACGTTTATTATCCTTCAATGTTGTTTCTTTTTGTTTTGGAAGCAAGTGTTACTCACTGAAACACAGTACCTCAGTTGAGCAGGGTGTGGGCGGGTCTTAAAAAATTATTTTGCTGTAAATTCATGAAAATTACCAAGCCTCACAAAGAATTCAATCAGCCATAACAAACTAGTAATTCGATGAGGCGAGTAGGTGCATGAAAAGAAAAACGGAATGAGGCAAGTACATTGATACGCATTGTATGGAATTGTGATGGCCTCACAAAACTTAGTGACGAAGTCAGTGAGAAACTTCTTTGTCGTCTGAGGGACAACCTACCATTCTTCTATGAGTTGAGCATAGTGTCGCGGATTGCGTCGACGGCCTGAGAGCATCGCCCCCTCTTCTGACCCATCCGCGTCAGGCAGCTCCCGCAACGTTCGGTGGCTTTGTCCTCTGTACCTGATGTATTAGGTCTATGCAGAATAAACGGCCGAAACGTAATTGGCCATAACTTCGCTCAGACACAACTTTATTTGTCGAAATAAAACCATTCGAATCTACAGAATTCTGCAAGCGATCTGGTAAGGAAAATATACCATCACGATCAAATTCTGGATTGCGAGAATCAATAAAGTCAAGAATGGCATTTTTACCGTGCATAATTTTTCTGCCGCAGGTTTGCATCGGGAACCCGGAAAAAGTGGTAATCCGTCAGGGATAGGTCTGGGAAATAAGGGGGTGAGGGAGAGGCTCGATGCCTAACTGCATCATTTTTTTACTGGGTGCGCAAAACAAGGCAAAACCCCATAGTTCGCAAGTCACCCGGCAGAAACTGATCGAGACTCTCCCTCTACCCCTTTATTCCCCAGACCTATCCCTGACGAATTACCACTTTTTCCCGGTTCTCGATGCAAACCTGCGTCAGAAAAAATTCGCCGAAATTATGCAGGTTGAAAATGCCATCGTTGACTTTATTGAATTTCACAATCCAGAATTCTATCATGATTGCATATTTTCTTTACCAGATCGTTGGCAAGGTTGTGTTGATTCGAATGGTTTTTATTTCGACAAATAAAGTTGTGTCTGAGCGAAGTTATGGCGTTTTGAAGAAAGTGGTCCGTTTTGGCCATTTATTCTGCACAAACCTAATAACACTCCCATCAACGTACCTGATTCAGTTAGAACGAATCCTGCACAACAAGGTACGCTGTTTTACCGCTTGTCCTGCATTAAGGCAAAGTCGTAATTATAAATGTGCCATGCCTGTAGATACGCAATCCTCGAGAATCTTGTGTACGCACCTACCTTAATGAAATCTCGAAGCCTCCGGATGAAGGCCTCTTCCTTTCGAGAGAATGCAGCTCAAAGCCTTAATCAAGCATCTGCCCTACTCTAGAAGCGGGAGATGTCGTTCAATCAAAACGCTCCTTACTATGGGGGTGTGGATGCCCAATATCACCCTTATTCGACAGCAAAGATCTGGTGTTATAGTCATGGAGAGGGTAAGGAAGCACAGCTCATCTGTTCTCGTACTCAATCCACTCGCGCTTTGTTAATGACTGCCAAATGTGCAGTTTTAACGAAGAGCCTTTGTTTACACGAGCAGAACATTACAGGGATCCGAAAATTATAAGGTAAACAAAGCAGCACACCTTGGATTTCGGTAGCGTTTTTGAATAAAAATGGTTACATAGCTTCAAGCTAATGTATTTCGACCATAGTTCGACTGCTGGACGCACTTAAGGTGAGAACATCTTCAATGTTTTTGACGTGTTGGGCAAAGCGAGGCGAAGTTATGGTCACAAAATCAGAATCCGCATACAAACATATATTTTTGGCTGCCACTGTATGGGTATCGATGGACCGGCCGGTCTCTAGTCTTGTCAGTATTGTTATGGTTAAAACAGAGCCCGTTTATCTGAAAAGTGAGTTGGTCCTTTTGAGCACGAGAGGGTTCGCCCATTCTGAGAATTTAGGGAGGAGCTCCTTTCACGGAGTACGATGAGAAACGGATTTCACATCAAGAATGATTGGAGGAAATTGTGTGGGCACGGAAGCGATTATGGGTTTATAAAAATCAAATAGAGCGACACTAGGAAAGAGGCTGTAGAGGTTGCACATTGCATCCTCATGAACTGCAAGATCGTATCGCCTTGCAGCAAAGCAACAACTATGACTGAAGTAGAACTTTCAAGAGCTTCACAACGGAGCTTCACAGCTTCCCTTTTTTTAAGTGAGAGTTTTTGCATCAGCTAGAGAAGTGCCTAGAAAGTCCCTAAAAGGACTCATAATCGGCTACTTCAGGCGTTTTGTTCCTGCGAAACGCATTTTTGTTACTGCGGTGATATGTTGTACCATTCTGGAGCGCCCTCAAAGCCAGTGAAAGGAGCAGTTGGGTTGCGCGACGTTGATTATGAAAGATATGCTACTGAGTTCCTCATCTTTGATAATCGACGTCACGAGCACAGAAGAAGAAACCGGATGAGCAGGTATCCGAATAATGGCATCTTCGTTCGCTCCTATGACTGCACTGGCAAACGTCTTTTTTCTATTTTCCTGTATCTTCCTTACTTTTTCTTTTTTCTTCCAGTTCTTTTTTCATTTTTTCTAACCCGAAACCAGTGAGTACTATTTGGAGTTGCTTTCACTGAGATGAATGGTGGTTATACGAGCGAAGTGTGTACTGCACATTTCCCCAGCTCTGTCGCGGTCAATCTGTCTTCCATATTGACCATTCAGGTATGTTCGCCAGCCAAATGTGGCTTGGACCGTCCCAGAGTTCAAACCGTGTCTTACACGGTGAGCTGCGCCACACATTATACTTTTGAACCATTCGTCCTCTTTCATAAGGCTCATATTTTACCTTCAAGATCACCCACATTGCTGCACCCACCGTCTTTTAATGCCACGCCTGTTTTATATCGAAGTAGATTATGAAAAGAATCAAGCTGTTAGTTGGTGAGGAGAGATAAAGTGAGTTCAAATAGCATATAGCCCCTGTCCTTTGAGACTGTTTCTATTTCCCTTTTAGGATCACATACCTTCGGTGACGAAGAGAATCTCTACTAACAGGGGCAAAACGCTCTCATATCATGATTATCGACTCTGTTAGCAAGCACTTAAAGTTGTGGTTACTGCCTCAGTCTGAGCTTTCTACAACATTGCTTGGAGTAAACCGAATCTCCTTCATGATTAGCATGACGCTACTCATCATTGGCAGAACGTGGGAAATGAACTTTTGGTGGTCAGCGCAAAGGTCAAACCTGTCACCGATTGCGCCATAAGATGCCACGTATTCTGTCGCTATTCAATGTGAACCAATGGAGCAAGCGTGAATAGAAAAGCACGGAAAACATGTTAGGAACTCTTTGAATCTTTCACTGCAATGTTAACTAGTCAGCAACGATTCAGGAAAGACCTGCAATTCTAAAAACACAGCTTCCATTTCTTGAAATCTTCGAATTAATTTTCGAGTACTGAGTGTAAGAAAAAGGTATCTTTGCAGCTTTCACCAAGAAGCTGGTGACCTACTTATCAATATTGGACATCTTATAAATCGTCGAAGCCGTCGCATTGAGACGAATCCAACGCTGCTAAATTTTTCCCATTTTAGTCACTTTTAATGGAGTTATGACGGTGCGACGGTTTGTGCCGTTTAATCCGTGCCTGCCGTCGATTTTTCAAAAACTGTGAGCGGTATTGTATGTCCAAGACTGATGAGCGGGAGAATTTGGAGGGGAGAGATTTCATATCAAGGCGTGAGATAAAAACAGTTCCCGAGCAAGATGATAGATCCCTCAAAAAGGATCATGTCTAGCTGAATTCACAACTGCTCAATTGAAAACCAAGAAAAGTGCAGCACAGAATTATCCGAAGCAAATGCATATTGAGTGATGAATGAGGCTATTTTATCAAGAGACGCCATAATTCCGTTGAATTTGCAAGAAGCAAGTAATTTGAAATTCAATTTCTATGCGTGAAAGCAGCTGTCTTCGAAAGTGAGCATGTGAACAACGTCATTAAGCTACAAAAGGCAGACGTGAGCAAATGTGGAAGTGTATTTTTGACGTTGTTCTGAAGAAGTACAAAAGTCTAAATGACAGTATCTGTCAGATTACAAACTAAGATGGAGGACATTGAACTTCCCCAGAAAGGAGAGCAACAAAATCGAGAATGCACGGTGACCCGGAGGGGGCTCAATGCATACAAACTACCCGTTAACTTCAACATGTCATAAGGCCTGCCAAATAGGAACCGCAGCTTCTAAGAGATATTGGATGACTCATAGGGATGATAACACAATAAATTTACGAGCGGTTGTATTGATGATAGATCATGGGAAAAGTAAAACTCAAACGAAAGCATTTCTTCCGCCTCATGCAAATGAAGGAATGTCGTTATGAGTTTGGGGATGTCAGAGATGGTTCATACACCTCGGAGCTCCTTCCATTTGGGCTTATGATGACGTCCCCTCCTTAATTACAGAGAGTGGCTTATTCTGAATGTATTCAAACTTGAATGGGCTGAAATGTCTCCTTCCTCATATCCAAAAGCGAAAGAGAAGTGTACAAATAACGTCAAGTCAGTGGCACACATAAGCAAGACAAATGTGCACAAAGTTGCACACAAACGTCTTTATATAAGATAATAGCGCTAAACAGGTTCAGGTAACCACCATATATTGCCACGCTGCCGCGAACACACAACAACTCACTTTTCATCTTTATTGAATTTGGCACCACGAGATCTTTGCTCTGTGAGTAAGAAGCTCATTTGGTGTCCATGAAACTTCCTTCGGATTATGCGTGTACCGAGCCACTCATCCCACCAGTTGCTCATGAGATCATTGATTTACTAAGATTCAGAATTTTCGAAAAAAATAAATTAGATCGAGAGATTAACAGAGAAATATAAATTAATCACGGCACTGCTTTCGCCAAATCACCAGATTGGTTATAAGTGCAATCCGCTTGATAGGTGGCCAAGAGCACCTGCCTCCGTGGATCTATCTTTAACGTGTACTCAAAACACAAAATCGAGAAAACTGCCATTTGCTGCATCCTGTTTCAGGTGCACCCGGTTTTCTGTTATCAGTGAAATCACCTCTGCTAAATCAAGTATTTTATCTCAAAATATATTAAAAATGAAATGAATGGATACCTGAAAGAATAACCCACCCGAGTCAGGCTCGCTAAAGCTCAGGGGGAAACCACAATGGATGCACTAAGAGAGTCGCTCGCTTGCTTTTGCAGTGGAGTACGTGACATATTACAATGGGATTGTAGAGTGCTTTGTTTCACCTTCCCTTGTTCACTTTTTCTTATTTGTCATTTGTACCATAACCAGTTGAGCTATGAGAAAGTACTGCGTAAACCACACACTAGAACTGTGTAATGTCGAAAGAGCCGGTCTGGTCCACCGATATCAGTGAAATGATATCGCCTATTTCCACCCGTGATAAGTGCAGCGCTGAGCACTAGCTTAGACAGTTTCTATAAACATCAACCGCTTCTCGGGATTTCACGTTGATTAGTGGTTCAAACACTGCCTTACTATTGATATCGGAGCACGAACCTTACTACTGGTATCGAAGCACGTAGTATGTTCTACTGCTGATCATTCAGTGTATAACTCTTACTGGCAATTGATAATTCAGTCGATTACCCCGGCAAATCGCATCTTCCACTTTTTGGAAGAGCGTTGATTTAGCGGTCGATATCCCTTGCCACAACTGACATAAGGTCAGAAACGAAAATTCTCGATCTATGACTACTTAACATTTGGACTGTGGTGGTCACGAACTATAAGCATCACATTCCTATGTTGGTGGTAGATCCATTTGCCGGTCATCGCGCTGCTCATATTTTTTCTGAATATCCGCCACTATATAGAATTTCAGATAGCAAGTCCAGATAGAATTTTCATCACTTATGCAGACCTCATTAGCAAAAGACGGACGCCGTTATTCAGAAACTTAGCGGTACAGCGGTCAATACAGCGCAATAAATGATATCAGCACATAATGAGTATGCCCACATTTCAACTATATCGTAGCGGTCAACTACTAATCAACGATATACTGGATTTCATCCTATCCACTTGCCGGTGGCTCTCATCAACTCTTATCGTTATCAGCCATCGCTGAAGTTCCTGAACACCTCCTAAAACACTTATGACTGCGAACAACCCACTGTCAGCTGGAAAAGCAAAATGTACTTTGCGAATTTAGCCCTCTGAAGCTCCTTATCAAATCTTGTGAACCATTATCAGCTCGTATCACCCATCATTGATGCTTCGGTTCCACTTCGCAAAAGACCTGTGGGTGCCAACGCTATAGGCCTAATATGTACGAAATGCCACAGTTGTCTGCTGACGTCCGTTATCAGCTATCAGCACCGACATACCACTGGTGTCCACGTCCCACGCCACTCTCTCTCCCCTCCCCCCATCACCATCTGCAAAAACTGAGGTCGCAGCTCTCCTGTGACGTGAGATACGAATTTCATGACAAGCAGACGAACAGACACACACACAAACACACATAGACACGCTTACCGAAACAATTACACTAAGATAACAGTTAATGCCAATCGACCCACTAGTACTGTCCATTTCGGATTGCCTAATAGGGCGTGGCCTACGGACTTGGATGAGTATCAAACTTTCACCTCGCCACATATGTACTCTCACTCTCGCCACGCTCTCTCATTTTCGCCACTCTCACTAGTCCGTAGGCCACGCCCTATCAGGCGCTCCGAAATGGACTATATGTATCCATGGAGTGAGACTGAGTAATAGGTGCGATGCACGCAGAACAGTGTGCAAGTAGATCCAGTAGGAGTAAAATCTGTGTCTTAAAAAAAGGTATAACAGGCACACCTCTTGACGTGTTTCGCGTGAGGTTGGGTGCATTTCGTTCATCCTCGGCATCACATTTCATTTGATGCTTAACATTGGCTAAGAAACGCTCGATACTATTCGACTCACCACTCAGTCTAATGAATTTGCAATATCATTACTTACTATCAATATCTCATACTTTACTCCTCCGTAATTCAACGTCAAACTCCTACGATGCACGCGGCAGCTGGACGTGGTACGCACTCGTCGCTGCTACGCTCACTAGTGCGGCGAGAGACAACGCTTTAAAGGCACCGGGAGGGGGGCAAGGGCGGAATAACGTTTACGAAAACAATGGCGTCTGAAAACAAACATATGGGTTCGGTGGATACAATGTGTAACGAAACCGGCGTTGAAAAACGCGCCATAGGGCGCTATTTGCCCCCAGGGCGCGCTTCCGTCCGAACTGCAAGCTTCCGTGGCCGAGCCACGCTTCGTTCATTTTGAAGCTTGTCTTCTGCCTGATGTGACCTTATTTTTGAATTATTTCCTCTTTACTGTTTTCTAGTGACATATTTTACTTGTTTACTTATAGATCTTCTTAATTGTGCATTTCTATACCTGAAAATCTCAGAAGGGTCAAATAAAGTCGGGGGGAGACGCAACTTTGCGTCGACGTCGATGCTCCTTTCCCTTACTAGGCTTAGGCTAAAATTGATATCCCCTCCTCCCACATTAAAAAGCATCTGTCAAAGCATAGGTCTCATCTGCTTCAGCCTAACCCTAGGAAGGGAAAGAAGCTTTGACGTGGGTGGAAATTTTGCCTTTCCCCTCCCCCTCCCGACTTTATTTGACCTGTAAGTACATCTAGAAACAATATGAGAAAGAACAAAGTGAAAACTAAAAGGAAAAAACAAATCTATATTAGAAACATCTTTGTTTGGCACCATGCCAAGGCATCAAATTGGCGAGTTTGTGCAATGGCGGCCACTCAAGCTCGTCCACAATACGTCTGTTCTACCGTAAGCCAAAATTACCCCCTCCTGGTGTCTTTAAGGACACCGTAAGGGAGTAATTTTGGCTTACGGTAGAACAGACGTAGTGTGGACGAGTTCAAGTGACCGCCATTGCACAAACTCGCCAATTTGACGCCTTGGCATAGTGCCAAGAGAAGATGTTTCCGTTATAAAGTTGTTCATTCCTTTTACCTTCTCCTTTGTTCTTTCTTATATTGTATCTAGATGTACTTACATGAATGTTAATGTAGTTAGGAATGGCCGCTCCACTACGCTGGGAGTCAGGTGCTACAACTAAAGTTGGCCCGCGGCCGTCTCCTACAGCGGACAACTCGGAACGCCAGTGCGATGATGCGAATGAGGCGCGAATACACACCGCAGCGATGCACTTTTGAGTTCGGGGTTTTTCACCGATTATCGCTTCTAACCTTCTGCGTTCGTTACGAAATGCTCATTTCTTTGTATGTTTCTCTTGTTTCGGACCCCCTTCCGGTTCCTTTAAACACGTCCTTCGTCGTAATCGTGGAGAGCCTGAACCGCACTGCTATGGCATATCCCCGTTGTCGATCGATAACGCTGTTTAGCAGCACGACCCCCTTAAGGAGTTTCTTAGACCTACGCTGTACCCAATTCGGACATACATTTTGTTATGGTAACAATGCTCTTGTGATTTGAAGATTTCATCTAATAGACCACTTCTTAGTAGGCTACTTATCATACTACATCGCTGGTACGAAGGCGTGTAGAATATGGAAGTGCGTCTTCCGTGAAGTCGCATGAGACGCGCGATACGATGCATGATAGTTATGCACATTAGATCTAGTTGGGTCATTACACGATTACCGTGTCTTATGCTTTAGTTTGAGCGGCAGTCGCTGCACTGTACATGGATTCGCTTCAGGACCCAACCACAGACGCGACCACGCAGATTTCCTGTTCTAAGACCATGTTCATACAATGTGCATCGATGACGGCAGCGACGGCGTCAGACATGTGCCCGCCGCTGACCACGTCGGCATTCCGGTGATGCGCTTAATGGCGAGACCACGAATTCGATTACGAATCTTGGCATAGTTTGACACTATGAAAAGATTCGAATTCAAATTCGCGGCTCCCGCCACACTCATCACACTGTAGTGTGGTTGGGTCGAGCGTTTTCAAACGGAGTGCGCCACCATGGTGCCGCCCGTGCCGAGTGCCGACGTCGATGCGCAAAGTATGAACGCGGCCTACTGACACACGCGGTCAGGGCATTCCCAGGTGTCGAGGAAAATAGCCGCTTCATAACGACCCCCCTCTCTACGAGGACCAAATACGACCCATTTTTTGATCTCTCACTATTGCCGGATTGTATGATTACAATGTGCTTTATTATCATGTATTCACACCTGGAGCAAAAAAAAAATAATTCAAATTTCGCCACACGGGTTCGCTGTGAAAAAACCTTCGTTTCCCAAATACTCATTGGAAGTCCAGATTCTAGTGCTTATCACAAACCTCTACTGGTGCGACCTCCCCCTCCCCCTCTTTTGCGGTCAAATACGACCTCACTATCGAGGAATCCCCGACTCCCGTGTGCCCTGCTTGCGATAATGTAAAGTATCACAATAATGTCACAGAAACATGGTTATCAACCATTGTATCTTTATTAACAATCGTGGACAATAAGATGTCTTCTATTATCTTTGAGCATTTGGAAAATCACGTTTGTGAGATTAAAACAAATACGCAAATTATTCTAACAAAAGCACCTGCGTCATGGAAACGAGCGATATTTTGAAAAATATGCTGTGCTATGCTGAAGTTTGAAATGTAATCTGAGTGATTTCTAAAAGATTTGTTACAGCCTATCATTTTCGAAAGCTAAGGAAAACAGAATGAGCTAAAGCTGAGTGCCACCTCCTTCACGACCATCGCGGCTCCGAAGTCCTGAAAATATGAAGCATATAAAAAACACTGTCTTACTTTTGATGCGTTTTGACATTCAAAAATACAGGTACCGAAATACCATCAAATTAAGCTATCCACTGAAAAAATTGAGATTCCATTTCGAAACAAATCCCACCTTGCAAATATGGATATGCTGCCGCTGCTGGGGATTTACTTTCTTCAGGAAAACTGTAAATACTAGTTTGAACGCAAAGAGTGCCAAAATGTGCAGCACTCCTTTTTTTGGACTCCTAGCCTTCATTGGGTGACTGCCATTAGTCCAGAAAATGCGCGTCGCCCCACGTGGGACGTTATCGATGGGTGAGGCCCGGACGCTATGCGAGTAGGATCTTGAAGCGATTACGTCTGAAATAGGCGCAGAATACCCGAACTATCGCACTTACTGCCCTCAAAGTCTACGTGTTCATGGTACAATACCGCTCACATTTTTTGAAAAATCGACGGTGGGCGACGGATTAAACGGCACAAACCGCGCCCCGTGATAGCTTCGTTAAAAATGGATAAAATGGGAAAAATTAGAAGCGTTAGATTCGTCTCGATGTGTCGAATTCAACGATCTATGAGATGTCTAATTTTGATGAGTAGGTCACTAGCTTCTCGGTAAAAGCTGAAAAGGTTTCTTTCTTTTTACCCTCTGGCAGGACTCCGACTTTTTTCGGCTTGAGTTCACATGTTTATTTGTTGCTCGCCCATGTTCTGCGCAAACATAATTTTTTTAAATCGAGTTATCTCCAAGTTTCAGGATACTTTTCAGCACCAAATTCCACGACATTTTCGAGAGTTTTCAAGCTCATATCGTCAGAATCGATAGACAAATCGAGAAGATAACTCGTCTATCACAGAGAGCTGGATACTTTCTGCAAGAATTACCTTGGATTCCGTATTAAAGGCAAGCGCTTCTTCTGTGGTGAAGCTTCAAACATCGGTGAACGGTGTACTTTGAACGCTGCATAATTTTCCTTCTCATTGCTAAAATAACATTTTGATCAATGAAAATCGCATAAAGTCTTCGAATACAACATCCTACACTTCTAGAAAATGAAAGCAGCATTCAAACAATGCACAGAATCATGAATTTTAAAAGAGTGTTAATTGCACATGAAAGTATGAATGTGGACGTACACTAATTGAATTCAAACGAAACTTATACTGATGTATTGAGTGTCAAAAATGCTGTTCATCTGTGTAAAGATCATCTCACTGCGAACATTTTGAACTTTTACCACTGTTCTTGTATTCTCTCCAAGCGTTTTCGGCTCCAACGCCGCATGCTGACCCCTTAATTACTGTGCAACGCTCAGCACAGATGAGGTCAGTAATAGCTCGCGGTATTACCACATCACATAAATGCACACTATTGACCTCTAGAACCGCTCACTGTCCCTTCGAACCAGTTCCTTTGGTTCGAAGGGACAGTGAGCGGTTCTGAAGGCCAGTAGGTGCATTCATGTGATGTGGTAATACTGCGAGTTATTACTGACCTCATCCGTGCTGAGCGTTGCACAGTAATTAAGAGGTCAGCATGCGACGTTGGAGCCGACAGCGCTTGAAAAGAATACAAGAACAGCGGTAAAAGTCTAAAACGTTCGCAGTGAGATTATCTTTACACTGATGAACAGCATTTTTGACACTAAATACATCAGTATAAGTTTCATCAGTGAAATTAATTAGTGTACGTCCACATTCATACTTTCATGTGCAATTAACACTCTTTTAAAATTCATGATTCTGTGCATTGTTTGAAAGCCGCTTTCATTTTCTAGAAGTGTAGGATGTTGTATTCGAAGACTTTATGCGATTTTCATTGATCAAAATGTTATTTTAGGAAAGAGAAGGAAAATTAGCCGGCGTACGCCGTTTACCGATGTTTGAAGCTTCATCACAGAAGAAGCGCTTGCCTGTAATTCGGAAGTCAAGGTAATTCTTCTAGTACGTAACCAGTGGTCTGTGATAGGTGAGTTATCTTCTCAACTTCTCCATCGATTCTGACGAAATGAGCTTAAAAACCCTCGGAAATGTCGTGCAAATTTCGTGCTGAAAAGTATCCTGAAACTTAAAGATCTCACTAAAAAATGATGTTTGTGCAGAACATGGGCGAGCAACAGTCGAACATGTGAAGGCAAGCCGAAACAGGTCGGAGTCTTGCCTGAGGGTAAAATCAAAGAAACCTTTGCAGCTTTTACCGAGAAGCTGGTGACCTACTTATCAAAATCAGACATCTCATAGGTCGTTGAATTCGACACATCGAGACAAATCTAACGCTTCTAATTTTTTCCCATTTTATCCATTTTTAACGAAGTTATGACGGGGCGACGGCTTGTGCCGTTTAATCCGTCGCCCACCGTCGATTTTTCAAAAAATGTGAGCGGTATTGTATGTGATCAAAAAGGGATTATAGCTGATACAGCCGTCAGAAATAGTAGTTTTAGAACTCCAATGAGCAACAAACTTGAGGACTGAGAACCTCAAATTCTCTACTTGTCTAAAAATCATGTTGTTACAATTCAACTGACCTCGCTGCAACAACTGCCGCACCTTGGTCTTGCTCACGACTACCTTGTTCCTTAAAAAAGGCACGTTTTTTTTGTCGTTATTGCACTAATACAACCTATTCTACTATTTGTTCTACTTGTTATTATTCATCTGTGATTAATTAAGATTGTTTCTTAATAGTTACTACTCGTTGAAATCTGTGCTATTGGTCGAATACAACCATAAGAATGGAAAACAAGGAAGCCCGCTGCATAGACCGGAAGCTAAATACAAGTTGACAACTATTTAAATTTGGGAAAGAAGATAGAAAAGTCAAAAACAACTATAGTCATGAAGCTTGTGAGTAAGACTCAGGAAACTCAGGCCTATTTATGTTCATCTATTAGGTTGTAAGGAAAGTTTCAGCCGGCTTTCGCAATATCAATTTCGGGAGATCACAACTCGGCTCAGACTGCATCTTTTTTCGCAGAATAAGCGCCATTTGATTCGCTACATTCCTGGTGACACCACGTATATTTGCATATCTCATTTTAATGAAGGGCTGATGATTTATACAGCGCGGAATCAAAAAACGTGGAGTTCAAATCACCATTCTATCTAAACACACTGCTGCTGAAGAAGGGTTCCAGCTGTTTGGGAAAGTGGGGCATAGTTAGCTCCAGATCTGGTGAGTATGGTGGACAAGTGAGGGCTTCAGCCTGCAACTGCCTCAATTACTGGAATAAGATTTGTGGAAAATGCGCTTGCGTACAGCTGCTCTGAGGGGTCCAGCGACACCCATTTTTTTAGGTTTTTCGAGAACAAGGCTACTTGAGGTGGTTAGCCAAATTGTGTGTAGAGGGCTGACACTTCTGGACATCTCCTGCGAGTATAGGCGCTCACCGCTTTTTGCCGTTTTAGTAGTTAAAGCGATTTGATCAATTGAAAATTCCAGCAACTCGTTCTCATGTCTGCACTACTGAAACCAAGGACAAAGTGTTTACATCAATGCTTCACCCCTCTCCCCTTGCAGCACTCACATTTGTGGTCACCTTCGCTGGGACTCGGCTAAACAAGAACTCGTGAAACGAAATCATCTAAAAAGTGGCATTTTCGCAGTAATTTGAAATTTCTCTAATATTTCGGAAACCTCGTTACATTTCAATTAAAACATATATTTGGAAAGAGCAACTTTTTGTCTATCTAAGGAGACAGTATGTAGGCTGATTCATGTTGACGCGCTCTGAGATTTGAATTTATCTTGTGAACGCAAAAAAACCGGCTAAAACTTTCCTTACAACCTAATATATGTACACAACTTTCAAGGCACACTCCACGTTCATCGCAAAAGAGCATTTGCTCTTGTCGGTGATCGTATAATGGGCTGTAAATATGGATGATCAGTGGTAGAAGAACTTTGCGATGGTGCTTCCTCTTCCGCGGACATTGCGGTGTGGCTAAAACTCTTTTTAACAATGTTTCACAAATCACGATCCCGGAAATTTTTTTTTTTGAGAAAGTTGACATCTGCCTACAAATTGAGCACGTTTACTACGAATGCTCACCATCATCATGGCTCTTGCCCGTTCATATTCCCTAGCTCTCTCCAATCGTCGCCGCAATTCGTAGACATCAGCTGGTGGTTCCGCAAATACTGATGGAACCGTGGGACTACTTTTGTTCTTTGACGGAACGCCGCTTGTTCCTGTGTGACGCATGCTGAAACCATACGTCGATCACCCTTCTAACCAAATACATATATTCAGCAAAAGCCGACGAAGGACGAATAAGCTGAAAAGCATTGAAAGCAACAAGGGCGACAATTTTGTCACTTGGTTCAGTGAAGGTAGAGTTGCAACTACTAGAGCGGTAGGCAACAAAATCAAATAAAATAGTCAAAATCAAAAACAGAAACAGGGTTCTACACGCCTGTAGTTGCGTGGACGAGTTTTGCAACGCGTCGTTCTTCTAAATATCGGTCCAGACACGACAATTTGCGATGCGTGGCAGGCACTGATAAACAGCGAAACGAGGAGGTTTCCCGCGTAAGGAGCTTGCACGTGGAGAGTGTGTAGCAAAGCGTAGGACCTCACTAAAAGCTCTAGAGCTGCTCAAAGGTATACCCCGAGATAATCAGATAAGTGGTGTCGCGAAGTGGGCACAACTTCCTCCTTATCAGCATTCCCCTCGTGGCCGTTCCGTCAATTCTATGCGCAGCCGTTCACATTCCGACCATTCTACCTGATGGGGATTAGCAGATTCACGCATTGTGGCCCTAGCGCGCTAACACTACCATAACGCAAAACATTCTGAGCAATGTCGCCATCGGCTTAAGCCGATTCCGAAGGCCAGTTTTCCGGCGTTCTCACCCAACAGGGTGGCATCCCGTACGTCGCGCAAAGACCATGCATTTATAACCAAAGACCATATGTTACAGAAACCAAGACGGTTGGCTTACAGGCTCTCAACACCAAAACGTGCTCTCACTTTAAGCACGAGACTTCAATACAGAACTGCAACAGCTCAACCATTGCTATTAGTCGCGCGGTATTAAACATAGGGTAGCGAAGGCGGCGCTAATGTTTGTCAAAGCCAAAGCCTGTATCTCGACGCGTCATCTGTTGAGAAAGTTGTTCTGCTTTTGACTCAAGAGCACGAAATACGTCTTCCAATATACTATAGAAAAGGAGCGCATTTTCCTTAATTTTGCGGGTCATGAGACCACGGAAGTGACGAGGGTTCTTGATGCCGACCTGCTTGACTCTTTGAATCGTGTTTCAAGAGTCCACTTAACAAGCAAAGACACTATAATGTTGCGGCAAGTTCTGCCACGGCTATCTGACGGGACATAAAGGGTATCAGAAACCCACCGATTTCATCGTGCAATTTTTCTCGTCCGGTGTTACCAGACATACTCATAGGCTTTGATAACTACTAGGACGGTTCTCCTACAGGAACCCCCAGACTGATTGCCTTCGGTAAGGTACTGACATACACACTGTTCGGCATCATCGTACCGGACAATACAATTTTCTGTCAGGGGGCGAGCCCGGATACCGATGAAGTGCAGACACCATTCAAAGCAGACGTTGAAATCGAAAACCGGCTATAGTTCCTTGTCTTTTCAGGTATTACTAATAAGCACAACACCAAAGCAGACGACGATCCTAACGTTCGCACTATGAACAAAATTTATACATCATCCAAATTCATTAGGGTGTTCTTCACTAACACTCTCCTTGGAAAATCTCACATGCAAAGCTGCTAGTTGAGAAAAAGTTAGCATACAGCCTTCTTAGTAATCAATATCAACGTCTTCATAAAGTTCCTTGTGCTTGGAAACAATCTACGCGTAATCGAGGGTCCCTTGAAAGCAGGGCTCCTTGAAGAAGTCGACGAACACGTTAACGACAATCATCGCGTCTACAACATTTTTCACCAAGCAGTCTGGAAGGGTCTTCTTCGATTTCGCATAGTCTTAGATGCGTCGTCTAAGACTCGTGTTGCACCCAGTCTCAACGACTGCACACATGAGGGAACCACTTGCTTCCAGAGGTAGCTGATATTCTCTTGCGCAGTCATTACGTCGTTTCATCTTCATGGCAGACGTAGAGAAAGTGTTTCACAAGATTCGTTTTCAACGGTCTCAACGTGATAGACGATTTCTTTGACTTGAAGCCCTTTTAGTTCTCCATCGTGAGCCTCAGTACGCTATGTTGTATTACCTACGCCATCGCGCTGTCTACTTTCTGAGGGAATCGAGCTCACAGCGTCATTATATAGCCAACGTCGCACACGGAGCATCAACACACGAGGAAGCGTTCATAAGTATGTAACCGCTGTAGTTGGGTACACCTCTCTACTAGGTATCGTCTGTAATTACCACAACGATCTGCTGCATATGACAGTCAAAGCATCAGATGTTCCTGTCTGCTCAGGAGCACGGCATTCCGCTTCAGAGCTAGCTGGAACGCTGGATTTGATGAACTTCGTCAACGTAGGATGCTCTCGGTTTGTTGATACCGTTACTTTCGAACATCAGTATACAGGGGGTGCCAAAAAAATAAAGTAATTTTGCTCACGGCTCAGATCCGCCTAGTATACAAAACATAGGGAAACGAAAGAGATAAAAGTATTGGGGCAAAACATTCCCGAAATGTTCCTCTCAAAGCAGGAACAGACTGTAGCTTACTACTTTCCCCTTCATCAAAATACGGAGACTCCAGTCGGCGCAATCGGGTTTTAGAGCACCTTCGGTATCAAGGTCCGCTTAAAACAGTGGAGCCAGGTTCCGTGGTAGGTCTTTTGAGGGAAGCCTCCCAAGGATTGGCCGTTCGGTTCGTGGGAGTTACAGAGCCCTCGCAGCTCGGACAACACTTCTATGCGAAGTATCATTTTTCATGCTTCAAACTTATCTCTCGAGGGGTTTCAGTGGTAACGGCACGTTTTGGTTCTTTCAAACGAAGGGTGTTGGAAGCTGGAGAAACGGAATACTTAAGAGGACCACCCATTATGAACCGTCATGTACCCGAGTTAACGGACCTTCTCAAGGATGTGAACGAGGGCGACGAAATTTCCGATTTTGCCCAGTTGGGATGACACATCTTGTTCACTCGGAACAAGTTCCTGTTCCTGCTCGTGCAAAAGGCTGTTACGGAGAGTAGAGATAGAAAGAGGTCTGTCTTTACCTTAGGGATGAAAATACCTGGTGAGAATTTGCTGAAGTTCGACTAAAGTAGGGTTGAAAGTGGAGGAAAAAAATTACTTTATTTTTTGGCACCCCCTGTATTCGTGCAAGACCTATGGGCCAAGTAGTTAGCTCGGGACGATCATCTAGATCAGTTTGATCTCCGCCCTTGATCGCATCTTCTTGCCGACGTGAGCACCTTATTCTATCAATACCTAGGTTAATCCCAGCAAAATATTACAATGTTAGTTTAGCATAGTTATGCGTTGTCGGAGACGCCTGCAAACCTATCCAGGCTTATTACCAATCGATCGCCACGTCATATTATATGTAACACAATATTCAAAGTCTGTCTGAGTCGTGTCGGGGAATCATGGTTAGCACCACAGCGCAGTGTCTAAGCTCAGTAACGGAGCAACTTGAAGGTTATCGCGATTGGCCTTTTACCAACGGGGGCAACTAGGGGCAGGGCCGTCTTTCTCGCATGGCAGGTTGAGTCTCGACGCGCAACCCCTAGCTGGTTTCGGATCGAGCACAGCGGCAGCACGTCACCCTTCGCTGATGCCACACTTTTTGCCTCGTGGCGTGCCGGCCGTCGCGACAAGTGGCTTACTATCTTGAGACAAGTAGGCCCCTGGATTAGTGCTTAGGCTGCACTTTCGTGTTGAGGCTCCCGATGCACCCTCACGGCGCTGTGCCTGCTTGGACACAACCGTGCCACTCCCACCCAAGCAAATCACATCTGGCTTTAAACGCCAAGGGATGTTCTATTGAATTATCGCTTCTCTTACTGCAAAATTCCTTTTCCACGTGAGCGCAGCGTTGGAAATTTGTTCATCTAAGGCCAGGTGTGATTTCGTTCTGTGGGAGTGGCTTGATTGTGTTCAAGCAGACACAACACTGTGAGGGTGCACCGTGCATCCGCAAAAAAGGTGCAGCCTTAGCAGTTATCCAAGAACCTACTGGCCCCAAGAAAATAAGACACTAACCTGACTTTTGTGTGATGACCTTCAGTTTTGTCCTACTGTGCCACAAATGTTCTCATTTGACAACTATCGTACTATCGTTCAACTATGAAGTAAGAATCTACACTCCTTCAACACCCAGTTATCACCGCTGCTGCAGTCACATCAAAGAAATCAGTACCTGGCGCTAGTTCCACCAGTCGGTGCCCAGATATTCGTTTCGGAGGAAATCATCCTTGTAGTACGACCGGTACCGGTTGAGGAAACATTCTGAATAACGGAACTGTCGTCCATAATTGGAAGAGCACTTCATAATCAAGCCATTTTAGAAAACCATAAGAAATTCAATGAGCGTAAATATAATCATATCATATCGCTGTTGCTTCTTCGCATTTATGCGAATTTCCACTTCGCTCTTCCATTACCTACTTACTAGTTATATGCTTCTGCGTTGTACTCAAAATTTCATTTTGCTTCACGATTCATCTACTTCTCAGAACAAAAAACAATCTATACAACTATCAGCTATTAAGTAGTCGGGAAAGTCCTTTCGTTTTGTGAAGCAATTCATTTTATCACTTCATCACGAAACATAGAGCATACTAAGAAACAAGGTAATCACCATCTCGTTCTACCACTGTGCCACCTTTCAGGCAAACTTGCTATGCCATCTGTGTAGAACTGATCTGGCTTTCATTTGAAGAAGTTGTACAATCACCGCTCCATGTATCTTCATTACCGAAGGTTTTTCTTCGAATGAGGGAAAGGAAAAGATGATAATCCGGTGGAGCAAGATCAGGGCCATGAGGTGCAGTATCTCCCAGCTTCAAGCTTGAGGATTTTTTTTTCAGTCACCTGTTCGATAGTGGGCGAGCATTATCGCGCAGAAAACAAATCGTGACAAGGTTCGGACGTTTCTCTATGATTTTCGCGGCCATTCTATCCAGCTCCTAACAGTGTAGGTCTGCTGTTAATATTGTGTTGCGAGCCAGCACCCGCAATCGTTCGTTGTCGACCTCCAATGGGCATCTTGGCCTGTCAGAATCCTTGACATTGCAGCTGCCTTCTCAAAGGCTGAACCAAAGTTGTGCCACAAGTTCACACATTGAGCCCTCCCCAAATGCAGCGATTATACGACGACTGGACTCGGTTGCTGAGAGGCCATATTTGAAACCATCATTTATTCCGCCGAGAAAGGTTATCCGAGAGATTCAAGACAGATGCGTGTGAACTTGTACTACATGTATATGTACAGAAGAAAGCGCGGGAAAGCATCTTAGCGGGAAAAAAGCACGTTTTTAGTAAACGAAAGGACTTTTCCGATAACCAAATATCATCAACTGTATACGTACAAACGTGAAATGGTGGGGTGAACCTTTTGGGCACATGTGTAAAATCAACTGGACGAGTACCGTTGAGAGGAGGAGAAGAGAGGATCCACGAAGCTGAGAACGCCACGGTTGGCCCAGATCCGTCTACACAATCACTGCACCTACTGCCCAGAATCACTGCACCTACTGTCCAACAAGTCCAACAGCTGCTGGTGAATACGAAGATGGGTTAGTCTAACATTGCTATTGATAATGAAGAACAGTCAAACAATTGTTCATCATCAAACAAGATAACTTGTTCATTTCGCTCTCTCCATTCTTGTTGCATAATTTATTAGGTTGTCCGGAAAGTAGTGAGACAAATGCAGTGGTGAGAATCAACAGTGAGTATCTTTGGACGTCAAAGTCGTGAGAGGAAAAAATTCTGGAATTTAGTGTTTTAAGACCCGTACATATACGCCATCATGGGCATATGGTCCATACTGTCTCCATCTTTCACAAACGTGTCGAAGATGGATGGGATATCGGGCAGCTCTCCTTCTACACTACCATTCCGGCAAATCCGCGGATGAGGCCCATCGACTCTTGCTGAAAGAAATGACGGATCATGCACCTTCTCTAGCGACGTGCTTCAGATGATACGACAGGTTCGACGAAGGAGAAAAATGCATTGAAGACTATAGTGGTGCAGGACGTCCACCGACGCGAAAGAAGCACCGCATACCTGCCATCTGTGAGGAACAACCTGACATTACAGTGCGCGAGCTTGCGGCCTCCTCGGGTGCTCCTAACTCCACGGTACATGATGTTCTCCGTGCATCAGGTAAAGTGGCAAAGTTGCCTCGAGTTCTTCCGCACGCTCTCAGCTCTCACGACAAAAAAAACGTGTTGAAGTGTGCACTTCTCTTCTCAGCCGTCATCGCACACTTTCCTGGATCGACTCCATCGTTACCATAGACGAGAAGTATTGTGTCTAGATAACAAGGTGCGCCGAAAACATTGGGTCAACTTCGACGAACTCCTGAAACCGCAGCCGAAACACTCCTATCATGACAAGAAGGAGTTGCTCTCATTCTGGTGGGATATTAACGGCCCGGTGTTTTGGGAGCTGTTTCCAACTGGGTCTATGGTCGACTCTGAAAGATTCCGTATTCAGCTGGAAAAAGTAGCTGAAATTCTGCGTAGTCGCCGTCATGGGAGAGGCAAAATCTACTCCTCATGAATAACGCCAGGCCACACACGTCGAAAAGGATTCAGAATAAGCTAAAAGAGCTGGAGGTCGAAGTTGTACTCCATCCACCGTACTCACCAGATCTCCCCCCCAACAGATCCACATATTGAATTCTATTCAGCCCTCTTTTGCTGGAAAAAATTCACCAATCGGGAGGACGTCGAAATAGCTGTCAACAACTTCCTGAAGTCGAAATCTCCGCAGTTCTTTGATAGTGGAATCAGACCTCTACCGCAAAGATGGCAATATGTGAAGGAACACAATGGCGAATATGATGGTAAATGATATCGATTTGTAAGAAAGTTACTGACGAATAACTGTACTACGACATTTGTCTCATTACTTTTCGGACAACCTAATAGTAGACAAAGACATTACGTGCTGTCCATGAATGGAACTTTGTAGTTTTGAACGCTGCATTTTCTGACAGAACTGCACATTTCTGACGACGGAATATAGCACCAAACATTTTGTTTTTTTTTCATAGGAACGATCTCAGATGATACTCTAGAACTGTGTCTTGTTAGGGACATTTGTAATATTTGGATATTTTTAGCAAGTTTCGGCAATCAGAAATGCTAAAAAGAAGCTTGTACATCAGTATCATACACTCACGGGGCCAACTTTAGAAAACATATGTCTCTGACCAGTCCAGTACGGGAAGAAAGACAGTGACGACGGTTTTGAAGTTGCTGCTGGTGTCTCAGCTGTAAATCGAGAGCAATGTGACGCGTTCGAAATATTCACTTTTTCCGGAAAATGTTGGGCAGGATACCTCTTTGGCTCATTCAAGACAATTGAAGGAGTAAATTTGGCAGATTGTAGAAAAGGAGTGTACGGGCGCTCAGCAGTTAACAGTAGAGAAAGAACGAAATAAATGGCGAGAAAACAGGAAAATAGAGGTCCAAAACCTCTCCCTTTCTCGCGCGTTCCTCTGCGTCACTAGCCGGTGGTACACTTCAGACGGGCGGAAGGGAAAACCAGCCGGCCTGAAAACCTACCGCACAGAGATCAGTAGAGATAGGTCTCATTTTGGGCTTTTGTAATTTCGTTTTCTATTTCCTTTCGCACCACTTAACCCTCCACTTTCCTCGTTGACCATCAAACAAACTGTCTCTCCTAACTCCTTTCAGAACACCCATAAATCATGTGGATACGTCGATAATTCTCGAACCAGGCCATAGCTGCTGCCCACTGCATCGCAAATCAAGCATCAAACTATTCACGAATGTTTGACTTGAACATTTGCTCAAGAATTTCACGACTTGTATGGTGTTAAGGTCACTGGTGTATATTATTTCTGATGTCGCAAAAAGAACCCACTAAACAGACTGGGACTGGTCCGTTTTCTCTTGGACGACGGGGTTGTACCTTGTGAATCACGTGTGTCCGTCTTACTAGGTCTTCTGAAAACTCTGATTTTGCGATAACGAAAAACAGAACTCAGTGTTCCAATCGGAATTCTTGATGTCCGCTTTATACTCCAAAACTAAATCCTGTTGAGGAACAAATTTAAAAATTATCACTATTATATTATTACGAGTATCAACTAGAATTGAATATCATACTATACCTACTGTACAGGGTGCGGCAAAAGTAATGATCGCTTGACAAAACCCTACCATTTCATTGCTAAATTCAAAACATTACCATTTCGAGTGGAGACTTCAACAAGTATCATCTTGAATTTTGTTCGAAGTTCAGATGATAAATTGACATTTCATTACGTGCCCTCAGAATTTGATAAGGTCGCCTCTGGTGCACACAGACTAACGAAGAAGGCGAGGGAGAGTGTATGCCGCCGTATGCAATCCAGCATTATGCATGTCGTCCGAAAATTTCGGCTAAACGGACTCCAAAAAATCGAGTTAATTATGGGAAGTAGTGTACGCTTCGCCCTTCGAGGGATACCGAGTGGGTCAAGTTTCATTGTGATCATTGTTGCGAAGTAGTGATGTCATCGAGGCTGTCTTGAGAAAACTGTCGCTGTGATCAAGATTTGTGGACCGGGCCTGCGTCTGCTCGGGAAGATCCGAATCGGGTCCGAGGAGTATTATAATCTAGGGACATGCGTGGCCCTTGATGGCAT
The DNA here is from genome assembly GCA_963978905.1 of Trichostrongylus colubriformis. NCBI lineage: Eukaryota > Metazoa > Nematoda > Chromadorea > Rhabditida > Trichostrongylidae > Trichostrongylus > Trichostrongylus colubriformis. Next base: position 34,246,332 of record OZ022259.1, on the reverse strand, counting down.
AGCTGTATTGGTTCTGCTAATTGGTTTTGACCGACCAAATTATCGCCAGACTTATGGAATTTTGCTACATCGCCGCACAGCCTTGCAACAACGCCCGTCCTGACTTGCTGGATGTTGAGCCATTCGATTACTCCATTCCAGGCATTCAAAAGTGCGAAGCCTTCGCAACACCTCACAGCTCATTTGATGCTGGAGACTACCGTTACGAGAGCATGAGAAGAATTCTGCGACGATCGGAGGCGACCCACGGTAAATGCTTTCACTCGCTCTGTTCGTCATTGTGCCCAAAGCAGAAGCGATCCTATCGAAACTTGAGGACATATTACAGACATATTACAATGAGTTGACTCTAATTGTTGATCACATATACCAGTAAACTTCGTTTTGATACCTCCCTCCTTATATGGTGAGACTTTATCAAGCGGTCAATACTTTTGCCGCACCCTGTAATAGTCCGCTAACAAGGATACCCTGTCAAGGCATGGTGAGCCTTTTGAAACAATTGTGCTAGCGATTGCCCAATTTTTGGAAATTGGGTCAAAATCTTGATAAGGATGAAAACTTGTTCCCTGGCGTAGTTCGACCTCTAGCATGAATATCAAATGCGCTCTCGGTGAAACGCCTAGTTCCCGTGTTATGAATGTGCCTAGCAGACTAAAAATGATTTTTGCACGTCGGCATGTGCAACGATATATGAGCACAAAGGACGAAAACTGGAAAGTTGTTAACAACCTTCGCATGGCAGGCTGCGGCGATAATCAGCAGCTATCAAAAATCAATAAAATATCGAAAACTGGAATAACGCAAAAATTTGCCCTCGGTGGAGTTCGAACCATCACTCGTTTTCTAGCACACCCAAAACCATCTTGCCGACTTTGACACCGATTTTTGATGTATGAGCCTCTACAAGATGGGAAAACCGTTTCAGAAAAACTCTCTATGTGCTGAAGAGCCTCTCTTGCAAGTTTGTCTGTGTGTGTACTTTTATGTGTGTTTCCGTTTTGTCACAAAAATCATATGTCGCAGCAAAGCTGGAGTCTTAATCTCAGATGATATGGGGACGGCATAGGGACGCTGATGGTGGGCGACCGGTCCTGATAACAAATGATAATGGCTGATAAGGAGCGCCAGAAAGCGAAAGTCGCCAATCCTTTTAGCTTTTCGCGTTGAGCCTGAGGCGCTGACATTCACGGGTCTCATGCTGGGTAGAACGCGGCATTTGCGATGGGTGATGCTACTTGACAGCGATTCATAAGGTTCGTTAGAAAGTGTCAGAAAATACTAGTCGCTTAATCCTTTTCGCTTTTCCTACTGATAGTGAAGTGTCCAAGGTCATATGCGTTACGTGTACTGAAACTTTGATGGTGACTGATCGAAACTGATAACGACTGATAAAGGTTGATAATTGATAATAAACATTAACAAGTGGATGTTATGGAATCAGCTACACGACTGACTACTATCGCTATAGTGAAGTGAGATGCGCAGTGGCACTAGGTGATTTGTGTGCTGATATTTGATTTGTGTTCTGATATCAGTTGTTGCAGCGTATTGGCCGCTAAACTGTCTAGCCTTCCAAATGATGGCTGTTTCTGATACTAAATGAATACACAAGGCGCGATCTAGATTTTCTAATAATGCAGAGCGAAAGAACCACTTTTCAATACAGTACTGGCAGCAACAAAAATACCGACCGTTAGACTACCTGAAATTCCGAATGATGGCATTCATGTATAAGGTGCATCCTTGAAAAAATGATAAGTACCCAATGAAAAATGATAACTAGCAAATTGGATCTACTACCAGCATACAAAAACATGTGCACACTGAATGGAGAAATTGCTCTAAATTGATGCGATTGAATATCAAGCTCTCGAACGCTGAACTAACCAGACTTCCACTTAGCGGCCACTACAGCTCAGGTCTCAAATGATGAGCGGATCACTGAATCTCGTTCCTGTTCCGATAACATTTGTACCAAAGGGTATTGACCGCTAATCATCTAGACTTCCGAAAAGTGACAAATGTGATATGCAGTTGTAAGCAACTGGATTATCAGCCAAAAATAAGGCTTCAGCACTTGAATGCTCAAAAAGTGATCATGGTTAGTACGCCGATATTAGGGAGGAATAGTGACCAATGCTTGTGGAAATGCACTTCTAGGTATCGGTTGACCTGATCGCCTTTTCCCACATTACCGATTTTCGCCGCGCGGATTCGCGCAGTACTATGTATGCAATAGCTCAGCTGGCATCATATACATAACGATAGTGAGTAAAAGTGAAGCACGATATGAGCACATAAAAAAGGAAACTGGTTGACATACTTGAGCCCAGTAGAATCGACGGGAATTTGCTGAATTCTTGCGACCTTCTCACCTGATCCTCTAGGAATGCTCTGAAAAAGACAATATCAGCTCAGGCGAATCGTCAACTTCATTTCGGACGGATCATGGGAACAAAATTGTTCGAGCTACGTTGAAACGGCCACTACATACTTGCAGTCCATACCTTTCATGGCATCGAAACCGGTGAAAAGCTGCGCATGCCACAATTCCAAAATTCTCTGCTGGGAAACGCGCCTCGCGTAAGCTTTAGACCAGTTATACTATCAAATTTCAGTTAGAAAAACCGTATCGTGAAGAAAGAAGTGCACAGAAGGCGCTAGTGGCGGCAGAGAGCAATTGCGAGGTTTTAAGTTGTGTCGCATATCTGTGTGTACCCTATGCCGCGTTCTTACTTTTCGAACAGAAGCCAGATTCGGCGAAGATGTCGGTATTCTGGTGACGCGCTCCGTTTGTAAAACGTCCTGAGCGCTCTACAAACGGAGCGTGTCATCAAAATACCGTCGCGGTCGGCGTCGGACACATGATTTTGACGCCGTCGCTGCTGGTGCCAGCGTCGTTGCGCAAAGTATGAACGTGGCAGTGTGAGGATTTCGCATCGCGGCGTGCCGTGAACGAAGCGATGCATAAGAGCCAAGGGTGCCGTATTGTTGAGACCCAAAGCGATTACAGGTCAACCTGAATGGCACCCCTACCAATACCGTGTAATCGGCAGGCGACACCATGTGTGCCAGCTAGAGGCGCCTCACGCCTCGTGCTAACAGATTGCAGCGCTCTATGCCGAAAATAAGGCGCGGGATACGGTAATCACTGAAGAAAGAGGACTCCAACTGCATACGACGTCTCTAGCTCGCACGGCGCACGTCTAGCCACAAAATCGTGTCCCAACGATATGTATTTCAATCGCCGCAAGTAGCTACCGACATCACCTCCTGCGCAAGATGTTTGGTGCTGCGGAGATGCGATTCTTTCGACCTAATCACGCAAGCTTCGAGAACCCTTGAGTGAGGGTCCGTCACCTCGCGGAAGTAGGTCGATATGGTGCGGGTGACCTGACCTATGTGAACAAGTGAGAAGCTCCTAGGAATTAAATCTAGGCTATCAGGAGTTCCTATCCGAATTCTAAAAAGCTGCTACGCATGTCAGAGCATAACTCACAAGTGGAGCCTTTTTCGACGGACCTCTTGGTTTCATGTCACGCTCACGATCAGCCGATCCAGACTTTGCACCTTCAGATGACAGTCTGCTAGTTCCTGTTGGGGTCACTTTTTCATCGCTTTTAATCAGATTCACTCTATCTGAACGAAACCGGCAACTTTTCCTGGTTTGCTGAAGCAGAGTCAAGTAAGAGTTGAGAATCCTTCAGAAAGTATCAGGTGTGTGCAGAATAAATGGCCAAAACGGACCACTTTTTTCGAAACGCCATAACTTCGCTCAGACACAACTTTATTGGTCGAAATAAAAAACGTTCAAATCTACATAACCTTATCAAGATCTGGTAAAGAGAATATGCAATCATGATTAAATGCTGGATTGCGAAAATTGATAATGCCGACGATGGCATTTTCAACATGCATCGTCTCGGCGAACTGCTTCTGACGCAGGTTTGCATCGAGAACGGAAAAAGTGGTAATCAGTTGGGGATAGGTCTGTGGAATAAGGGGGATGAGGGAGGGTCTCGATGCCTAATGGCATCAGTTTCTGTCGGGCGACTTGCGAGCGGGAGTTTTGCGTTTAGGCTTGAGGCTTTCCCGCACCCTCCTTATTCTTCAAACCTATCCTTGACGGATTACCACTTTTTCGGGTTCTCGATGCGAACCTGCGTCAGAAAAAATTCGCCGATATTATGAACGATAAAGATGCCATTCTTGACCTTATTAATTCTCGCAATCCAGAATTTGATCGTGATGGCACATTTTCTTTACCAGATCCTTGGCAATGAATGGTTTTTATTTCGACAAATAAAATTGTGTCTGAGCGAAGTTTTGGCCAGTTCTGTTCTGGCCATTTATTCTGCAAACACCTAATAATAGTGTGGGTTTGAAAGCAAAGGGGACATATTACAGAGAAAATTTTCTCTAGAAATTTCAACGACCTATCAGTTCCTAGTGATTTTGGAGGAAACCCGGTAATCTCTTAAAATGTCGCCACTCCATAAGCATACTTTGTGGTAGTAGTACTACAATGTGGTTATCAACTGACTGTAGGTTATGAAGGATTGTGATCTTTAAAATTCTCCTTGACCCAGTGCTTGACCCCAAATCCGAGACGGTGTTCGTATGAATCTTCAAAGGGATCTTTCCTTCTTAACAGAGTCAAAAATCTACTCATCTGACATTTTGCCTCCTTATTCATGGCTCATGTTCGCCATGATAAGCAAGCAATTTGAAATCCCTGTACCTGTACGATGGGAATTGTTACTCGAGATCAAAGAATACAGCTGTGCACTTGATTAGTCAAGAGATCACATCAAAGAACTGTGTTCGTTGAAACTTTAATGGTTCAAATCAGTTTCCCTTTCCTGAATAGACGAACTTCGCATGTGCAACAAGTTGGTCAGCCTGGGTGGATCCGATCCAAGTACTTCGCGATTCTCACTATGCACTACTTCTGCACTGTTATAACGGCAAAATTTGAACACTCACCACTGGGACACTGTCCGTGTAATGCCGGGTCTTTGTTGAGCAGCAGAATGCCTGGGAATGGTGGTTGTGTAACAAGTGCTACCCGGTTCGATGCAATCGCATGTGCTGTTGCGGCGATATCACGAGGTTCCACAGCTATTTCAATCTGAATTCATCCCTATTAGAATGTGTGGTTTGGGATCACTGCCTCAACGCTGTACTGTCTACATGGGATCCTTCAGGGATCCACCATCCAGTTTCTGAGTAAGTCAGCAGACCAGTGGTGCAGTGACAAAGATAGAAGTTCAGAATGTTGCGATAATATACCGTGACAAAATTGCCCCCAGTCCATTACTAGACTATTCATAGACCCATTCAGTATTAGTGCCCTCAAACCGTCGAACACCTGCGATCGATTCGTGCCATGATAAAACTAGCAGGATAAAACATCTACATATGTGCAGGGATTCCGCCACAAGGGAATTACAGCATCTTTTCTGAAATGGTCCGCAGCTGGTCGGTGCATTGTGTGCATTTACGGTTCACTAATTTCTCGACGGCTAGTCTGATAACAAAAGATTGGTAATGATGGCCATGCCAAATTTTCACATCCAAAAATAATCAGCCTTGAAGCCATATGTTGTAGGCATTTGCTTTAGAATCTCATCTGCGTTTACATAGCTGGAGACTCATTGTATTAGTAAAATACGTCCGCCCAAAACTACAGCCTGCCGTCCCCTTTAAGAATTCAGAAGGCAGATCAACCGCATTGAGGGCGGTGGTTGTGGACTCATTGTCAGGCGCTGAACGTGGACGCATTCATGGTGCCCGAGTCACTCAATCTCAGATCGGAATAATGACCTATCCTCACTCTTCATCTACTACATGGAGAGTACTTTGTTGTCCATTTTAGCCCTGGATTTCGCTATAAACCAAGTTGACCATTACCCAGAGCGAAGAAGAGCTGCGTGCAAATGTGCTCGTAGAGTAAGTTTCTGATCACAATAGCTCACATTAGGCAACATTAGTAGCCCTGACCCAACCCAACACCATTTTTACTACGGCACACAGGCACCAGGTCCTTTACAAACATTTGAGGCCAGCCATGTCATTTTAAAGAAGTTACCGTTGCGGCCGTTCCAGTAACAGAAGTAGTTGATGAACGGGCGAACAGTGCCGGACTTGTACTCTTCGTCTCACCAGCCAAATTTGCCTCGCTGTTCGATCGTTCTCCTTGATGAGGTGACGTCAGAGGCGTTTCACCAGTGAAGAGAAATTGACCACGTGGTTTTTCTGCTGGAGGAGCAGCAGGATGCATGGTCTTGCTCTCCGGAACCCTGCAACAGGAAAGCCTTGCGAGCTGCCGAGGTTCTTGAAAGTTATTCGAGGAAACGTACGAAGCCATAAAAGCAGAAAGGAAAGGTGTACGGTGAAATAATACTATAATACTTGAAACCTAGAAGTATTAGGTTGAGGAATACATAAGTTCTCTCCGTTTTTTTATTCACTGTATTTCGCAACGTTCTCTCCACCTTTTGACGAAGTTTAGACTTTATTCGATGGAGCTCTTTCTGCTCTACGGAACGGTTCTATTTGTTTTCGATTTATTGATTGCTTAATCTTTATGAGGTCTGGATTTAAGTAAGCGAAAGGCAAAAATTCGCACTTTTGACATTTCCTCCTTGTCGTCTGCCATCGAGGTCAAAAAATGTATGCGCCTATGTTAACGATAAGGCTTTTTCAGCTCTACAAAACGGTTTCAACTCTTTTTGACCATTTGATTGTTTGTTACTTTCAAGGTTCCGACCTTTTCCACGTTAGATGAAATCAAATCATATTATAATTGAGGGATTTCTTGCACGATAAAAGTTGGTGAGACCCCGATTTTTTGCGAAAAAGTGCGGATGGGCTTTTACTGAGTACCCCATTCTAAGCCTTAGAAATATTAAACTGCGGAAGTATTCAATACTGGTGACATCGTGTGTAGAGTAAGAAAGCTCTATCAAATGCATACAGCAGCGCTCAAAAGTTTTCGGCCAAACACTTTTTTGTCATATTTTTTTTCATGGAGCGATCAAGCTGAATGGTGAACCTATAGAGGAGGCGACCGAGTACATCTACCTTGGTAGGGCCATCAACGCCAAAAACACTAAACCCTGACTTTGGAGCTGACGGGACGAGAGCCGGTTGGGCAGCATACAACAACAACAAGGAGGCGCTCAGCACGCTACGGGACCGCGAGATGAAGGCATCCTCTTCTACACATGCGTACTCCCCGCACAGTGCTACGGATCGGAGACGTGGGCACACTAGCACGACACCGAGCCGCATCAGAACCGCCCACCGCGCGATGGAGAGACACCTGCTCGGATACACCACTTACCGGCAGAGGAATGAAGGACTGAGCAGCGAGAACATGCGCAAGAGATCAGGACTGGCAGACCCGCTCGAATCCATGGCGCGAAGCAAGCACAAATGGGCCGGACACATTTAACGGAGGACCGACGGGCGATGAACCCGAGCAGCCACCGACTGGAGACCGCGAGATGTTAAGCGGCCGATGGGCAGACCGCCGATACGCTGGGCAGATTCTATTCGACAAACCACAAGACTGTTCTACCGTTTCAGCGCGACTCCACACCGTGGCCAACTGCAGCGAAGGACCGCGATCTGTGGCGGAAGATGGGCTCCGCGCCGACAGGCCGATAGGAGCATCCATGTATCCAAGTATGTAAGTAAGTATGTTTTTTCTACTTGACCAGATTTAACAAATTTTTAATATGTGCTGCCTGAACCTATTGTCAACATTTCCTTGTACTTAAGTGCCGCTTGACACTTTTCATGGTTTTTTACAAGAATTTACTACAGGACCACTGAAAAAAAAGAAAAAGGCTTGGTCAAGAAAAACGGCTTTCTTCACAAAAACAAAACGAGCAAGCCTCAGAGAATATCAATATTCTATAGAAAAACCACGACTACTGATGACAGTGGCACAGTGGGACGGCATAGGGATGGCACTCTAAGAACAAAAAATTGCATTTAACCACGTAACTTACACCGTTGAGCGCCAAAATAATATATTTAGTATGCAGTGTCTCACGGTCCAGTCGCAAAAAAAATACAAGTGAAAACCCAAGTAAAAAACCATTTGGCCGATGACTTTTGAGTGCTACTGTATATGCACATTTCCTTCAATCTCTATGGTGGGCGAGGAAGAGAGGATAACGAAAGTGCACACTTTTGGTGAGTACTGCATTTGTGAGTCTTGAAAACAGCAAAAGGTTGAGCGATCTGAATAAAAAACAGTACCATTTTGTAATGCTGAAAAAAGCTCTATCGAGAACCTATGCGCATAAATCTTTTGATCTCGATAGGAGACGAGGGAGATGAAGTGTCGCGAGAGCAAACTTTTGCTTCCGGCTTACTTCATTTCCAAACCTCACAAATATTAGGCAAACGAAGGTATTAAAAAACAAAAGGAAGAGCTATGTAGAGCAGAAAAAGCTCTATCGAAAACATATAAATTTCGTCGAAAGATGAAGAGGAAATGTAAAAAACCGAGAACTAAAAACGGCGGCAACCTATTCCCTAACCTAATAGTATTAGGTTGTACCAGAATTTGTAGGATTTCCTACAAACACATCAGTGACTTATGCCTACTGCAAGACAGATCTGGGCGGTCCAGGAATATGGTAGAACATTCTCTAAGCTTTTCAACAAAGTATATATTGACTCGCCAAGTTCGCTCGTAGTCCATACCCACTAAACACGCGGTGTCATCTACTGTGAGCGCTCTAGTGGCACCAGAGCGACGGAAGCTTCCGACTCCAACAACGCTGCATTGGGCAAGGGATGTGTGAGCTACGAGTCCGTGCGCCGCTGGTTCATCAGCTTCAGCAACGTAGAGATTGACATGGAAGACGAAGCACGCTCAGTACTGTGCCACTTCTGAGACGCGAGAGGAATGCTTCTCCACGAGGTGCTGATACAGGGCGAGAATGTCACCGCTGCCGTCTACACCTGCCAGCTTCGGCAGTTCACCATCCCTGTTCGAGAAAAGCGCCGGAGAAGGTCAGCTGTCATCCTTCTTTATGACGATGCCCGCTCCCACGTCGCGAAGAATCCTACCCACACGCCATACTCCCCAGACATTAGCCCTTCTGACTATCACCTTTCCTATCCTCTGAAATCTTCCAGGGCCAAGAGAAAACTCGTTGATTATGACTTGCTTGCAAAAGCGATCGATAACTTCTTCGACTTTCAGAACCGAGAGTTCTCTGAGGAGGAATCAACGATCTACCTATGTGGTGGCAGAATGTTGTCGATAGCACTGGTGAACACCTTGTTGCTTACTCGTCATATGTTGGAAGAAATAAATAATAACATGAAATGATGATCAAAAAAATTTTACAAGTCTTTTGGTACAACCTAAGAATTGGAGAACTACAATTCCATTCAAAGGAGTGACGCACTGGCCATCGGAATATTTGACGTCTTATCGAGCACACGCAACAGTGCTTTATTTTTTAAGAACCCCAATGCCGTTGTTCAAATGCACAGTAATGGTTACAGGATATCCTTCTAATACTTCGGGCATCTGAAATGTTGTAGCGAACCCTATCAGTTTTAGCACAATTCTTGTCTCAGTTGAAACCTGCACGCATTTTTCCTCTATCAGTCTTCTATCACGAGGGAGTTATGTAGATGGCGAGGCCAGGAAAGCCCAGCCGTGTTGCCCTTTTTCTCCAGAGCTATTACACCGTCGGCAATCGCCGTAAGGAAAAGAATCCAGACGAAGTGCGACATATAACCTGAGGCACATTTTCCAGGACGAGTTGGCCACTAATTATCTCTTGTAATTCGTCCGACCATTTACAAAGAAGATATCTCACCATTTTTAATCAACCTAGTCATCCCTAACGGCAGTCTCACTTCATTATAGTTAAGAGCTCCGCTATCGCATGGCACTGCGTGATCATCAATAGAACTCTTCGAAGTAAAAATGCACGTTACTGACAAATCAATATCGATAAAACCCATATCGCATGATTCCACACCGTTATAAGCGCAGCACTGAGCGCTAGCCCAAGTGGCATTTCTACGAACGCTATTTGGAAGTTCACGCTGTTTGGCAATTGAAACATTTTATTACTCCTGATATTGAAGTATAGAGTGAAGTGAAGTGAAGTGGCCGTTTGAAATGGGGTCTATTCCAGTGATAGGGCTCGGGATTCCATTCACCGAACTGCATTCCATATCTGCTGTGCGTCTTTACAAGCAGAGTTACAAGTGTTCAAAGGTTCAAGAGGAACAACTCAGCACGTATATGATTGTCAAGGGAAACAGATGTGTGGATCGAGGATGAGGTCACGAGGTCAAATTTCCGCTTTGCGGCGTGGCACTCGCGGCGCCACCAGTGCGACACGTTGTATCGATTGCCCTTGTTCGCCCGGCCGAGCGTGACTGCGTCACGTCTGCGCTTCCACTCATGCCATGCTGCCTCGCTTGAAGGCTACCATGCCCTGCCAGTGGCACTCGCACCCGCCGCGCCGTCGTCGCGCGCAGCCGCGTGGAAATTCGACCCTCACCAGACGGTTCCTTGATAGACAAGAATGTAATCTCAGTAGGTCGGCAAACCTCTACCATACTCCCTTGGCGTAATCAGGGTTTTCGCGCTAGGATGCGTTTCGGCGCCGCTCGTTCTCACCACACACTCTCTCGCGTTTCGTCGCGCCGTCTGCGCATTCCGCGTAGGAGGGAGCATATGGAGAGCTGCCCGTTTAATGTACTAAGCACGACTTGTGGAAGAGCCGGCATTCATTGCACAGGGCAGATCGGCGGCGCAAGCGGAGCCGAGGGGTGGTGATGGGTAGAAGAACATGTGACAACGCTGGAGTTTTGGTAGTTGCGGTCCCGATACCGTATTTTTGGTTGCTAGCATGCAGGCAATCGTCTTCTCGGGATACAATAAGATTGACGCACCGCTTCAGAGGTGGCGATGCGGGGATTGCGATTCTTTACTCCGGGGTCAAAGAAAGACGGGGGGTGGGGAGGGGATACGCAACTTTGTGTCGACGTCGAAGCTCCTTTCCCTCCCTAAGCTTAGGCTAAATTTGATTTACCTCACTCACACATGAAAAAGGATCTGTCATAGCATAAGAGCAGCTATTACTTTCGAAAGAAACCCTTTTGGACGACTCCTGATAAAGGAGTCCTACGCGGAGTGCGCAGACGGCGCGACGAAACGCGAGAGAGTGTGCGGTGAGAACGAGCAGCGTCCTAGCGCGCAAACCCTGATTATACCAAGGGAGTACGGTAAAGGTTTGCCGACCTACTGAGATTACATGCTTGTCCTTGATTGATGTGCTTTTTTTTGCATTTTTCTGTAAGTACTTTTCAAACAGTGCTAGCAATGATTTGCATTATTTGTGCTTGATCTTGATATAAAAAGCATTTCTGAAAAATGAATCAAGTTTTGCTACTCTATCATGTATGTTTCCAGTCCTTCATTTATACTGCTCAACGAGCTGCTAGACTGGAAGGGAGTGTTCGACGAGAACGAGAAAGACGTGAGAGAGAATGCCGAGGAACGTGTGGACAGACTGGAAAGGATTGCTCAACGTACGGAGAAGACGGCAACTTGAAAGTGATGACGAACGAGAAACTAGACTACATCTGAATGCTCGAATTCCGCAGGGAAGGCATGCAACTGAAAGCGTGGAGCAGCGCGTGGCTAGATCACAAACAGAGGCTGTACGCCTCCTAAGAAGACGCCAATCAGAAAGTTCCGAAATACGAGCCGTTAGGCTTCAAACAGATGCTCAGAGACACCAGCAACGTCGCTCCTTCGAGGATGAGCATGAACGATTTGCTCGATTGCCTTAGCCAACTATCGTCGAAAGAACAGACCATCGGACTCTACTGGAGTTGCAATGCGTGTGCGTGTAGACAGGACAAATTATCTTGGAGGACTTGATCAACGGTGTACAAACTGCGGTGCATTGCACTTTTGCTGCGAAGTCAAAGCTTATCATCCAGACCACTTCCGAGCGCTGTAATCTAGGAAAATTACCATCCAATTTTTTGATCGTTTTCCTGAAGATCTGAAACAACTTTTTGTCAGTGAACTTGGGGCAAGTGAAGAACAGCGGCGGTATCAGAGGAACTTTTTGGAAAATAAAAGAAGCTTCAACTCCGCTTCAGCGATGGCTTCCATGGGTGCTCATGTTGATACACCGCATGGACGTGGACCATACTGCTTCCGATTTCATGGTCAAGTTCACCACCGGCTAGGTCCACTCCATCCTAAGGAAGGAAAATCACGGCTGTATGGACAAATTTATATCCTGGACACCGAGCTAGCTGTTCAACAGCGTATGGGAAACGCAAGAAATGCTGAATGCAATCCACAACTGATGTGATTCCTTAGTGATTTATCTTTGAGCGTCAATGTGTATGCACAATCTTTTAAAATGATGTATGAAGTGGAACAAGCAGAAATCGCCATGGCAGCTCACGAGAATCGTACTCCAGCCAATATACGCATGGTTTCCGAAGAGAGTTCCGCGCGCGGATTAGCACAGAGGCTGCACGATCTCCCCACTGCAAACGAAGTCGCAGTAATTTATTAGGTTGGTGCAATTGAAATTGCCGTTTCGGCCACCCTTCTAAAAGAACGTGTCTTTGCCCAAGACGCTTCGTTTGATACTTTAGTGTGGTATACCGATTTGAAGCTTGAGAGCCGGCCTTTACAGCTGTGCCACTTGTTTTTTCAAAGCACTCCATCTAATCGTTTTTCAGACCTTTAAAATGCTAGTGGAAAAAAGTCAAGTTCGAGCTATTTTGTTCTACGAATTCAAACTTCGTCGCAACGCAGCGGAAACAGCTCGAAATATTAATGAAGTTTTTGGAGAAGGAACGCTCAACGACCGTACAGCTCGGCATTGGTTTGAGAAATTTCGAAGCGGATGCGAGAGCTTCGAAGATGAGGTAAGAGGGCATCGACCTTCGGCGATAGACGACGAAGAACTGAAGAAGATCGTCGAGGCCGATCCACGCCGATCAACTAGAGAGATAGCTAAGGATTTGGAGGTTGACCACACAACGGTGGCTAGGCATTTACATAAGATCGGAAAAACCAAAAAGCTCGACAAATGGGTGCCGCATGAGCTTACCGAGAGTCAGAAATTACGCCGTTTTGAAGTCAGCTCTGCGCTCCTTTTGCGTAACAAAAACGACCCATTCCTTGATCGAATTGTGACGTGCGACGAAAAATGGATGATGTATGACAACAGAAGGCGATCGGCACAGTGGTTGGACAAGGGAGAAGAACCTAAGCAGTTTCCGAAGCCGAAGCTCAACTCGAAGAAGGTCATGGTCACAGTATGGTGGTCAGCACATGGAATTATTCATTACAACTTCATGGATCCTGGCGAAACGATAACAGCTGAAAAGTACTGCCAGGAACTCGACGCCATGCATCGAAAGCTTCAGGTGCTCCGACCAAGTTTAACTAATCGAAAGGGACCCATACTCCTACACGACAACGCGAGACCACACATCTCTCGCATGACCTTGGAAAAGCTAAACGAGCTAGGTTACGAAACCCTACCACACCCAGCCTACTCCCCAGACCTCTCCCCCACGGACTACCATTTCTTCAGACATCTCGACAATTTCCTGAAGGAGAAGGTCTTCAGCAATCAAGGAGCTGCTCGATCTGCTTTCGAGGATTTCATTGCTTCCAAGAATCTTGATTTTTATGCTAGCGGTATGAGCAAACTTGTTTCTCGTTGGGAAAGATGTGTAGAATGTAAAGGGTCTTATTTTGACTGATAAACTTTATTTGGTCATGAGATATGTTGATTTGAAGAATAGCTGTGGCAAACGGCAATTTCAATTGCACCAACCTAATATGTTGGTGAGGATAACGACGTACCAGCGAATAGATGTATTGCGATGCATTTGCGTAGCGCTGCAGCGGATGAGCTGATCAATATTCGCGATATTTACAAAGTTTGTGACCCTTGGACCTATCCCCTACTTTTTCCGACCGGCGAAGGTGGCTGAGAACCTAGCCTAAGGAGTAGAGATGGCACGCGTATCACACAAAAAGAGTACTATGCGTACCTATTCTCGGTACGCAAGTCTATCTATCCGATTCTTCGCACCGGCAAGTTGTGTTGTGTTGTCGTTGATGCGTACGTAAAGATTGAGTAGAACCGTCTCGATTTCCAAAGAAGAAATCAGCTAACTCTGCCGTGATTCATACAGGGGATTTCAAGACTGTTTGGCAGGCGATAACAATTCTGGACCACCTAGGAACCGTGTCGCCCTGTCGTCATCACATTTGGGAAGTCCACGAGCAACGCAGCAAGCATACCAGGGCGCTAAGGCCATTGTTGCACGACATGGGAGACCGACATTCTTTCTGACGATGACCTGCAATCCGCAATGGAAGGAGCTCCGAGAAAATCTGTTCCATGGCCAGACGGCATCAGGCCGTCCAGACTTGGTGACACGAGTTTTAACGCGAAGCTACAAGAACTGTGTGCTGACTTGTTCAAGAGAAATGTCCTGGGAGAGGTGGAGGCATATGTTTACGTCGTTGAATTTCAAAAACGGGGACTGCCTCACTGCCATATGCTCCTCACTATGGAAGAAGACTGGAGAGTGCACACGGCAGAAGACGTGGATCAAGCTGTTTATGCGGAGATACCAAACAGTGAAACGGAGCCTGAGCTGTACGCTGCTTTAACGTTATACATGATTCATGGACAATGCGGAGCTATGGTTCCTTTATCTCCGTGCATGCGGAATGGCTCCTGCTCGAAAGGATTCCCTAAACAACTTCGCAGTAGGACCTCGATCGATGTTGACGGCTATCCCAAATACAGGCATCGCAATCCTTCTCCTACGGAAATAAACGGAATACCTTGCAGTGACGAGTGAGTGGTGCCAGCCATCCCGTCCCTACTTCTCAAGTACAACTGTCATCTGAATCTCGAAATTTGCGGCATGATCTCTGCTGTGAAATACCTGTATAAGTATATTTACAAAGGACCGGATCGTGCCCGCATCAACACTGAGAATGAACCAAATGGTGAGAATCATAACGTCGATGAAATCAAACAACACCTCAATATCCGCTATGTATGTGCCCCTCAGAGCATGCACCGAATTTTCGGATATACCATGCAGGACAAGTCGCATACGGTCTACAGGTTGGCGGTCCACTCCCTGCATTGCAAACGGTGCACTTCGTACCAGGGCGGGAGCAACAATATCTGGAACAGGCCCAACGGATTTTCACCACTCTTACCACCTTTTTCGAGCTCAACGGACGGTGCACTCAAATATTCGAGGATGAATTGCCGTCTGATTTACCGTTGATGCCCGCAATTTATACTACTATCAAATACCGGTGTTTTTCACATTTGATTCTCGCCATGGATGGACCCCGAGGAAACGTGGA
Source organism: Trichostrongylus colubriformis (assembly GCA_963978905.1). Taxonomy (NCBI): domain Eukaryota; kingdom Metazoa; phylum Nematoda; class Chromadorea; order Rhabditida; family Trichostrongylidae; genus Trichostrongylus; species Trichostrongylus colubriformis. Next base: position 34,230,890 of record OZ022259.1, on the reverse strand, counting down.
GAAAAGCAAATTGGAAAATGTCCACCGTGCCGCTTTTGGACGCAAAGAGATACAGCCTGCGGATCCCCCTACTCTACACCAAGGGTGAAACATCATTCGAGGATATTCGCACAATCGATGGCTTTGTGTACGGTACCATCGCCGATGCAGCGAAAGCTGCTGGGTTTTTAACGACGATAGGTGCTTTCGACAAAGTTTGCAAGAGGCAGCCCATCACCAGTCCGGTGCATCGTTGCGAAGTTTCTTCGCCTGCTCACTATGCATACTATGCTTTAGCGTGCTGATCCATGCGGATGATTTGTGGGAGGAGTTCGCTGATGCCATGCTTCAATATTTATGACAAAGTCTGTGATGGGTATGGATTTTTTTGAAGTTTTTTTTGAGTTTTTTTTACCATCAAACCGATCATTTTCGTGGACGGTCCCGGGGGCAGTGGTAAGACATAGCTATACAGCACAGTTCACACCATAGCGGCTGGAAGGAGACGTAAGGTATTGTGTGTAGCCTGGACAGGCATATCTGCTAACTTGCTTCCAGGAGGCCGAAGCGTGAATTCTCTATTTAAGGTGGATATCGGCGATGAAAACCGGACCTCTACAATGAGACGGCAGCAAAAAGAAGCAATACAGCTCATGGAAGCTGACATGATAATATGGGATGAAATCTCAATGGCACCGAAATCTGCTCTTGAAGCAGTTGACGCTGTCTTGAGAGATGTAATGCAGGTCGATGCACCTTTCGGTGGGAAGGTGATGGTGGTTGGCGGAGACTTCCGACAGATATTACCAGTTGTTAACGGCACTCGGCTGTTACGGTTTTGCTCTCATGACATCAACGAAACGATCACCTCTCCTTCTAGTGCACACACATCATAATTTAGATACTTTTTGCAACTACCGCATATCCTATACTTGGCACATTATTGTTTCATTAGTGTTCTCTTCGTAACTGACCTGAATCTGGGCCGAAACAATCTCATAAAAGTGAGCAAGGTTCATAAGAAACCGCTTCATTTCAGCAGAAACACAAGATTGCTCCACTTTCGATTTCTGGACTGCACCACTATTAACCATCCCATTTCCATATTCGAGGAATAATTTTTCTCTGATGTATTATGTAAGTTCTCGAGGGAAACATTACTTCTCCCATCCGTAATCTTCCTAAACTTGCAAGCGTCCAGTGATGCAAACATTGTATTGACTAGCGTACGGTACTACGCATAGCGTCTGCTAATATAATAGTAGTCAAAATTGGCTAGATTGATACCGGCAATCGATTATTAGCCACCGTATTCCATAGAGAAGTTGGTTTTTACCTTGATCTCTTTGTCGCATTCGTGAGTATCATTCACTTTTGGTAGAATCCTAATTTTAGAGCTGATAAGTTTTGCTGTTACTGGACAAGGAGGGTTATCTGTTCACTTATGTATATCTGATTTATGGCAATTACATGAGCCCGAAGCAAAAAATTTCTATTGAACGAACAAGGTATTTTTAGAGAATTTCTGCCCCCCCCCCCCATGATCAGGAACACCATGCTTTGAAGAAGACCATTTCAGCGGAAACGTGCTGCTTAGATGATGGCCGTAGCCCAGCTAATGAACCTGTTTGCATACTTGGTAAATGAATTTCATGTTATGTGCAATTTTAATAGATTTTTTGTTTTTTTGTGGAAATAAATTCCTCATGTTAGTTAACCACGCTTTTTGAGCATTTCATATTGCTACCACTTGGGCTGGCTCACACTGCAGCGTGGGTCACACAGGGAAGCATGCAAAATGATCTCGATCGATATCGATTGATGCGAAAGGACGAGATAGACGGACTTTCCTTTTTCCGTTTTTGCGAATTCTCTTTTTCTACAAAACTTTCGAATGATGATACTGATCAATCGATATCGAGCAAGATCATTTTGCATGCTTCCCTGTGTGACGCGCGCAGTAGTGTGCGCCAGCCCAACTGGTCATATATATGCTGAATTGCTTCTCTTTAAAACTAGTTAATCTGCTCCTGAAGACGAAAAGCAGATATGGAATGCAGATCGATAAATGGCATCCCGAGCCCTATCACAGCTATGAACCTCATCTCGAAAGGCCACTTCGATTCACCATTCTTCCCTTGTCATTGTTTCTGCATACACACAGTGAGCGGTTACACACACAGATATTGCGGATGGGAAGGAGACATCAGGTATGGTGACTAGAAATGACAACGAGTGATAAGAGGATAGGTGATGCGCAACGTTTAGTGGCACCGAATCTGTTGCGATTTTTGTGTAGTTTGGCGATTTTGATACTTAATGTGCTGTAAGGTTGGAACTGGAACAATAACGGAAATTGGTCAGAGCTGGTATGCAGGTGTCTTTGAATCAGTTACTTTTAAAGATGAATCCAGGGCGTTCCCACCTATGAATGTTGTCTGAGGTAGATCGTAGACATTAATGCCAGTTGATAGAGAGTGATGACTTCAATGAAGCTTGATAATAGACGTCAACAAGCGAGATTAACGGAGTAGTTGTAACGGAATGTATCGACCGCTAAACTCTCCTGGCTTCCAGATACTATGGCTATCTTCAGAAATATGACAGTAATGGTGTACTAGGGACTTGTAAAGGGGTAACACTAGCTCAAACGTTAAATGTTTATTAGGTTACCAACTAAGCTACTCATACCTGCTGTACAAAATATTTTGACTGATGAACTATCTTGATTTCCAAATAGTTATGTCTGTCCACCGAGATATGATAATTAACGGCAAGGTAGTGCTCAAAGTTTGCCATTGCACATACGTCCGAAAGTTTGCCATTGCACGTACGTCCGAAAATCCGAAATTTCGTCGCCCTTGTTCACAACCTTGCTGAGGTCCGTTCACTCTGGGTACCTACGGGGATCCACACTGGGTGATGTTCTTTACCATTCCGTTTTTTCTGGGTTTCCAGCGCCCTTCGTTTCCAAGAGCCAAAACGTGCCCGTACCACTGAAACCCCTCCGGAGGCGGATTTGGGCATGAAAATGATACTTCGGATCATAGCAGATTGTCCAAGCAGCAAGGGCTCTGTGACTTTCATGAACCGAAGGGCCAATCCTCAGGAAGCTTCTCACAAAAGACCTACCACGGAGCCTGGCTTCACTGTTTCGAGCGGACCTGATACTGTAGGTACCCCGAAGCGCGACTGCGCCGAATGCAAGTTCCATATTTTTACCAAAGTGAAAGTAGTGAATCTCAGCTTGTTCCTGCTTTTAGAGGAACATTTCGGAAATATTTCGCCCCGATACTTTTATCTCTTTCGTTTCCCTATGTTTCGTATAATGGGCAGATGTGAGCCGTGGGCAGAATTACTTTTTTTGGCACCCCCTGTATATATTATTGTTTCCATTTGATCACCTGATCGATTGGATCGTGAATTCTTTACAACGCATGAACAATCAAGTGATCACAAAAAATGCTCAGTAAGTGAATACGTTGCCTCCGCAACAACCGCACAAGATACCAGTTTCGCTAATGCACGGTACTGTACGTATCACGTTCTGGCTACGGCCGCGTTTATGGACACAGTTATTGAGGCACCGGCGTCTACGCAGTCGCCGAAACCACGCGCGCCACGACGCTCGGCTTGACATTATGATCAATATGTACCTGGTGCTCATTCTTCAAACGCCGACGTGACAATGCGTCAATGCACCGAAAATTTGTAGAGGGAATGGCCAGGCAATCGATGAGTATCTTTAATTCATTCACCGATGCGCCGATACGCCAGTACGATGGCTATGAACGCGACCTATGCGACACGTGCTTCACCGATATCGAATAGCCAGTATTGGCCATCTCTGAACGATTTTGCTGTACGATCCGCTCATGAACAGTGCGACAGCCAAAATGGTTTGATGGGTGCGCGATATTCTTTTGTGTAAAAAGTACTTGCTTCTGCTTCACCCCATAGTTATGACACATGAGTGCAGTGTCACGTGTTGTCAAGTGTTCAGGGCTATGGACACTGTTTTAGTATGAGTTATCAGTTTTATTTCACATCATGTACAACCAAGTACAGCAGATTCGATAGTGGACGATCCATTTCTCTTCCTATCTCAACGCTTATCGAGAAATAATCATGTCAATGCTCTCAGTTGGTAGGGGCATCGTACAGCTTATAATTAATCTTATTCGACGACGAAACTCTCGGAGCAATGATAGTGGATGTTTCCACCAAAGACGAAAACTAGCTCCTTTCAAACGGTGGCTGTTCTATATCAGCACAGGTATGGTATCAGATCTCCTATCATGCAGAAGCACCGTTGAAACGAAGAAATTAATATACTGCTCACCTCATTGCCTGATATACGCCCGCTGGAGCTTCTGCTGCTACCGGAGACAGCGGCTAAAAAAGCGATAGAACGGTCATCCACTCCCACTGTGAAAGGTATCATTGAGGCAAATGGATGAATTTTAGGAAGAAAATTTCTGTTCAGGATTGACTTGCTCTCCTGTGTGAGCGGAGATATTAGTGTGACAAGTGGGGCCCGTTGCACCAGCATACTTCAGCAATCCATGTGGTCCCGGACCAGTACTCTCTCAGGGAAACCGAGCTTTCGTCTATTTATAGCAGTCATCTATCCGTATATCTGTCACGAAATTCAAATTGTTCTTCACAGCAATAATGGGATCCTAAATTTCATAATTGATATGGGCGATGCGAAGGGGACACTAGCGGTAGGGCATGGAAATTGATAGCAACTGTTGAGGGCTGATAAGGGGTGTCGAAAGGCAGATAGCACCAGATTCGTTGCGCTCTCCGGATTGACGTAAAGTATTAATTGACAGATTTGAGATAGAAAAGAGACATCTGCGGCAGGACAGAAAATCGAAGGAGATGATAATCTTTCATAAGGCCGCTTCCATACTTTGCGCACCGACGCCGTCACGCGCGTGCCGGCGTCACGCGCGTGACGGCGTCGGTGCGCAAAGTATGGAAGCGGCCATAAGAGGCCTTAAGCAGTAAGTGCCATTGAATTTTGCACTTTACGCGTTGACGTCGATCACGTTGATCCTAGAGCGTTGCCACTCATAGGGTTGGGAAGGTGTGGCACGGAGACCTGAACGGTCTGAAACTAAATCTGCACTTATAACAACTGATAAGTGTCGATAAGGAGCGTCAGAAGGTAAGCGCTGTCATTACAGTGTAGTCGATAAGGAGCGTAAGAAGGTAAGTGCTTTTAGGCTAACAGTGGAGGTTTACACCCATAGTTGATGTAGGTGATATTAAGGGGACCTTTGTGGTGTTTGATAACGTTTGATAAGGGTGTTAGGATCATAAGAGAAACAGCTTGAGTGCTCGTGACCTCGTCGCAAGCCTCTTTTTTGGGGATCCCGACGTCGGGCTAGTATGGGGTGTTCCCAAAAATCGTTGCTGAGCTCGTAACATGGGTGGAAGCAGGCGACTCTAAACTAGCCGCTGGAGCGTCGACTCAGTAGTAGCGTGAGTTGAGGGGAGGAAAGCTCACGTGACTAATGCCGCCAAAAACCTGCGATTGGGAGCCCTGATCACGTTGATAACCGCCGCTCATCCACTACTTCATCGGTGCCCCATAGCTTTCCTCGGACTATTGTCGAACTACCCAATGTGCCCAACGTTGGCTGCCTTGCAATTGTGCGTGGTACGCTCCGCAAGCAGTTGGCCACATGCTTTCTCTTACGCCTAATGCGCAGGGTAAGCGACGAAATGGGAGAGAGTGTGCGATTAATAACAATAAGCCGGGTCGCGGTAGTTCATCTCTCTACACACTTGTCCGTTTACCATTCTTCGTTGGCTTGCGAATGGATCTCTCACCAACATATAGCAACTAGTTTTAGCTGCGCGATGTACCTCGCGCGTCAACGGCGCTGGTGAAGACTGGGCTACGCGTAAGATAATCTAAACGAGTAACTCCGCGGTCTCATCAAAGATATTTATTTTGGAGACCACATCCCTTTGCCGTGCAAACCATCGGTTTTTGGCTTCAGCGCATAATCTGATTAACAGAGAGTATTACTGTTATTTGTTCGAAGTCCTGCAATGCAATGCAAAAGTTTGCATATACCAAGCATTCCACAACGTTACCCGTTCTGGCCCAGTGGTATATTTCCCCTAGCAATCTTCGTCTCTACACACCATCCTACTGTGCTGACTCCTGATGTGAAGTGAGCAAACCGCAGATGGTTGCGAGTGGGCTGTGTAGATAACTTTTAGGTGGCAAGTGCTATCACACGAGAACATGGCCTCAGATCGACTGTTCAATACCAATTTGTTGTTCCCTACACTAAGCTGTCGATTTCCTCTACCACAACCACTCACGACAAATGAACAGACATACAGACCGGCAAACCAACAAACAAATCGACACACAGACTGAGAGCGATAACACGCTCAGTGGATGGACAAACTGCTCGATGCAATAAAAAACAAGTACAAAAGTACTGGAAGCTACTCACTTTGTTAGCATCATGTCTTCCATGATGACGTTCGTACTGATGATAGTGATGCATATGAATGGCTGAAAGTTGACTGATCTGAACTACGACTTCCTTTCAACACGATCCCACTCAGTAGGGTGAGCACGGCGACCGGATGGGGGGGGGGTAAGACGTTGGAGTTAGCGCGAGCAGGTACTCACCAAAGAGGAGTTCTTGAAGAGGAGCCCTCCACAGTTTGCAATGCTCACTGCAAACACGCTTTGTGTGCCAACTTATTTCAGTATCTCTGCGAATCACAGAAGGGTTTCCCTGAGGAATCATGTGATACAACGGTCCCATCTATTGTCGCCTACTCATTGCCATTCCTCAGTTCGTTTGTACGAGTTGATGTTGATAAAGAGAAATCATGAAATCGGAAAAACTAAAAGGAGCTGCACAGGATAAGCGTAAGTAAGCCGCTGTGATGTGTATCTTTCGAAATTATAGTTCCACACGAATAGTGATCATTCTCAAGGGCACAGTTCACGTTAATATGAATACTTTGATTCCATCAGCAAGCAGATAGCCCCTTTCACAACTGCAAAAGTGTGCTATCACCGTGGCGCGAGGGTGAGTGCGTAATGAGGAACGCGTAAATAAGATGGCGGCCACCGTCTCAAGATGGCCCACACCCATCCGCGACTCAATCAGCGGATAAGCGGTAGCTTTTAGGTGTATGAGAGGCATGGTATCGACTGCGATGAGGGATAACAGGAAAAACTCCCATTGTAAGAACAGTTTCATCGCATGAATTAGGTTGTCGAAGTTAATTTCGATTAGATAAGTATAAATAAATAGATTTTTTATCCTGAACTATTTCACTTCAAGGAAAGCCAAGCATGCCATTTGGTAGGTTTTTTTCTGCTCTTTCAAAAACTACTATGAATGTCGCTCTAATTGTTCCAGCCGGCCTTTTACAGGGCTGCGTATAATCATGAACCGACGCGACTATCGAGTAATCATGCCTTACGAATTAAATTGGGACACTCCGTAGCGGAGGCAGCGCGTAATCTCAGCAGTGTTTTTGGGACGGATTGTCCTTGCGAACGTACAGTGGAGTTCTGGTTTAAAAAATTTGCTTCTGGCGATTTTGATCTCGAAGAGAAGTCGGGTCGCGGCCGCAGGTCGTCGCTTAATGATGAAGATTTAAGGAAAGCCGTCGAAGCAAACCCGGAGACGAATGCTCGTACGTTAGCAGAAGACAGGCGTACATTACTTTACAGTGGCCAGACACTTGTTGGAAATCGGCAAGGTGAAGAAGATGTTGAAGTGGGTGCCTCATGAGCTGACCGATGACAGCGTCTGGCACGTTTCGACACCTGCTCTAATCTCCTAGTTCGTCATTAAAATGAACCATTTGTAAATCGTGTTATAACTGTAGATGAAAGATGGGTTCTTTATGATAACAGGAAACGGTAGTTAGTCTGGATAGATGAGAATGCTAATCAAAAAACTTTTCTGAACCCGACCTTCACCCTAAAAAGGGTATGATTACTGTGTGGTGGTGTTGTAAAGGTGTAATCCATTATGAATTCTTGCAACATGGTCAGCCAGTCACAGCAGTGTCTCACTGTTGTGATCAGGAGCAAATCTATATGAAGTTGTAAAGATTGTGGTTGCGGTAGTGAATAGAAAAGAGCCGATCCTGTTGCAGGACAACTCAAGGCCGCACACCTCACAAATCACTTCGCCAAATTGATCCACTTGGGTGTAAAACTTCTCCCTTACCCAGCGTATTCTCCCGACCTCTCCCCACAGAAAATCACTTTTTTCGAGCCCTCAATTCTCATCTGCGTCAGAAACAATTTAATAATTTAGACGATGTTGAATGTGCCTTCCTTGAGTTCGTTGATTCTCGTGATAGTAGTTTCTATAGTGAAGGCTTAAAATTATTACCTGTTTGTTGGCAAGAATGTGTAGATTCTGATGGCTTTAACCTCGATTGATAAACTTGTGTTCAAGCTGAGTTATGGTAGTTTGAAGTATGCGGTCCGTTTTTGAAATTAATTTTGCGACAACCTGATACTATTACGCTGAAACTTGTTCAAATGCTTGTTTTTCAGCTGCAAACCCGTCGAAGCCAAGGGTTGTAAACTTCCTATTTTCAAGGTTTACGAAAGAAGTTTCTTCGTTTTTTTTCACACTTGTGTTCTTCAGCACTCTCAGTCTTCATGGAACGCGACAAGGCACGAAAATTATCGTGAACTGTGCCTTGAAAGTTCAACGGAAGATAATTTCTGTTCTTACGTCTCATTGCGAGCTCTTTCATTTTCATATCCATTTCTTTCTTGCTTCTCCCTTCTTCTTCGTACTTTTTCCTCAGTACATCACATTTATTCCGTATAGTCCTCACATACATCTGTATTGCTCCAAACATATATATATGTAAAATGGATTTCGAAATTTTCAAAAAAAAAATGCACGTATAGACATGCTCTGAATATAAAAAGCGGTTTAGGAGGGAAAATGATGAAAAAAATCTTTTTTTAGAGCTCATGAGGAAACTTGTCTTGCGCGCAGTGAATGCGAGTAAGATGGGTCCGCTCAAATACTCTTTAGACTTTCCTTCATGAGCAGAACGCTCTCTTCTCCTTGTCTACACCGTCAACAGAGTATGAAGCCACCTAGCATCGCTGACAAGCTTAAAGGAACCGGAAGGGGGTCCGAAACAAGAGAAACATACAAAGAAATGAGCATTTCGTAACGAACGCAGAAGGTTAGAAGCGATAATCGGTGAAAAAACCCGAACTCAAAAGTGCATCGCTGCGGTGTGTATTCGCGCCTCATTCGCATCATCGCACTGGCGTTCCGAGTTGTCCGCTGTAGGAGACGGCCGCGGGCCAACTTTAGTTGTAGCACCTGACTTCCAGCGCAGTGGAGTGGCCATTCCCAACTACATTAACATTCATGTAAGTACATCTAGACACAATATAAGAAAGAACAAAGGAGAAGGTAAAAGGAATGAACAACTTTATAATGGAAACATCTTCTCTTGGCACCATGCCAAGGCGTCAAATTGGCGAGTTTGTGCAATGGCGGTCACTTGAACTCGTCCACACTACGTCTGTTCTACCGTAAGCCAAAATTACTCCCTTACGGTGTCTTTAAGGGCACCCGTAGGGGTAAAGGAAAACTGAGATCTGGGAGTACATGTACATGTTCCTAAAGAAACATCTACTTCAGTAAAGGTCATATGTATGTGGCGAAAATCGTACTGAAACAAACGTCGCAGCACAGCATGTCGTCCTCCGGTCTTGCGGCTGCGGCGAGTCGTCCGGGAGGGACAGAAAAACAATCGCGGCCGGCTGGTTCAGCCTGTGGCCTGTTTGCAGTTCACCCCGGCTTGTGACGAAGAGGGATGCGAGAAAAGGAGGATTTTCGGGTTCCTATTCCTCGGTTTTTACGCAGTTATATGTCGTTCTTTCTCTACCCTTATATTCCCGAGCACCTCTAGTACTTTCGTAATCCTCCAATTCCAAATTTCCCTCCCCCCCCCCCCAGTGTTTTTAAGAAAATTCACTTTGCTTGCGTCGAGTTTCAAGGAATCTTCCACGGAAAATGAGTTTCTGTGGTGGGCGGGGCTTTCGAGAGGATGCCCACCCCGTCGTTAGCCGCGGTAGGAGACGCATTGCAGAAACTTACGTCAACAGTCCCATTCACCGTCCTCAACCGCAGCAGACGACGGGATGGGGCTTTTACGTGGAGACCTCGCCCACCCGTCTGAGAATTTGTGAAGCTGCATCTCAGCCGAGTTCTCACTTTTCCGCGTGGAGCTTTGCATGCGCCCATATGAGGCAAATACAACATAAATATATGGGAAACAAAGCGACTCATTTTACGTGGACGACTCCTTTGAGCAGTTATGCACCACCTAGCATCGCTGACGAGCTTAAGGAGATCTACGTGACTTGGGTCAAGTTCAGCTGTACAATCTCTCAGGCCATCGGCGGACTGCTTCCTGGAGACCACAGCTGTGATCATAATATCATGCAGATGGGCAACACGCTGAACACACTTTGTCATAGTTGAGCCCAACACAGAGATGATAGTTATGCGCTCCTGGGCTCTAGGGCCCGCTGCTCAATGATTTCAGATGAATCTGGGGATACTAGGATGTGAAGCAAACATTAAGCCATAGTTCGATAACCTACGACCATTAAAGTGGAAAAGTACTTCCCGACGGTATAATCCTTTCTGCACCAGCGCTCTCCTACGGGTGTATATTGTTAGGTCGAGATTTCGCATTGCGGCGCAGCAGCGCGAGTTGCCGCAGAAGGTCAGGATTTCGCTCAGTACGCAATGAGTTGGAACTGTCAAAGCCTTTTGAAAAACAGTACACAGTTACTTCTAACAGCTTACAATACAGTGCTATCGTAATGAGGGGGGAACATCTCACAAAACGAATGAGTTCCTTACGATAACACCGCTATCCCACAGTACTGCGCGCACCACACCGTGGGGCTGTGCAATCTTGAGAAATGGTTGCATGATTCCGTATCGATGAAAACTTTACAGCGTGATACTTGCAGTACCGTGAAAATGGTGCGTTCCATGAGAACTCAGTGTAGGCTACCATTGGTAGTCGACAGTTTGTACAGACAGTATCAAATCTTTCTTGTCATATCTCTACGAGCAGTCATCATTAATTGGACGTGTATGTAGGTAGTTGAGCGGTCGATCCGCTTAGCTGCATCTGATATAGGTGAAGGAACGAAATGTGTTCACCCATTGATCATCTGCACCACGAGGGCCGACACGTTGGGCACTCATACTTTCGATTGATACGGCAATAATACATGGGATAAGTTCCACTTTAATACCATTCTTGTAGCTCAACACCTCAACCATTTTTTGGCGCAATGATCCTAGGAGGGGGCTTCTGTTATGGAAAGTGGCGCTCCTTTCACCGGGTTTTGGCCTCATAGACCCTTTTATCATTAGAATCCTCCGATTTCGTTTGAATGAATCACCTCAAGGTGTCCACATTGCTCACATTACCCCTAGCACTGTTTTAAACATATCCGTATCGGCTCATTGAACTTATTCAAAAGTCATCACATACTATCTCCCGCTATCAGTATCGCCGTCCCACCTGACACAATTGAATCAACGCTCGGATCAACCAAATGCGCAACTGAGTTAATGCCATACGACTACCAAAAGATATTGTAAGTTCTATCTTTTTAAATCAGCTTAAATCGTCCACCTTTGTTGTCTCCCACACGATCCTCATAACAAAAAGCGTGGCGCTTTGCACGTTTCGGCGCCTACACGCCTCTATCATTACCAGGGAAGGATTTAACTTGCATGAAACTTTGAAATGAGACAGGTGGAAAATGTGGAAACCAGGATTGCAAGATGCCTTTCCCAAGCGAATTAAGAGTAGTCACGATTTGCCTGCGATGATGCCCCCATTGTCTAATCGAGGGAGCAAATTATTGTTCACCTTCTTCGGAGCAGGAGCACTACACAGGGGCCATGGTGACTGTTGCTCCACACATCTTCAGCCTCCTTGATAAGCAAAAATAACTGGCCGATGAGTTATTGCAAGCAAGCTCTGATCCCTTCTTGCTCGCTGCTTTTGCAAACTTGGTTTTCAAAATTTTAATCACCTTTTGAGACTTTATCGAGGCCCTCTCCTATATAGGCCCTCCACCATAATCCTGCCCCGTTCTGTTAGAACTTTGAAGGGAGATGTACGCAATCGCACGTGAAGCAAACCCTTTGCATCCCCGTGGTCCGAGTACGGCAACATGAAATCGTGACCTAGCGATACACACCCCTTTCCTACCGGTGATGAATGATGAATGATGGCCGCACTCGGGGAATTTGCCACTGAGCGCTAATACTATCAGTATTCTCACTTCAACTTCTCTAGAATAACGTTTAACCACATACCCATCGTGAAAAAGTGATTGTAAGACAACAGCACACAAATAGGAATACGGTGAACATGAACAGCACAATAATTACCCAAAGCACCGTATTGCTTGGAACACAACAACCTGAAACTTAGTGACTTTTCACTCACGGGAGGCTAATCACGAAGGGGCGTTTAGAACATCAACATTGTTTTCTGTAGCCATCATTTCAGATTTTGTCGTTAATTTAGGCGCCAGGACAGTGTATCACTGATACGAATGCTCACGATCTGCCGTAGTTTCACTGAACTCCTTTCTATTTCATTTGGTGGCTCGAAGTCCTTTGGTTGGCAGCAAATTCTACTGCGGTACCTCTTCAGATGTCCATACCCGGTACCTATCTACTTCATAATACAAAAATATGCAGCAGTGAGACACGCTGGATAAATCTGAACACATCGCAATGTGGTTACTCACCCCCTTCCCCTCCATTGTAACCCGGTTTGTGCTAAAAAACCATGGAGGCGTTGACTTTGAATCACGTAATGAGCAGAAAGTAGAGAAGGGTTGATGAGTCACCACTTCCTTACCAGCATCGGGAAAATTTTGCAGCCACAGAACGGGCAGCGAAAACGCTTCGAGAAACTTGTCCACTACGGGTTGGAGCCAAGTAATACCACACGCGGCGCCACAGCGAACGTGCCAGTGCATTATGGTCGTGGCAATATTACTTGATATCTCATTCGCACCACTGCGCGTTATCATGATGTTACTAACATGAGATGTATTCCTCTGGGGAGAGTATCTGTATGCTACGTACTAGTATGCGTACTTAAAAAGTGGCTAGTGTCGGATGCAGGGAGGGTTGCCAAAGCTGGTAGACTTGAAGCGAAGCAATACTAGTCCATTCTGATGTGGGAAACACGCAAATCGAATTCTTCGACAGGAAAAGACTTTTTTGTTTGCGTCACATTCCTCACCTTCTTTTCTCAAAGATCGTGTTACTAGGAAGTCTTTCCACGGTAACTTTCTATTAGGTTAGAGTATAACTTCTGTTACACTTTTTATTTTTCTTGGGGAAATCTGTGGAAGCTTCTGGAATATTTGGTAGTGGAGTTATATAAAGTGAGTGAAAAGGGCTACTGATCAACACATTTATATTTTCTATGGCTCCAACGAGCAGTGAATCCACACAACTTCGCGAAAAGGCCTACTTCACGAACACTGCCTCGGTTCCTCAGCACGCAAGGCTGCTGACCGAATCAACCAGTCGATGGGCCCGAGTATTGTCTTTCATATGACGGAAACCCGATGTTTCAATCGGTGATTCGCAACGGGCGTTATTCTCTGGGAACTGTTGCCATCCAACACGACAGTCACTGCCGATCTCTACTGCAGGCAACTGGAATCTAGCTGCAAAACTTACCGAAAAAATACCAAGTCTTCCCCCTCCTCGACAACGCTCGCCCACATGTGGCAAAGCTGACGGGTCGAAAGATGCAGGACCTTGGTTCAACGAAGCTCCCCCACCCACCGTATTCCACGGATATAGCCCCAACTGACAACCATCTACTCCGATCTCTGACCCACTTCCTCGACAGACGCCAATTCAAAGATGACGATGGTCTCAAAATCGACCACCAAACTTTCTTCGACAAGAAATCATCAGACTTCTATAAGCAAAGCATCTATTACTTCCCTATTTGCTGGTAATATATTGTTGATCATAATGGTAGTACATATTTTGTTGACTGAAGTAAGACACTAATAAGGACAAATAAATTTGAAATTTTCCGTCACTGTGTAACAGAAATTATGCTTCAACCTAATAGAAGGATGACTCCCCTGTATGGATGACGGTTTGCATCTGCAGTGATTTCGCTAGCAGGTGCTCGAACGTGCATGGGCGCTAAGGCATTGGAATGGGATTGTGACATCTTCCAGCTTCGATGTAACGAACATCGGCATCATTATCATTCGTACCATGCCCTTTAGTCTTTACAGTGAGCTTCTTGCGTCAGTCAGCGTTCTACATGGTTCCTTAATTGTCCTTCAGCGATGAGCTTAACACTTTCAAAGTCACAAGGAACTAGAGCTAAGTCTTGCTCATAACTTAGCATCTTTGGAGCAGCATTTGCAGGCTGCGATGAAATTCACACCTGTCAAAAATCGAACTTTCAATACTGTTTTCGCATACGACATATCATAAGATAAATCCTCCCATCGGAAAGATTTTTCACTTTGCCTCGCATAAGGATTGTAGTACAATAGTTGGGCAAACTTCACTTTTCACTCACCATGTTTGAACCAAGCAAGCGAATTTTTCAGTTGAGACGTGCTCATTTAATGTTACTGGGCCTTTGTGTATTATGCCTAGAACAAGAAGCGGATTAGTAGCGGATCCTTCAAAGAATCTTCAAGCGGAATCCATAATCACATTTTGCGATGAATCGCGAATGTGTACCCTTATGTCAGGATTTCGCACCGCGGCATATCGCAAGCGAAGCAATGCGGACGAGTTAAGAGCGCCATGTTGTTGGTCCCGAAGCTATCACGAGTCAACTGCGTATCGCGCTCTGGCATTACTTTGTAACCGTTTTAAGACCCAGCTACCGCGACGCGCATAGCTCGCACATGCTGCGTCGCACACCGCTCGTCGTCTTGCGAATCCTGACATAAGGGTACACACCCATAAATCGCGTTTGTGAGAAGGAACGTGCACAGCGAAGAGAATAGGGAAGCCAATGTACCATATCGCTCACATTTTCCAGTCAATCGACAACGGACGACGGATCAAACACTCCCAAACCGTCGCACTTCATGACATTGTTCAAAGTGTATGAAATGGGAGATAGTAAGAAGTGGTGGAATCGTTTCCGTGTGACGAGTTCAATTTTATTCCCAGTGCATTTTCATTTTCAAGTTTTTTCCAGTGCCTTTGTGAAATGCCGAACAGCTCGCCAATTTGAGGCCTTGGCATAGTGCCAAGAGGAGATGTTTCTATTATAAAGTTGCTTTTCTTTTTGCTTTCTCCTTTGTTCTTTCTTATATTGTTTCTAGACGTACTTACATGAACGCTAAT
This sequence comes from Trichostrongylus colubriformis, assembly GCA_963978905.1. NCBI lineage: Eukaryota > Metazoa > Nematoda > Chromadorea > Rhabditida > Trichostrongylidae > Trichostrongylus > Trichostrongylus colubriformis. Next base: position 34,215,462 of record OZ022259.1, on the reverse strand, counting down.
GTAGTTGGGAATGGCTAGCCCTCTGTGGTGGCAACCAGGTGCTACAACTAACGTTGGCCCGCGGCCCGTCTTCAACTGCGGACACTCGGAAAGTCAGTGTGTTGATGCCAGTGGGATGCGAATACACACTGCAGCGTCGCGCTTTTGATCCGGTTTCCCTCCCATATTTATCGCTCCTAACCTTGAGTGTTCGTTACGAAATGCTCATTTCTTTGCACCCTCCTCTTATTTCCGACCCCTTCCGGTTCCTTTAATAGAGTCAAATGGGTTGAAAAGGGTTTTTGATAAAATCTGGAAGTAGGAGAGAGACTTTCAAGAAAAAGCTACTCATCGAAATGTGACACTCTCCACATAGTTGAACTGGCACCAGTGGAGCGAATTCAGCACTTTCCACCTTTTCCCACTCCAAACGAAGTTATTACGGTACGACGGTTTCCGGTTGATTGATCCGTCGCTCGGTGTCGATTATCAGAAAACATGGGATGTATTATAGCCAACCTATAGAGCTCCTATGGTGAAGCCCTAACAGCCGATGGTACCACGAGTATCTCTCTTTATTAGACCCACCCTCAGATGGAAGCCGCCGCTTCAATAGTTAAGTGCGCGGCCTTCCGCGAGCATTAAAGACACCAGAAGGGGGTGATTTTGGCTTACGGTAGAACAGACGTAGTGTGGACGAGTTTAGGTGGCCGCCATTGCACAAACTCGCCAATTTGACGCCTTGGCATGGTGCCAAAAGAAGGTGTTTCTACTATAAATTTGTTTTTTCCTTTGCTTTTTACTTTGTTCTTTCTTATATTGTTTCTGGATGTACTTATATGAATGCTAATGTAGTTAGGAATGGCCACTCCACTGCGCTGGGAGTCAGGTCTACAACTAACGTTGGCCCACGGCCCGTCTCCTACAGCGGACAATTCGGAATGGATGCGCTGATGCGAATGGGATGCGAATACACACCGCAGCGTCGCGCTTTTGAGACCGGGTTTTTTCGCCTATCATCGCTTCTAACCTTGAGTGTTCGTTACAAAAAGCTCATTTCTTTGCATCTTCCTCTTGTTTCGGACCCCCTTCCGGTTCCTTTAAGAAGCTGCATCGATCGAAAAAAGGCATCGGACGTATATTTTTGCATCAAGCCTTAGTGGAGGAAAGAAGGGGCTCATTTGCCTTTTTGGGTTCGGGTAAAAATAATGTTCATTATAAGTGTCCCCATTGCGGAAGCACCTGATTTTTATCATTTTAGGTTGATAAAGGTGAGAGGCGCCGAAAGCCAGCACATAGTGCTGAAAATCCTTTTGCAACGATTTTTGCAACCAGTTGTGTGAAAGATTTTTGAGACTTTTGAAATGAAACTTTGAGGGTATCACATTGTTTCATAAACATTTAGATAAGCAGGAGACTTCGAGACAAGATAACGTTCAAATTTCATAGAATGTAGAGTGCAACGAGAGTGTTTATGTCAAATTTCACATTTAACTCCTGCTCAGGACCTAGCGGAGGAGACAAAGAGCCTCCTTCTCTCTCTAAAGCCTCTTGTTAGACAAAGGTTGCTCCGGACAGCGAACAATGGGGTGCTGGCCATCATTGCGATAGCATCTGAGTTGGTGCTACTACGGCACTTACGACGATAAAAGTACGGGTAAAACCAGCTGATGAATCCCTTTTCGAGGATGTGCCACGCATCGTACTTCCACGCACAATCGCAAAGGCGAATTGGATACGATTGGTCAATTCTAGCAAGCCAGCGTCTAGTACCATTTTACATAGTCAGGGGATAAAAGGCTTGACTTATGCACGTGTGAGCACAGATCCAGAATTTGATCATAGTGGGAACTACGCCGTTTGTCTCTACACATAATTCTCTTACTTATGACAAGTTCTATCTAACGAAGAGTCTCGGTGACTTAAACGTCGGCATTTACATGGCCCCTTTCAAGTCATTACCATACACACATGCACTGCCTAAATGAAGCCACCAACCTTCTGAGGGAGAAACTGTAAATGTACAACCCAACCTTGCTTGTCAAATGTAGACTTCTGGTCAAAACAAGCACTTGTAAACATGTACCTTTCTGTTACTCACACTTGCGGACCGAGGGTGTATGTCTTTAGGACAGGAGAATCAAGCGGACGCGTGTTAGCGTGCGACGATCGCGCAGGAGTTGTCCGACTCCGAATGGGGCAGCGCATTTGCGTCAGAGCTACAGAGCTCCTACAGAGGAAATCGCGAATGGAGGAAAGTGGATTTAAAACCCAAAAATCTGGTACACGCTGTACTCTTTGGCGAGTGGCAGTAGGTGTAGGTCACTGCTTCATTATTTCCGGGCCACATTACATTGTTGATGTACAAAAACAGTAATTTAGCGATCTTCTTCCCTAAAAGCCGTCGTCATTCGCCATCAGCAAAATCTCTTATTGAAATTACGTGACTTCATTACCTAATGCAGCCAACTTTAAAAGTTTTAATTCAGACACAGTTCGGGCTGGACTTCTTGGAAACCACAAAATACTCTGTATTTGTACACACAGTTTGTACACTTAAAAGTACAGTTTACGATAATTTCGGTCCTCGTCGCGCTCCATAATGTCTTTGAGAGTGCTGAAGAACCCAAAAGTGAAGAAAAAACAAAGAATCTTTTTGAAGACCTCAAAAATAAAGTGTTTCTGACCCTTGGCTTCGACGAGTTTGCAGCGCAAGAGCAAGCATTTGAACAATTTCTAACGTGGTGATATCATACGAAGGAGCTATTTTTACGAAGGGAATTTTTCCTATCATTTCTCATCGCAGCCTTTATCATGCCTCTCATACACGTGAAAGCCACCGCTCACCCGCCGGTTGAATCGAACATGGATGTGGGCCATCTTGAGACGGTGACCGCCATATCATCTACTTGCTCTTTATGCGTTAAGCACTCACCCTCGCGTCGCAATGATGGCACACGCTTCTCGTTGTGGAAGGGGCTATCTGCTCGCTAATGAAACCAAGATACTCATATTATCGTGAACTGTGACTTCGAGTGCATATTTTTACTTGAGCCTTACTTTGGTATGGTAAGGGTTTCTCCCTGAACTGAAATTTGAACCAAAGACCTAGGTAAAAATAGCGCCTGACGCCGAACTCACAATTAATCTGGTAGCCCTCCACCACAACTACATTAGCACATAAAAATGTCAGGATATGAAAAAACCAGTTGGCGGGAGCACACTACGGCGCACGGTTCATGACGGTGTTGTGCGAAATGGGTTTGGTCGGCAAGACCACAGTTGTGTATGGGTTGAGTTTCCTTTCCTCAGCTCTCAGCTGAGCCATTGAATTGGAAAAAGCAGACTAGTGGCATGATAAGAAGGCATTTCGGTATTGATATACTTCATCACTTTGCATCAAACCCATTTTGCACGTCATCGACATGGTGGCGCGCAGTAGTGTGCGCCAGCCGACTGCTTAGGTAATCATTGGGAGTTTGAATAGTTTAGAGAACGACAGTTTTGTATTCGATTGCATCCATTGGTAACAATTTGTTCACTTGCTGAGCATCTAATTCCTACACATTGATGAAAGATCCATATCCCGATTATCGATGTTCATCATTTTTGTAAACTTGCTTCACTATTTGAAATTTACGTAGTCTATCGGTCGATACCCAATGTTGCTGCCAGTACCGCAATAGAAAATGACTCCGACTTAAAAGCTTGCTCCACTATCACAAATATAGGTGTATCATGATTATCAGTATAGATCGCAATATCAAAAGAAATGCATCATTTTTTGGAACGCTAGGCAATTCAGCGGTGGATACGTCTGCCAGTGATATCAGCAAACAAAATATGTTCATCTAACGACACTGAGCATCAGACGCTTTTGCTGAAGCGGTCGTATAGTAGTATCAAGCGATGTAAAGGATTTCATCCCATCCGATTCCTAACGGTTCTCATCAGCCACTAAGCCGTCATCACTGAGGCCCCTGTACTCAACGGTACCAATGAGGTCCCTGTACCCTACAATACCTGCGAATGTGAACATTCCACCCTTAGCCGCAAAAGCGTACCGGCCTTGATGACATTTTCCTTCTCACGCTCCTAATCGAATCTTATTAACCATTATCAGTTTGGATCACCCACGGATCACCCACGATTAATGTCCCCGTCCCACTCTGCTGAACACCATGAGTATCAGCGCTCTCGGATCAACGCGAAGGGCGGTACGAATCTGACGACATTCGTCTTCTCATGCTCCTTATCAAATCTTAACAACAATTTTCAGTTTGGATCAGCCACCACCAATGACTCCGTTCCACTTCGCAAAACACCTGTGAATGTGAACGCTCTGGGACCAATGCGAAAAGCGAAACGGATTTAACGACTCTAGTCTTTTTTACGCTCCTCATCAAATCTTATCAACCGTTATCAAGCTGGATCACCCACCATCAATGTCCCCTTCACGTTCCGCAAAATACCTGTGAGTGTGAACGCTCCGATACCAAGGCGAAAATCGAAACGGGTTCGACGACTCTGGTATTTTTACGCTCCTTATCAAATCTTACCAACCGTTATCAAGCTGGATCACCCATCATTAGTGCCCCGTCCCACCCCGCACAACACCTATGAGTGTTAGCGCTGTTGGACCAATGCGAAAAGCGAAATGGATTTAACGACTCTAGTCTTTGTACGCTCCTTATCGAATCTTATCAACCGTTATCAAGCCAGATCACCCACCATTGGCGTCCGCGTCCCGTTCCGCGAAACACCTGTGAGTATGAACGCTCCGGGACCCAGGCGAAAATCGAAACGGGTTTTGACGACTTTAGTCTTTTACGCTCCTTATCGTATCTTATCAACCTTTCTCAAGTTGGATCACCCGCTAATAATGTTCCCGCCTCATCCCGCAAAACACCTATGAGTGTCAGCGTTCTGGGATCAACCCGAAAGGCGAAACGGACTCGACGACTCTAGCCATTTCACGCTCCTTATTGTATCTTATCAACCGTTATCAAGCTGGATCACCCATCATTAGTGTTCACGTCCCACCTCGCACAACACCTATGAGTGTTAGCGCTGTTGGATCAACGCGAGAGGCGAAACGGATTCGACGACATTTGCCTTCCGACGTCCTTATCAGCCCTTATCAGCAGCTATCACTTTCGGTCCACCACCGCTGGGGTTCCCTTAGCACCCCCTATATCACTTGTAAAATTCAGCGTCCCAGCTTTGCTGCCACGCGAGATATGAATTTCGTGACAAACAGACGGACGGACACACACACACATACACACACACGCACAGACATACTAAGCGAATTATATATAGTAGGAAGATATAGAAAGGCTATGATACGGATAAACGGATACTTATACGATGGAGCAAAAGTTCGCCCCAATCAGTGACGGGCTATTAGTGCGCGGACGACGCGCACTAGTATCTTCCTGTCTTAACGACATGCAACCGCGTACCGATGTCACAGAAGCGCAACGCTGCAGTGATTCATAAATGAAGAGTGAGATGGATAGATGATACCTTTCGTGGGTGAGTGAGAACGACAATAACTTACAAATTCTAATAAGGGGCGTCGGAGACACGAGCTGCAAAATCCGTTACAGTCCATTTCGAAGCGCCCGGCAGGGCGTGGCCTACGGACTTTGGTGAATGGTGAGAGTGAGAGTGTATGGCGGGATGAGAAAGTCTGATACACTCTATTTCGAGTCCGTACGCCATGCCCTGCCAGGCGCTCCGAAATGGACTGTACGCTCTTTCCGTTTATCTAGGCGAGCTGGCACAAGGGGCATGTATGGTGGAGTGATACGGGATGGGGCCTATATAATAATGCGTGATAGCAAGCGATCCCTTCTTATCATGGGTGGCGATAGCAATGATAAATGGGATCAACGGAACCCGATACGCGTCCACACTACCACACGACCATGAAGTCCAATATTAAGTGATCAAAAAGCAAACAATTTTGTTCTGTGCAGATACTACTTGTAATGACGCTTGTGGACCGCTTAATTATCCAGACCTTCAAGTAAAGCACGCTGCAGATAGGTGTACGAGTCGACCATCGTATAATGTTGTGCGCGTCACACTGTAGGCTTGTGTAATGGGTGGAATTAATTGACACTGGATGATCATATCGATGGTGCCTATACGAACACATGTTCCGACCACTGTACTGAAAAGTCGTTTCTTCCATGGTGAATGGCCCATCACTCAACGCCAGCGGTGCCTGCGTGTGTTGCGTGCCGGGCAATTCACCATGGGAAAAACGAAACTATTATTCTCATCAGAACTCATGGAAAAGTCACATCACGGACTTATAGTTACTGACTTTCACCTTTCCTAAATGGCTTGTCTGCTTTGAACTGAAAACTGTGCTTACTGAATGTTACTGTATTTCAACTGTCTGAAGTGCTAATGCAACAAGGGCTGGACATCCTATAAGTATTAGGTTGTCCGAAAAGTAATGAGACAAATGCAGTGGTGAGATTCGACAGCATAGATTTTTAGACGTCGAAGTTGTGAGAGGACAAGACTCTGGAACTGAGTGTTTCAAGACCCGTACATATACCTCACCAAGGGAATATGGTCCATACGGTCTTCATTTTTAACAAGCGTGTCGGAGATGGTTATGAAGGAAACGCTATATCGAGCTGCTCTCCTTCTACACTACCGTTCCAGCAAACCCGCGGATGAGGCCCATCGACTCTTGTTGGAGGAAATGAAGCACCAAGCACCTTCTCGAGCGACGTGCTTCAGATGGTACGGCAAGTTCGAGAAATGTCTCGAAACCGTAGTCGATTGGGACATCCACCTCCGCAAAAGAAGCACTTTATACTCGCCATTAGTGTAGAATAACCTGACGCAACGACGAGCTTGCGGCCTCCTAGCGTCTCCTGAATCCACGGTACAGATGTTCTTCGTGCGTCAGGTAAAGTGGTAGTACCACGCAGTACTACGACGTTTGTCTCACTACTTTCCGGACAACAATAGTGTCACATTTGAGCATCTTGGAGAGATCTTTAAGTAGTCAATCTGCACACTCGACCAAATTGACCCATCTCTGATCTATTCGTATCTAATCTGTTTCCACAACGGCGAGATAGCAAATTCCACAACTATGTATGAACGCTGCCCATTAACGTTTGATCCTTATCGTTAGACTAGGTTTTGTTGCTTTTTAGAAGCCCAGGTCAAAGCTCATAAGGGGAAAGGTTCTTCAATTCGAACTGGATCGTGAATCTGTGAAGTGAGAAAATAGTTGTTTACGATAATTGCAGAACTGATACTTTGTTTTAAAGAGCTGACTGATAGCGGACTATCTACCTGCTCATAAATAATGGGAAACAAAATATGCGTCATTGTCAGTTTTTCTACTTCTCGGTGAGTTGTGCATCTGCAGCTATGCTTCAAACATTTGTAACCTGATTAGTGGTTTGTCAAGAAGTCCTTTGTTTTAAAGGTGTTTGTGTAACATGGGACAGCCTTCGACCGTATTTATATGCATGTATATGCTACCTACATATGTATGTATATGATCGCCTAAATGGCGAACGCTGGACAGTGTCAATTCCTCTTATTGCACTGCTATGAGCGCTGCGCAAGGTCCGAGACCTCTCATCATAGAGCTTTGGCATTGCAGAATCTTCTATTTATAATACTTCTGCCAGAAGCCTTCTGGGTGCAACGTTTATAACGTCCTACGTTTCGCCTTTCCGTCGCTGTCAAAGGCTTAAAAATGGTTCAGGGCTTGAAAAATGCATACTATATCACCAAGCGTCTCATCACTTCTAGCATTTCTGACATCGTGTCCAAAGCACCTGCGAAACCCTAGGAGCTGAATGTTAGGCCGGCTCTGAATTACATCGCCTAGGCTGCGTTCATATTCAAGTGAATGAGATTTTTGGCGCATCGGCGCATCCGTGCATAAGCGATTCGGGATTTCTGGTGATGCCACGTACCAACACGTCTGTTCATATGCGTTGGAGCTTTCATGATGTGAGCAGAACATTGTTGCCTACCAAGATGTTATGGAAGCCATAGGGAACATTTATTTCAAGAGTTTTGAGGGCGAGCTGTTCCGACGGGTAGCAAGGTCGGTTACGCAAATTGCAGCGAACCTAAACTTGTGACAGGCAGCTACACTACGCTGAGGTAAGGATGCAGAGAAAGGTGTTCTACTGAACGCGACTCCTCAAGCTTACAAACGAGCACGTCACAGTGGTATGTATACAGATCATCTCCAGTTAAAGTGAAGGTTGATGTTCGGAAAAAGGGATGGTTGAAGCTACATGAAGGTGAAAGTGACGATCTCGGAGAAGGACATTGAGGATCGACCCGCACATCCTCACGGTTCGAGCCGAGAGGCTTGAGCTAAAGCAGCTCGCGAAATCGTATGAGACTGGAGAAAACACGAGGTGGCTTCATGGAAGACAAAGATTCTAGAACGAAGAGGTTCAGAGGTACTTAAACGGAAGAAGGAAGCAGACATACGAGAGTAAAGAGCAAAAACAAAGAGGCCATAATACCTCGCCACATAGTGTAACCTTAGCAGAGGTCATGGAAATGGATGCCGTGTACGAAAGGTTAATGGTGGTAAGAGGTGGAAAACTACTTCTCTGTGCTCGCTGAAGTCACACATCGAGCCAACTATGATACCAGGGTGGCAAAGACGGTGATGAGGAGTTAGGGTGCCACTCTGAACAAACTTCTACGCTGACGACATTGTCCGATAGCGGATACAAGACAGTGATTTCAAGCGAACGTGCAAAGATACTTGGTACTTTATTACATGACAAGCATGTACAAAAGAAATTGCCAGCAAACATCTAGCAATGAACCACAAGTAAAGTAGAAAAAACGAACATTATCCCATGTAGTTCACAATTTGTAAAACATAGAAATCTGTAGCAACATATGGCGAAGAGCAAAATGGTCAAAGAAAAGAGACTGACAAAAAAGAGAAGAGAGAGGTGGAATTGGCGGAATTTACTAGAGCATCATCCATTTCCTTAGGTAATAATCCAAGATGCGATTGAGATAGGTTTTCAAGGAAATAGCCGAAACAGGGAGCGGTCTATGTTTGGACAAAGTTATATATATGGATCCAGCACGGTTGACAAAGAAGTTATGCCGAAGACCACCGCGGGCACTTTTAAAACTAATCTTATTAAGGCTTCCTCTAGTTACTGATGGTAGGATCTGTAAAAAATGATTAGAATTTACCTGTACCTGGCCATTGAGTAATTTACTTACCATAATGACATCATTAACCTTTCTGCTGACTGAGAGAGTTTTCAACCCGAGTAGTTTATTACGAGAGGAGGAGTCCGGCACTGAAGTGTAAGAGAAACCAAGGCAACTTAAAAATAGTTTACGCGTGAAGCTATTCTGAACGGCCTCTAGCCTTTTTGATAGAATACTGCTTACAGTGGTTGAACACTGTTGTACCATACTCTAGGATTGGTCTAACATAGCTTTTATACGCGGCCAGCAGCACTTGCGGATTGGTTGAGGATAGAGCTTTGAAGAAGTTGTAAATTCGTCTTTGTGCTGAGAGTGAAATTTTTCGCAATGAGTGGTGAAATCAAGCATGGGATTTAGCTGAGTACCAAAGATGGCAACTAAGGCTGGGAAAGAGGCTCGTCTACCACGGAACGTCAAGAGGAACAAGTTGCTAAGCTCCAAGGTACGGATTCCATCGTAGCGCGCCATGGAGTAAGCATCGAGAGGGTCAAGGATTTTTGATAGCTGAGATGTGATGTAATCAGTAAAGGCTCGAATATTTGCGGGTAACGCTGAATTGAAGGGGTCAAAGAAATCCTTTGCGATCGACGCTGCTGAGGGATTTGAAGAGCACAGTGTAAAGAGCGGAGATAGGACACGCGATGCTCCCTGATAACGAGTGCTAGCCCATAACAAGTAATTACGAGAGGCAGCTATACTCCGCAGCCGTGACGATGCTGAGATGGGCGTGCAGCTGGACGCAATGATCGGGATCAGCATCGATGACGTATGAATGGTCATTCCGACGGCTTTTGCTCAGATAAAGTTGAAGGAGCAGCGGTTACGATGGTATGGGTAGGGGCCAGTGAGGTTGGCTGCTCTCGCAATTGGACGCTATAAAATTCGAGGAACCTAGCATCCGACCGCCATAAGCCAAGCCTTAAGAAAAGGTTGACGATTTCATCAATAGGAAGTGAGGGCCACAGCAGAAGATGCTCTGAATAGAAGAAAATGGCGTCGGCCAACAAAAATAGTGAAACCTAGTGAAAGTGAAAAGTGAAAATAGTGAGAACTAAGACTGTAGAGATAAGGAAGACTGCGAGAAAAAGTGAATGTTCTGCATTTTTCTACTGAGGAATTCGGTGTAAGTGGGCGATGGCATGTGACAAAGGCTATCCATGAGGAAAGTGCAAAGAGGACAACGTATGCAGGGAAGGAGACACAACTCCGCTTCGTGGGAAACAGAGTAACAAAGGGATGGCACGGTCAGTGTTAATCTTTACCTTTGGTATAAATCGCATCTAAATCGCATTCACGAACGCAGGAGTGTGTCGATTTGAAACAACTCAACCCTCCGGCCAGTCACCTTTCCCATTTCTCTCCTCTGACCCTCTCGCCATTCGGAAAGAGAACATACTACACCATTTACCGCAGGAGGAGATGTTGTGTGCTTGAACAGCCAAACGGGGGATGAGGCTGACGTAGCCAGTTCTACACTCCTACTCAAGCCTAGCTTTTGAAGATCCACAATAGGATACTACTACTATAGAAATTCTGCTGACAAAGGGAATATCCTTTTTCTTTTCTGACTATCCATGATTCCCTCATAGCATATATTTCAGTTTTAATGTCTGGGATTCCACCAAACCCACCTCAGCCGATTCCACCTACTTCTGGTGAGTTACTTTACCGAGCCGCACACTTGGCTTTTATGTATTCTTATTACTATGACTTATTATATTTTATAACTATCCTACTATATACAATTCGCTTAGTATGTCTGTGTGTGTGTGTTTGTGTGTGTGTCCGTCTATGTGTCACGAAATTCATATCTCGCGTCGCAGCAAAGCCGGGAAGCTGAAATTCACAAGTGATATAGGGGGTGCTAAGGGAACCCCAGCGGTGGTGGACCGAAAGTGATAGCTGCTGATAGGAGCTGATAAGGAGCGTCGGAAGGCGAATGTCGTCGAATCCGTTTCGCCTCTCGCGTTGATCCAACAGCGCTAACACTCATAGGTGTTGTGCGGGGTGGGACGTGGACACTAATGATGGGTGATCCAGCTTGATAACGGTTGATAAGATACAATAAGGAGCGTGAAATGGCTAGAGTCGTCGAGTCCGTTTCGCCTTTCGGGTTGATCCCAGAACGCTGACACTTATAGGTGTTTTGCGGGATGAGGCGGGATTTGAGAAAGGTTGATAAGATACGATAAGGAGCGTGGAATGGCTAGAGTCGTCGAATCTGTTTCGCCTTTCGGGTTGATCCCAGAGCGCTGACACTCATAGGTGTTTAACAGGGTTGGCCAGGGACATTAATGGTGGGTGATCCAAATTGATAACGCTTGATAAGATACGATAAGGAGCGTAAAAAGGCTAGAGTCGTTGAATACGTTTTACGATAAGGAGCGTAAAAAGGCTAGAGTCGTTGAATCCGTTTCGCTTTTCGCATTGGTCCTGGAGCGTTCATACGTACAGGTGTTTTGTAGAGCGGGACGGGGACATTAATAGTGGGTGATCCAAACTGATAATGGTTGATAAGACGATTAGGAGCGTGAGAAGGAAAATGTCACCGAGGCCAGTACGCTTTTGCGCCTAACAGTGGAATGTTTACATTCGCAGGTTTTGTAGGGTACGGGAACCTAAGTGATAACGGCTTACGGTGGCTGATAATAACCGTTAGGGATCGGATGGGATGATCCTTTACATCGCTTGCTACTACTACACGACCGCTTTAGCAGGATCGTCTGATGCACATTGCCATTAGGTGAACATATTCGGTTATGTTCTGATATCACTGACAGATGTGTCGACCGCTGAATTGCCTAGCGTTCCATAAAATGGTGCATTTCTCTTGATACTGCGATCTACACTGATAACCATGATACAACCTATATTTGTGATAGCAAAGCGAACGTTTCACTCGGAATCATTTTCTAATGCGGTACTGGCAGCAACAGTGGGTATCGACCGCTAGACTATGTAAAATTCCAAATAGTGAAACATGTGCACGAAAACGATAAACGTCTTTAATCGGGGTGCGGATCTACCATAAGTATAGGGATTAGACGCTCAGCAAGTGAACAATTTGTTACCAATCGTTGCAGCCGAATACAAAACTATCGATGCCTGAACTATCCAAACTCCCATTGATGACCTAAACCAGTTGACACACTACTGCGCGCGTTACATGTCGATGACGTGCAAAATGGTTTCGATGCAAAGCGACTGAAGCATATTGGGTAATACCGAAATGCTTTCTTACCACGCCATCTTCTCTGCTTTTATCCAAATAAATAGCTCAGCTGCAAGCAGAGGAAAGGAAATTTCCATTCAACTCCATACACAGCTGTGGTCGTGCCGAACGAACCCATGTTGCACAACAACGTCATGAATCGCGCGCAGTAGTGTGCGCCCGCCAGCTGGTATGATAATAGTACACGCATCATATTGTTATATTCTTAGGAAACCTATTTGCTGACCGTTGTTCCCACTAGTCAGCCTTGGCTTTCAATTCGATGTTTCTATCATTTGATAGTTCTGATACGAGTATGTAAAGATATGGATTGCTCGGTTTGTTTATGCTGGAATTCGTACATGGATCCTGCATAAGACAAGAAAGTCTCCTGCTGTTGTCTAACTACTGACTGCAAAATTCGTGTTCGAGTCAGTTATCCCATCCTCACACTCTCACTTTATATTTTACTAGTTGGCTGGCTCACACTTCTGTGCGCGAAACACCGTGGGCACCATTGGGGCGGTCGAGATTGCTTTTTTTTTCTTGAGAACAGAGTATTTCAGTGCGCGCTGCGCCCACCGTGTGTGAGGTTTAGCGTGGTTTATGTGTGCACCTTACTTCCTCTCCCATGCCTTACCCGTTCCAAAAGTTACTCCATCCCCACGGGTTGGTTTTCATGTAATCCCATGTTCGGCCCACTATTGTAAGAGCTCAGTCCACCGTTCAAACGTCACGTCCTTCATAGCTCCAGCTACTACTGACCACTTACCTTTTTCTCCCAGTCTCCAGATTATTCTAGAGACGAATCACATTTTTTGCAGTGATTGTCATCCCCCTAATAACACTTTCCGCCTACTGTAGGCGGGTTCTCGCCTATTTCAGGCGTGCTCAACATAGCATGGCATTTATCATTTCCACCGAATTTTTCTTAGACTATATGTCGCGTTGGAACCGAGTTATGAGTTTTTCTTGTACGGACCGCCCATTCGGGGTGCGCTTCCTCCGCCCACTGAACCCAGGCCTCCTTCCCTTTGGTCATGGGCACACCGCTGACATTAACCCATTCCTCACATTTAGGTCACATTAAAGCTCAACTAACAAATTTCGGCTTGGAAATGTAAGTTTGTAGTGCACGGTTAGCCCTCCGTGAGCGGATTTTAGCCGTATAATGTTTCTTCAGACCGAAAACTATAAATTGGATTCCAATATGTCTTAAAGGCAGCATTAGGGGAAAGTCGAACGAAAAGTCAAAGAAGTATTGAATATAAAAGTCGAGATGCTTAATAGAGGACATTGAAGAGACAACGAATGGGATTGGCCAAAAACACGAGAAATAGGACCCATTTCCACTGTTGATTCTCGACGCGGACGACCTGTCCGTCAAGAGGGAAGTAGTCTGATCTAGTTTTCTATTGGCATGTTGCCAAGTAAACACAAGGGAATGTTTGGTAATACGACAGCATCTATTTCTTGGAATGAGCTTCAAGCTAAAATTGCAAAAGCGCGCCGCAGAACTCTCGATCCTGCCGCATCTCCTGGCCGCTCCCACCCCAGTCAATCGGGAATTACGTCATCGGGAGGCGGCATCGTCCCATCCAAGAGGCGGGACAGTTGCGCGGTTGAGGCTTTTTGCGGCGTTTCTACAGCTCGGAGGAGCGCTTTCTCACCGGGATTTCGCCACGGGTAGCCTTCTTAGGCTCTGGACTTCCATGTGAGTGATCCTGTAGGGATTTCTCCATTACCACATTACCCCTAATGCTGTCTTTAAATGGGGGAAAAGGTGGATTAGGGTCAGGAATGAGTTTTTATGTAATGATAGAGGCGTGGGCATAGTGTGCGGAGCATTTGTAGTGATGGGCGGAGCTTGGACGTTACATGGAAAACAGGTTTCACGTAATACCATAAAAAACCCTTCCATCGTGGACGAAGCCAATCATGATCCATGTAGGCACCTTCCTTCTTGTCCCATGCCTTACCTTGTTCCTGTCTTCACAGGTCGTTTTTCAAGTAATGTCCAAATATCGCCCTCCACTACAAATGCTCCGCCCACTGTGCCCAGGATTCTTTCTTGACCATCAGAAACTCATCGTTGACGTAGATCCATCTCCTCCCCAGTTGAGAGCACATCCGAACCCGATTAACGATTTTCGGTCTGAAAAGGAAATAATCCACTGCACCCCCACCACACCGTAGGCGGAGCTCAACTTGATCCATGAGGTCTCTACTTCTTGTCCGGTGCCCTACCCATACCACACTTGTACCCATCTTCACAGCTAGTTTTTCATATAATACCTGAATTCGTGACGGACGGACGGAGGGACGGGGAACGAAAGAAGGGACGGACGAACGGACGGACGTACATGAAGGCGTAGCGTTTTATGTATATTAGAGATTGGTTAGGCGTCTGATCCTCAGTATTAAACTGCCTGTAGTTGTTTTCATCCATGAAGGCTCACATATAACAATACTCATCATACGACTCGTTGGTAAGAAAGAATTTGTTGAGAGAGGAAACATGGACGATGATTGGGCTATAAGCGCGTGTGAAAAGGTTCACATTCTCCAGGAGCTACCAGTCCCCCTAAAAGTGAGTACTCATCTCAATGGCACGAGTTGCGACTTCAGACAGAAGGAAAAGCCGCACTGCTCACTTAGCTGATACGTTTCCTGAATCGACCGATAGCCTACAATGAATGAGCGATCGCCAATTCTAATTAGCTTGATGGTTGTTTGTATACGAGTTCAGAGTAGAGGAACGTTCAACCAAATAGGATTACTTAGCGCAGCCCCTTCTGTTCGCGTGCCCTAACCTAACACTTTCAATTAACATTAATCCGAGATGTATGCAGTAGTGTTCAGCCTGATATTCATTACGAAAAAATCTTATTCAAAATAAAAAAAAAGTTAAAGTTACCTTCTGGTGATGATCTTAGCACCACCGGAGGAGCAACTTTTCTTTCAAATTTTTATCGAAGTGGAATATTATCGTTACACTAATTCAGATATTTTCAGGCAAAAGGAATACGCACGATTATTCTTTTCTCTGGTTCAAACATGGTAAGCAGCATTACACATTATGCTCAAGTTTGCGACTCGACCGCCGTTATTCGTAGAATGGTAGAGTGGTTATCCTCTGGAGTCCACAAATCTGATGAGGGAGATCTAGTTCTTAGAAATTCCAAAAAAAACTGCTGAACTCAGTGGAGCACGGAGCCGAGTGGTCAAAAAAGTGAACTAACGGGTGCACTCTCAAAGCCAGTGGGTTCGATACCTGCAGAGGTACAAACCACGCCTGGCAACAAAAATGGTAACGCTACCAGCGTCAGGCCGAGACTGACAAGCTTGCTGTCCCTCAAAAAAAAATGTTCAGAAGCCACACAATGAGTGAGTGATAAAACTACGACGTCACCAAGAGTATCGCGCAGCCCCCGCCCGAGTTCTGTTTCAGCATGCGAGAGCTACCGAGGATAGAACAACCTTGATCGAAGAAACTAGTTTGTGCTAGGACTCCAAGTATTGGAACAGGTCTTGTGAGGTTGCTAACCTCATGAAGCACAAAAACATTGGAGTCCTCTGCCTCCAGGAGACCCACTGGGAAAGAGCCAAGGCAAGGGAATTTAGAGAAGGGGTCAAACTATTTCACATTGTAGAAGACACCAAACGGAAAAGGGTTGCCATCACGAAAGCGGAGTATCTCGAGGATGCGTTTTTGCCGTTGATGGGAACAGTGAACGGATGAGGATGGGCACCAGGAAGGGATACTGGACCAAAATGACTAGTACGCACCACAAACTAGGTCCCTCGAACATGAGGAGGACGTATCGATCACAGCCTATCTCACTTCGACAAAGCAGTCAGATCAGTTTCTGAGAGCGATTACCTAACCGCCGCCGGGAATCTGAGTGGTCACGTCTGCATGGATGAGGAGGTCTGGAAAGGGTGGAAGGAGGCAAGGGTATGGGGACACAGGAAGGAGCAGTATCCAACCTGGCAACAATCCATGACCCGGCAATTTGTGGCACGTTCTTCGCGAAAAGGGAAACTACAAGACGATCGGTCCACTAAACTGGAAAAAAAGTCAAAGTATTGCCAGGAGAGAAGCTGGCTACTCAACGCAAGTGTATCCTGTGCCATAGAGCTTCTCAGAAAAACAAAGGTGAGAACCCATGGAAAATCTGGTAATGGGAGTTGCGCAAAGTAGATTAGAACAGCCTTAAGGGCAAAGATAAGGATAAGTCGGCCTTATGTGAAAAATCGTAGAATATTAAAGCCTAGGTGCTCAGCAGTACAAGTGTAAGGAAAAATGGAATGAAGCGGTCATAAACCCGGAAAATAAGCCCCTCTTCTCGTTCTTGATTCTCGGAAGGGGTGGAATAGGATAAAAATGTCGGCAGCCGTTGAAGACGCCTCCCTATATGGAATTTTGCCACATGTAATCCTTCCAAGTCCGCAGCTTTTTTTTTGGATGGCTTACATCAAGAGTTTTCATTATCACTACCATGACTCTTATCCATCACATTACCCCTGTCACTGCCTTCAAAAGAAGTTTGCTGTAGATGGATCTTCCCATCTCTACGATCTGATCCAGAAAAGATGGATCGCAGAGGCACAGGCATTCTACGAGGTGACAATGAAACACTAGGTGAAACCCATTGTTGCTTCTGGAGTGATAAAGAGGCGTGTTTCTGGAACGAAGAAATCGAACGGATAGTGAAGCAGAAAAGCGTGCCTACAAACGTTGGGAAAAAGGCAGAGCCCATAAGGCATCGCCAACTGAAAACTTGCAAAATACTCGCCAAGGCCATTATAGCCGTGCATAGTAAACCGGCATGGATGTTCTGTATGAGAAGCTGGACGGTTATAACGCCGATAAATTTACCCTTCGGCTTGATGAAGCCCAGAATTGGGCTACTCAAGACATCAGAGTGGCACAGATCATCAAGAACAGTGAGGTACCACCTTGAGGAAGCCAGACGAGGCCAAAGGGGTGGACTACAAAGTGAATAGTTCCCTCGCAAGGATAGCTCGCGAAAGACGCAAGGGCTGCATTGTTCCCATCCTGGAGATGAATATAGGCGTCAAGTATTGAAAGATGAAGGCTATGAGGACGCTTGGTTGATATGGGCATGGACAGAGGCGTGAAAAGCCCTTGAATGTAAGGAGTGGTGGCTCATTCAATCTTTAACATAATGTACAGATATCTGAGGGACCAGTACCATCGTTATCATCTTTGCAATAGAAGCAGACGCAGTGTAACGTTCTAACTAACGGAAAATCGTCAAACATACCATGAAGCTATATTAGCGGCTGGTCGACTTGGAGCTCAGAGCTCCGGACCCGATCTTCCAAAAGGAGCTCACCTCCATGGCAGCAAAGTCAACGACTGGTGCGATCTTAATCATCAGATAGATGGGAAACTATCGGGAAAAGCGCCAGACATGCTACCTGGCCTTTTCGTCTTACACGAAGCCTCTGACCATCTTGCTCCACCAGTGATTTGGAAAACCCTTCAGGAACAGTGGCGCTAAAACAGTTCTAGGCACACCGCAGAACAAAAAGGTGAAGTGGACATCACGGTGAGGGTGCACCGGGGATCGACTCTAAGTCTGTTCCTTTTCCTGCTCACCGTAGTTTTCGTGGTTAAATATCTCATGAGCGAGCCGTTGAAGACCGTTCTCTATGCTGACGGCATTGTACTGATAGCGGATAGCACAGAAAACTCCAGAGCAAGGTTCAGAAGTGGCAGGAAGTGCTGGCTAAGAATGGTGTCCGGCTGAAGGCGGAGAAGATCAATTCTGTGAGCTCGGAGGAGGTACAGGAGCAATCGCGGATGGTAGTGGTAAATACATAGAAAAAGTCGAGGAGATCCGGTAGCTCGGAAGCGATCTAGCTGCTGAAGGTACTGTGTATCAGGCGGTGAAGTCTCGAACAAATGTAGTACGGATGAGATGGCTAAAGGCTCCTGGAAACCTGTGTGATCAACGGCGCTCTGGGACAGAGAAGGTATACACATCAGTGGTAAGGACCGCAATGTTGTACGGGAGCAATAGCTGGCCCATAGAAACGAATCACGAGAGGTTGCTGTACTCCCCAGAAGATGGACATGCGGCTGGACACGGCTCAACAGGGGCAGGAATGAGGGCATGAGAACAAACGTGGAGAAGGCTTCTGTCCAGCTGAACTAAAGGGAGCAACGGCTACTGCGGTATGGGTAAGTGCCTAGATGACTGAAAAATCACCCAGTGAGAAGGAATCTGGAGTTAGAAGTCTATGGCCGACGACTACGGAGGGGTTTAAAAAAGGGATTGAACGATGACATTGAGAAGAACTTCACCGATATCGAGGCCGCTGCAGCGGATGCATCAGATAGGAATCAATTGCAACGTATCCGTGCAACGTACAAAAATTGATCCTGCGACGGTGCAGGATTAACGCCAGGCAGAAGAAGATGAAACATCGGTAATCTTCATCATCCTCGGAGTCATCAGTAAAGGTAATGAGGATATAAGAACTATCCAGACATGCCCACTCTTGCAAAGGCGAGTTTACAAAAAATAGTCTGGGCTCAAGCTCGCGCTGAAAGTGGGAAAGAAAAATGTATTTGTCGTAATACCTATGCGCTGCATCACGAGTTTTGTTGCTGCGGCAAATCGGGTTCCAGATGTGAGAGAAAAATCAAATTTCACGTTTTTTGGTTAGTTTGACTGCCCTCGCCATCTGCACAACCCCTTCAGTGATCAGAGTGCGACCGCACGTTTTTGACAAGGAGCATGGCAGAGGAAGCTCTTACTTCCCGTGCTCAACCTTTTTACTCTAGCAGTGCACTACTGTGCAATTTTAGTTTCTTTCTTCTATTAATATTCCACAATCGGCCAACACTGATGAAAATTGTTCAGTAAGGCAGGTAATAGGCTCGTTGCAAAGAAGGTTCACCTCCTCCTTAGAACCAACCTATTACCTACCCCACTAGACAACTTCCTTTGATAAACATTGACGATGATTTCCATGTCCGTCTTCCTTGGAACCTGGGCATTCGTTCATGTTGAAGAATGAATGACGAAGTTGTCGAAACGTCAGGCATAATAAACGTTCCACCTCAACAAACCTGTACGGCAGAGAACCAACACAAGCACATTTAACAATCGTGAGCAGGAATGTTCCCTTATGCCTCGTTCATGAATCCTTTACGATCGTTCTTCAACTCGTTTCTATGCGAGCTCGCTATCCCCAATGAGTATAGAAATATGCCAATTGGCGAATCTATCGCGCTACTTACTGTGCAATAGCCTAGGCAAAGTTCGAGAAAAAACGTTTATTAGACTATCACCATGATTTATGTATGATATATCGAGCTATTCAGGATGTTGCGTGCCAACTACCTCAGTAATATGGATGATGGTTGTGCTGTTTTTGTTTGCAATTATGGTCATGATGTTCTGCTGTCTATCCATGGCTTTCGTTCGTTGGGTGGGTGAAATAACGAACACCGATCGCTTTTGAAATTTCTCAGAGTAACCCCTTTGACCCTTTTCACATAGCCTGAGACGAACGATTAGGTTGCTGTACAATCAGGAGACTTTTCTGTAACGATCTAGGTCCACTATGCCTACGAGAGAAGGGTGGGGGTAATTACGCCGAAATCCGCGTGACCGCCCGCGGGGAGCGGCGCGGAGACCTGCACGTATAAGATGGCGATCGTATATCGTATATCGTCTCAGGAGACCTGCACGTATAAGATGGCGATCGTATATGTATAAACCTAAGGTGCGACATCGCGGGCGGTCGCGTGAGCATCGTTGCTGGGGCGCGCCTAACCTTTTGAAAAATGAGGGATGGAATGGCGCCGTAGCGTTTTCAACATAGATGCCGTTATCTAATCACATTTATACTCTGCCTCATGTAGTTTGCTACATCATGCTTTATAAACAGTCTATATGTAGGGAGATTTTTCTATTCCTTTCGATACCTTGATATCTGATCACCAATGATCAGCAGGATAGTGCGGAAAGGGTCTGAAGAACTGACTTTTGACGATTCCCCTTGTTGAAAAATCAAACACTTTGAAGACTCAGTTTTGCGCTCATTATATTCAATCACTAAATGAAAATGGACTCTTCCATCAGTCATCCGTCTCTAGAGCACCACAAAAGTAGGTGCAGCGGTGCTAATATAGATGTGGAGAGGCCCTCACTGTTGCGCTCAATCGAAGCCGTTATACAATCATCAGTTTGTGACTGAGGTGTATATTTTTACCTAAGCCTTGTTTAAGAGGGATAGGAACTTCCCCCCCCCCCCCCCCCAAAGAAAGCCTCAGGCTAAAAACCTGCGCAAAAGTAGCACGCGACGCCAAGCACAGTGAAGTGCGCCCACCAACTATATTAGCACCAGGTGAAGGGAGGTGTTCAAAATACGTGGGTCGAATTCAGACAGAAGCCGTGGAATTCAAAAATGCGAAAATGGTTAGATACGTTGTGAAATAGAACGAGGGGTCATCGCTAAATCAATACGACAAACGATTTACGAGTAATGCAGATTGTAACGAGATATCAGATACAAACAAAACATCCTACGAGATACCCACACTCAGTACGGCGCTGCTTAGGGCGCTCCAGCAACGATGCGCACGCAACCACCCGCGCTGTCGCACCTTAGGTTTAGATACGAACGCCATCTCAGATGTGCAGGTTTCCTGAGACGACATGATCTAACTCGGACTCGCCGCGCCGCTCCCCGCGGGCGGCCACGCGGATTTCTGACGTAATTACCCCCACCCCCAAGTGAATCGTAGTTTTGGCTACCGAGCATTCGGCCCTGCTACCATAGGAGAATCTCAGTTCCTATTGTGAAGTACATAACTCTCATTCTGGCACTGGCGTCGCCCTGCATCTCAAAGAAAGTCCTAAAAAATTATAAAATGTTAAGCAGGAAGGTGAAGCATACACACTACTAACCCAATGAAGGTTTTTTGAGCAATTAGTCAAAAAATCGGGACAAATGAGGAAGAACGACGATCGCATGTACTTTGCGACAAAACGGGAATTGCTCAGGGCAATCGCTCATATTATATCATATCATAACTTACGTGCGATATTAGATCGTAATGAGTCAAATACTGCTGCAAAAGTATCACTAAATTCAAAAAGATAGGGTCAAGTGCAGATTCCTATCCCCTAGAACAGGACGTGCAGTCTCCATAATTCACGAGACGGGATACGCAAATTTCGCGCGGAGAATGTCGCAACCTTCGTGTGTTGGGAATGCGAGCGGTCGTTTAATTTATTCGCCTTTGGATGGTGAAAAGGCGAAGGGAACGAAACTTGTGATATCGAGGACCAAGGAGAATCCACTGTTTATCACATGTGTAGACGCCTCTGAACCACAAGGAGATGCATTGTCGTCAGGGCACACCCAGAGGAAAATGGCCGCTACACTACGACCTCCCCTCCCCCCTTGTGGAGAAGGACACCCCTTTCAACATCTACATAAACTCTACAGTATCAATAACTGTTGCATGTATCGTCAAGTATTTTATTTATTACTGTAATTTTTGTGTTAATCATTTATCGCCTGTATCACCTGTCGTCCCGTTGTTCATCGGGAGCCTCGAGCGGGCGCCAGCAACGTCTCCATTCGTCCCTGTCGCGAGCCAAAGCAGTCCAGTCAACGTTTCTGGCTCCAGGGACACGCAGCGTCTCGTTCCTTTCGCGCAGAGCTTTCGTGAAGAAGTCTGACCATCGGGCCGGCGGTCGTCCAGATGTTCGTTTGACGTCCCGAGGGATCCACTCGGTAACCGCTCTGGTCCAACGGTCATCACGATATCGCATGACGTGTCCGGCCCATCTAATCTTCGATTCCTTGGCAAATACGACGGCGTCCCTGATCTTTAATCGACGACGGAGTTCGGAACTCCGGATTCCCCTCTGCACTTGCGTTTATCGGGATACTCCGAGCATCGTCCTCTCGATGGCGCGTTGGATGACGCCGACCGCATGTTCCTCCTGCTTACGTAGAGTCCAGGTCTCTGAGGCGTACGTTAGGGCAGGAAGGACAGCGGAATCGAAGAGATGAGCGCGGAGCCGGATGTTCTTCGTCTTCTTCACTACTCCCTCGATGGTCTTGAAGGCTCCCCATGCCGCTCTTTTCCTCCTGCTCAGCTCTGGTGCTAAGTCGTTCATCATATTGACTTCTCGACCTAGGTACACATAGCTGAAGCATTCGGTGACGTTCGTTCCGTAGAGCGTGAATGGAGCATCAGGTACCAATCCGTTTCTCATGAACATCGTCTTCGTCAGGTTCAGCTGTAGACCGATCCTTCCACACTCGCAGTCGAAATCGGCCAGCATCCGTTCCGCCTGCTGGATTGTCGCTGTTATTAGCACGATGTCGTCAGCGAAGCGGAGGTGGTGTAGATGCCGGCATCGACCTTCACTCCCTTTCCTTCCCATTCCAGTTGACGCATGACGTTCTCAAGAGCGGCGCTGAATAGTTTAGGCGAGATAGAGTCGCCTTGTCGAACCCCTCTCTTTACGTCGATGATGACTTCCTTGTAGAATGGCGAGATCCTGGTCGTGAAGTTGCTGTAGAGCTCACAAAGTACTCTTATATACTAAGTCGGCACACCCTAGTTTCCCAGGGCTTTGATAACCGCTTCTGTCTCAACGGAGTCGAAGGCTTTCTTCAAATCGATGAATGTGAGACATAACGGCATCTTGTACTCTCGCGATACTTCGATGAGTCTAGTGACCGTGTGGATGTGATCGATTGTACTGAATCCTCTCCGAAACCCTGCTTGCTCGCATGGCTGTCCTTCGTCTAAAGTTCTACCGCTCCTATTCAAAATGACACGAGTGAAGAGCTTGTAGACTACAGACAGCAGGCAGATCGGACGATAATTGCCGATGTCGTGTGGATCTCCCTTCTTATACAGCAACACAGTCCTGCTATTTTTCCACGATGTGGGTACTTTGCATTCCGACAGGTGGCGTGTGAAGAGTAGGGCCAGTGTTTTGACGATAACTGGCGAAAGATTCTTCAGATGTTCCGGTCTGATCCTGTCGGGGCCGGATGTTGTACCATTCT
Source organism: Trichostrongylus colubriformis (assembly GCA_963978905.1). Classification (NCBI taxonomy): domain Eukaryota; kingdom Metazoa; phylum Nematoda; class Chromadorea; order Rhabditida; family Trichostrongylidae; genus Trichostrongylus; species Trichostrongylus colubriformis. The sequence goes on along the minus strand of OZ022259.1, from coordinate 34,191,938 downwards.
TCACCGACGAAATTGCGTGTCGGACTTCGCAAGGGAGAACTGATGGTACGACATATCCATCCTGCTTCAGATTGCTCCTAGGCAGTTGGACATGGCTATCGAAGAGATCCGAGTAGAAGTCGTAGATGACCTTCTCCATTGCCCTTCGGGAAGCAGTAACTGTGCCGTCCGGACGCCGGAGACCGGTCATTTTGGTCTTATAACTGGCGAAGCTTCGGCAGGCATTGCGAATGCTCCTCCCAGCCTCTGCTGCTTCAGCCAGCACTGCTGTTCTTCTCTCCTTGAGATCTTTTATCGCCTCTCTGCATCGCTTCGCAAGTTCGGACGTCAGTTGGTAATCGCCTGCGGCTCGTGCGGCTCCACGTTGGCGTATCAGCTCGAGAGTTTCCGAAGAGAGACGCCTCTTTGTGACTTTCAAACTCTCTGCCCTCCTGGCACAATCGTGAAGATGCTCAACGAGCCGGTTATACTCGTCGTCGATGTTTTCGATAACGGAATCCTCCCATACACCAGCGAGAGAAACGAAGTGTTCCCAGTTGATGACTGTCTTGGGTCTTCGCTCCTTGAATTTCGCGGCTCTCTCTCCACGTATCGAAAAGAGGAATTTTGCGCGGATGAGTCGATGGTCTGATCCCGTGTAGAACTTCGGAACAACAGCGACGTCGGTCAGGCAAAACCTTCGATTGAAGATGATGTGATCGATCTCATTGTGGAATTGTCCACCGGGTGACTCCCAAGTCCATCGTAGATGAGAGGGCTTCTGGAACTGTGAGTTACCATGGATGGGGTTGATCGACAATAAACTCAGACAGCCTTTCACTCTGCTCATTCCATTCCGTTCCGTAAGTCCCGATGTAAAGCTCATTATCCGTTCTTCTGGGGCCTAACTTGGCGTTGAAGTCGCCGACGATGACCTCGAAGAAAGTGCGGTCATCCTTATAGGACTTCTCCAATTCCACATAAAATGTTTCGAGCTCGTCCTAGTCGTAGCTCGATGATGGTGCGTAGGCGATGAAGATGGTGCCGGAACTGAACCGCATCTTTTCAATCGCAAAAGTCCGAATCGGGTTGTCAGATTTTCGTACGAATCGATGTTCATGGCCAAGTGCGTGTTGACGAGAACGCCCACACCGCCAACGCCTCTCCTGTCGCATGTTCCAAGGAACAGTTCTTCACCAGTCTCGTACACGGCGTGTAGCCGGCGGTGCCTCCTCGTCTCGGTCAGTCCGATGACGTCGTATTGATCTTCCTGGCTTGCATCATCAGATCTTCGATACTCGCTTCCGATGCAAGAGTTCGTGCATTGTAAGTACAGATCGCCATCTTAGTCCTTCTCGATTTAGGCAGCCTGTCGTAGCCCTGAGATTTTAGCAGCCTCTCCCGAGCGGTCCTACCCAACGCTGCCGTCTTGGGGGCTCCCTCAGGTTCAGGGGAATGAGGCCCATTTTTATTGCTGTTTTCAGCAAGATAGAGACCCACGAGTAGCTTGCCGGGCTCTGTCGTGGGGGCTGGGTATACTCCGGGTAGTTAGCCAGGCTATCCCGAAGTGGACATGGGGTTTATTTGTTGGAGGCGACCCCGGACCGCCTCCCATGTACCTCCCAGCCGTTAGAATGCAAGCTTTTGGCTGGACCGAATGCAGGATACCAACTGCCCCATACAGAACGCCCCCACACGTATGCAAGAAACGTTTGCATGGATACAGAGGGTATGAATCAGCCCAGCGCAGCAGAAACAGGGAGTCCATCCCCTGGATCCACCTGCGTTCAGGGCAGGTACATGGTGGCTTTTGGTCCGCGATTAGCCCCCTATCCGCCACCTGGGGTCGCGCCACGTAGCCTTGCCACCTAACGGCTCGAGATCCTTCAGCGAGAGAAGTCCCTCGGTGAAGGAGATCCGTGGTAATCACTTATATTCGATCATATTTTCCACATAACCGAGTCAGCTAATGGCACGTTCCGCTTATCATCTGGCCTGGGACCATTGCTAACCTCTGCAATAGCAAGTCCCTATCCCGCCCGTCAAATACGACCCCCGTCAAGGGATCCTCTACTCCCTGTACACCCTGAATTTCGTATGAGGCGAGTTAATCCATTGGACAACTAACACTGAACAGGGACTAGCACGTCACGCTGCTCTCATCTCATTCTTTCTTTCATCATCTGATATGAGTATTTTAAGATATACTTGCGTCAAATAAGGAAAAAATCTGATTCTTTACGGCATAAATATAGAAGCGAAGAAGAAAAACGAAAGGAAAACGAATACAGATTGAAGGAATTGGCGCTGAGACGTGAGTGCAGCGTTGTACTGTATGCGACATACTGTATGCGACTAGCTTTTCCTTGCTCACTCTATGTCATGTTTAGAGGCACACCACGCGATATTCATATTAGTGGCTCTTTTTTTTTGTTGCAAGTAGATCTTTGGATCACTGAATGCTCATGCTGCACCTTCGTTGCGGCTGCACGGTGCACTCTCACGGTGTTGTGCCTGCTTGAACATAACCGAGCCACACCCACCCAACCACATCACAGAGAGCCCTAAACGAAAGAAGAAACCTCCAACGCTATCAAAGCAGTACTCCAAAGATCTATTTGCCTCAAGAAAGTAAACCACTTATCAGATTATCGCGTGACGTGCCTTTGATCACCGAAAGTGACTGACTGCCCGTTATGAAGTTGAAGTAGGCTGCTTCTGCACCCGACCATTTATTCATTCAGCACATGCACGCAAACGAGTCCTGTTTCTATGCGCGAAAATTCAGTAATTTTTAGATACAATCTTTATTTGGTATGATTCCACTTCCTTTCTCCCGGCTTCGTGCATATCAGAGAGCTCGTTTGGTGACATTGACGCGATGCTCGCTATCACACTGCTTGGTCCATTTTTTTGGGCAGGAGTAGTGCTTACCGAATAAATATTTTTGAGAATACTAATGCGAAAATAAGATGAGTAGATTGGTAGATTTAGAAATGAGACAGTTGAGCTGTCTTAGGCGGGGTTTGCAGGAAGGACACTCTGAGCAAGATCGTTCAATTTTCCCTTTCTTTCACAGCAGCCCGTCCAGGTGAAATGTTGCTAAATCCCGTTTCTTTTTCAGCTATACACACTACTCAAATTCGAAATAGCCCCGATCAATTTCATGGAGAGTTTGTTGAAACACCCAAACAGGCGCGTAACTCATTCAATTGCATATGAATTCAGATGCTTTTCAAATAAATTAAGCATGCTTGACCTCTATGAGTATTTTCAGGCTGCACCCGATATCCCTCAAAATTTTGCGATGAGAAGTCCAGGTCCCGCATGGATAACGCCTGAGTCAAACATTCAGGCCCCACCAAAGTTGTTCAGTGGAGGAACGCCGCTAGGCAGTTCTCAGCTCGCCCCTGGTGACATCGCTTACGGTGACATTCCTTCTGGACCGTATTGCGCACTGCCAGTGCAACCTACTGTTGGTACAGGAGCCATGGACGGTGCCCCTGTGAGTGGCTAATCTACTGCAAAGCGCTCATATTTGTTTTAAGAAGGAGGCTCATAGGAGGAGGCACGTAAAGGGAAGAAAGAAACCAGAACAAAAATAAAGGATGGAAGGCGAGGGGTTCAGCGTTGATCGATCCCTTGTTGGTTACGCCGCGCTTCTAGCTCCATTCAGAGCCGTAGATCGTGGGGTGAATGCCATTTGGTTTATACAACGATTAACGGGGGGCGGCTGATGTGAAAGTAAGTGTTTTTATCCTCTCACACAGTATGGTACCAATTCACCCACATTGAGGGATGGAAAGTTTATTAGCCTAGGCGGGCATCGATGCGGATTTCGATCCCCATACCATGAGAAAGTGCGCGCCACTTCTCACTGCCTCATCTCCGCTCAAAAACAGAATGTACAGAAAAGTACAGAAAAGCAAAAATTAAGATAAATCAGAAAAGCAGAGAATGAGCCGAATTTCAAGAATAATGTGTAAAGCGGTGAAAAAAGCAAGGTCACAGAGATGACACCCAATCGGACCACGATTAATCAGTACAAATGGCTTCATTTCTTATAATCCTGGCTGGTGTCTTTTAAGAAGCCTCCTCACTGCACATTTACGACTCACACTGGTTTCACATTGAAATTCCAATCTTTCTATGACCTTAATAAGAGCTATTATTACGCAGACGGATGCGGTACAAATGGAACCATCTGATGTTGCCGCTAATGTTCATACAATAGCAAAGGAAAGTAAAGCAGAAGATAGCCGGCCACCATTCCCAGGTGTTGTCGTCGTTAAAAAGAAGCCAGGTCAATTTGAATGTGGAGGTTTTGCTTCGAATATACTTCTACGCACTAAAAGTCGAAAGATTCTCCGAAGTTTGAATCACAACACGCCCATTTCAAGCAGAGAACTTTAGATGAGCGCACATACAGTACCTTCGGTGTGATTTACCGCACACAGTGACGAAACTGTATGCTTGTCGCTCCTTTTTGTGCCAACACTCTCAGCTATCACAGCCGGCATGAGCCATAGGGACTGAAAGTTCGCATAGCGACGTCCGGCGTGCGACGCGATGGTGCGAATTGTGCTCGCCCTGATGGATGAGTCCTGACGCGTTCACGGTCTTCTACACCTTATTTCAGGCGCAATCGCTAGAGTACTCAACTGATAAGACATCCCTACCTCGCACCATCTTGTCGCACGCCGAACGCGACCACGCAAGTCTTCTGTCTAGATGGCACACCCCTTTCCCTCCTCGCTCGAACCCACACCCACCACCTCCTTCTAGTAGGTTAGCTAATCAGAACGCTCAAGTGGGTGTGGTCGCAGGCGATTTGAGCAGATGTAGCGTTCTCACGTCTTACTACGGCAACGCAAAAAGGTCGTGCCCTGGATAGTTAGTTCCCCAGGGATCTACTGCCCCAGGAGGTAGATCGAGTCATCTGATTTTCACGAGGTATTCCTTCGAGTTGAAGAAACTAGACGTGCAAATAAGGAGCCAGAGGAGTAGAGGGATAAGAGACACCAAGACATGCACACTTCATGTCCATATTAGCTCACTTCCAGTGAAAGACCACTCTTCAACGAAATTTCGTCATCCCTAACTTAATCATTTGGGATCTATTACTTCGTTTTCAGCAAGCGAATGCACCAGTGACATTATGGTTCCTGTCACAAGTATAAACGATACAACGGGTCAGAGAAGTAGTACAGAATATACCAGCGTAAGTTCACTTCATTTATATTTCAGATTACTTACTTTTGTATGTTTGTTTAGGGAACACCGGGAACGAGAGGCACAACAGGAACGACAGGAACAACGCTACCCTACAGCTCTGACCATAAACAGCGGTAGGCTAATCATATCCTTGATTCCCTTCCTGAAAACGTCTTGAGCACCCAGCCGAATTCCGTGTTGTATGTTTCGCGGCACAGCTGGTACCGATTCGAGCAACGCACCACGTGTCTGTTGACGCATTCCACTGGAGTGGAGAAAGTAATGGAGGTTGATCTAATAGGTGCTTATCAATATGCTTGCGCTTTTTAACTAAACCGTGCTACACATTGCCCACTTGAGCATTCCACTTTCCCCCATATATGATATTCTTTCATTCTAAACAGCATAAACGTCTTGCATACTACTTCACAGTAGTGAGCACTTACCAGGAGCTGTTCTAACATCCCAAGAATTGTTGGAGTGAGACCTAGATGGATCGATTCATCTCCGACGAGCTGATTACAATCGCAGAAATCAAATTTGCAAAGGACCGTTCCGAAGCGAGTCAGGAGGGGTCAAAAGTTTGCTTGCCATGACTCAACGGTAGTGGACGGAGGATTCTTAGCTTGAGTGACGCATCAGCGAGGCTTATCATATGTGCAGCAACGGTAGCCGTGGCCCACAATCAGTGGTAGCGCTCTTGCCGTGGAGGTGGTGAACGGTACGTGTTCGCTCCTCGATTAGACTTTTTGATTTGTCGCCGAGCAACATCCCACGCAAATTTGGACCCTTCCTTACTCGCCACTTGGCATATTGCATCGTATTGCATTGTTATCATATTTGTGATCAGCATTCGAGACCACACCGATCCCCTAAGTAACTCATTTCAAACCTCCGCGGAAATTTGGAACCCTTTATTTCGAGAGCTAAAGGTGTTCGTTTAGGCCATCTGGTGACAAAGAGACCATTATTTCACTAGTGGAACCTGTGAATGTTGAAGAACGACAGAAGAGCCAGGACCAAGTGAGAGGAAAAAAAGTAATGAAGCCTAAGCCTGTTCCGCAGATGATGAAACGCGAAGGTGTGGTTCCTAAATTTGATGCATTAGCAAGTTCTATTTGTTTTAATCATTTAGTGACGCAGTTAAAATTTTGTTAGGCCGGAGTGTTACATTTAACCAGTAGTATTCATAGTTTTGATATGAAGACAAAAAATTAAAAGTACAAAGAAAACAGAAGAATGGAGATCGGTTGGTATAATGAGGGACTCTTCTTCCCGTGGTCTCTGGAAGCTCACCACCAGGAAACACCATATTCACTGTCGACTAGTACTTCTTCGATAAGCGCCATGCACTCGACTTCTTTCACACTTTGGCGCACCTACTCTGCATAGTGATTTTGATACAAACTTTGCGGCCCAAACGGCTCCTTAACCGTGATAAATTGCTGATTCAGTCTGTCGCAGAAGTTTAGATATGGTGTTTTAACACGGTCCATTTTGCGATAGCAGATCAGTAAAGTGTGAGCATGTTATAGGTCCGTTAGATGAATCGCCGTACTCAACGCCATTCTTCCCATATTGGACAGCTCAGAAATTCTCGTCATCAAAGGTTGAATCGGTAGGTTGCCTCGCTTTGGCGACGTGCAAGTGTTCCAACAGGTCGGGTCATCAGTGTTGCGGGCCAGGCAAGGCTATGAGAACGGTGAAATGAATATTCTCAGTATAATCAGACTCAAACTTCATATTATGCACTGTAACAGCGTTTAGCTCCCTATATTCTATACATCTTAGCTGTTTTTTTGGGACTTGTATTTAATGGAAGAGGTGACAACATAATTATTTATTTGTATCTTTGTTCTTCATCTTTAACATAAGCAGACAAACTGCTAGCTGGAATCTTGAAATCAGTAGTTAATCGCTTTGTTAACCCAACCCACTCGCAGGTGACCTGACCCACACTACTCATCCGAACTCACCCACACCCATGTGGCGTCGCTTGCGGCGGGCATGCGTAACATGTTTGGAGCATGACGTCGATTGCCTCACTCCGAGATTACAAGTTAGGTTGTAGTAAGAGTCCGACACGGCAAGGGGTGTGTGCACTTAGGACAATTTTCGCTTTGCGACGTCGTACTGGCGGCGCGTCAGCACAACTTGCCGCGGTCCCATGGAGTAGCTGTTTATCTCATCATTATCTATAAGTAATTTTTGCCCTGGAAAGACAAAATTGTGACAATAGTGAAAGGTAAAAGAAACGATAGCATTACATGATAACAATCCTTACTGAGAGATAATTAATTCGGGCGTAAAACTCTGAAGGGAGTGTTGCAATGTGCACAATTACATGCGAAGAAATCCGCGGCTTGCTCGCCGCGTGCGGCCACGCGAAAATTTGTCATAAGTGCACACACCTCTACTTTTCCAATGCTGCACGCATCGCTCGTCACCTTGACATCCGTGCAATTATTACCCTATTGAATTACCTGCTGACAAGAATGATGTGTGATAAAAAAAACTTATTCGGAGCATCGAGTGACATCTACACGCCGATATGCATATACTTGCAGAGCTTCATTTGAGGGCACCGGAAAGAGGGGAGGGGACAAGGAAAAAACACAATTGAAAGAACCGCCCTTTGTAAACTACAATCGCCAAAGTGTTCCGGAAATCGGCTTCTCCTCAAATTGCATGTTTCAGTGGCCTAGCTCCTCCTTGCTGGCGGTACGTCGACAACGCCATCACTTTATGTCGCATCGGACAAATTTAATTTTTTATGATGGTGTTAGATCAGTAAAACAACAAACAACAACAAACAAGCAACGATTTTCACACGCGACGGTGTGTGCAATTGCGGCAGACTAACGAACATCAAGCGTTTGCCGTAGTCCAAAATCCCCCTTGTTGGTGTCTATAATCAAAAATCGCCTTGCGCCTGTAACCTGCCGCCCTTCTGATGCGCCTCGCCTACAATTAGAGGTTGCGTGTATTGCATATGACCAACACTTATCGTGGATCCGTATGGCCCATTTTATAAACAAACTGAATCCGTTTATAATTTCTTTGAACTTTCACTTTTTTGATCGATCTATGTTTCGAAATTTGGTACAGGTTATTTCACCATCGGGTAAACCACGTGGCACAAAAATCACCACATCGGAAAAAAGTTTTTGGATGCCTACAGGAACAGGACACTCAACCAGGTAATATTGCTCGGTGGTAGATACGCTTTTCGGAGAGTAGAGTCTCATTGAAAGCATTTTTTACAGCACTCCCTACAGTGTTGCAGTATCTTTAGCTCCTAACAGTCAGGATGCTAAGGCCGCCTCTCAACCACAGACAAAATCAACTGGTAGCGACGTGAAGTCACGGCCGCGCGATGTCTACGAATTACGTCGTCAACTTGAGCGTATGCGTGCCAACGAGATCTCAGTAGGGATGCAGGTAAGACAGCGTCCAGACTGGCTATAGTCATTTGTCACGGCAATACTGGTAAATTGCGAGGATATAAGGCATCTGCGCGATAAGGCGATCAAACGATCAACCAGTAGGCAGGTTGGTGGACAATCGGGCGATTAGGCGATGATCAAACGATGAGACGATCAAGTGTTTACGCGTATCATCTACTTAGTCAGTACTCATCTTATCCTTTTCACACGATTCCCTAATCGTCTGATCGCTGAGTCGCCTGAATCGCGAACTCTGAACAGTGCCCAAGTGAAAAACAACTACAAGGTTTGAATCATTATCTATGCTTTCCTGCAGTTCAAATCCACTACACTGATGAGATCTGATGCCTTCCATCACTTTCATGGCGTATCTGTCTTACTGCTCATTTATGTTCTGCCCTAGTCTACCAACACTGCACCATACCGGATTTATGTAGCTGTGTGATGGATTAGGATGGTACTCGAAAAATGCAAATGGGTATTGAGTCCGGTCCATCGCCGATTCGCGACAATTCGGCTTCAAATGCAACATTTGTGTTCATCTATTTTTTCAGTAGTGAGCCCAGGGATGCTAAGTGATTTGCTGAAGGAGAAGACTCCATAGCAAACCTTTAAAACGCTGCGAAACTGATCCTTCCACTTCTCACACAAAATTACAACCGAGGACATGCCGTTCGAACGAGCTTTTGCCCTATGGCATAACACAATAGTCACTTGTTGCAAGTATGCTCACAATCAGCTATGGGCAAAAGCTTCGGTCTTGGGCCCCCACTCCATGCTTTCCATGCTTATGTGCTGATGATGTTATATTAGGTTGTCCTAAAAGTCTTGTAGTATTTTTTCGATCATCACGTTTTATTTCTTTTTTCGTCCAACAAATAACAATTAGGCAACAACGTATTGACCATTGTTATCGGCAACCCTCTGCCACTTTATAGGAAAATCGTTGATTCCCTTCTTCCAAAACTCTGGGTTCTGAGAGTCGAAGAAGTCAGCGTCGCCTTCGCAAGCAAGTCATAATCAACGAATTTTCTCTTGGCCAGGAAGTATTCGAGAGGATTGGTAAGGTGATAGCCAAAAGGGGCAATGTCTGGAGAGTATGGCGGGTGGGGCAGCACATCACAGCCGAGCTCCTATAACTAGGCCTGGGTACTTTTCGCGAAATAGGAGCGAAATGGGAGCGGGCGTCGTCATGAAAAAGGGTGACCGCGGACCTTCTCCGGCACTTTTTTTCGAACAGCGACGGCGAGCTGCTGGAGCTGGTGGGTGCATACGGCAGCGGTTACTGTCTCGCGTTACTGTCTCGCTTTGTACCAGCACCTCGCGGAAAAGCATTCCTTCCGCGTCCCAGAACCAGCACAGTCCCAAGCGTGGTCTGTCTTTCATGTCAATCTCGCCGTTGCTGAAGCTGATGAACCAGCGGCGCACGGTCACGTAGCTCACACATCCCTTGCCCAATGCAGCGCTGATGAAGTGGCAAGCTTCCGTCGTTTTGGTGCCGCAAGACCGCTCATAATAGATGACACCGCGAGTTGGGTGGGTATCGACAGCATTGTAGCTCTCTCCACGGGATCTGGTGGGTCAATATATATTTTCCTAGAAAGCTTAGGGAATATTCTACCATATTACTAAACCGCCTGGACCTCCTCGAAGTGAACAAGAGTTACTGATTTTTTGGAAAAATACTACAAGACTTTTGGGACAACCTAATATTAATGCTATTAACGCATCTGTCCAGAAGCATGGAGTGCGGGCTCGAATCCAGTCCGAGACCAAAACTTTTGCCGATCACTGAGCACACTTGTAACCACTTTCGCAATACGGGCTGTGGCGAATACTATCAGATGCTACCAAAAATTTTTAAAAAATCAAAAAAGAATAATCAGGTTTCGAGGTTTTACGAGGAGAGAAATTTGAATCTATCACAATAATCAGTGTTATCACGTCTGTCAACTATAACCATTGAACGTTCTGTCGAATTTTGCCGTATCGCTATTGCATTTTGGGCCGTAATGGCGCTACGAGAGTGGAAGGAGCCTAGCACTCCAACTCGCTTTGAGGAGCCTCAGCTTCCTGATGACACCTCGCCACAAAGACAGTACACCGTTGCAACTCTGAGCGGTTCTATTTACCTACGAGGTATCAACCATGACCAAAATTACTGTGTTGTGCACTTACTCGCAGAGAAGTTTAATCTTCAGGTATCCATAACAAATTTTTAATGAGCTCTACGTACTTCAGGGAGTAATTGAGGAAGCAAAGAAACGTCATAATCGTAAATCTGAGCCAGCGCTTCCTCTGGAAATCACAAGGTTCGAATTGAAATAAAATAGATTTCGGCTCACTTGATACCATGTAACGTTTTTAGCAAATCTGCCGGACCATCGTCTTCTCAAACTCGAACCAAGTAAGTAATCGAATGGAGAGTGGCTCGCTTCACTTTCAAGAGCCTTGCAAGCAAAAAACATTTCTGAGTGTGCATCACAACTGAAGGACCGTGTCACGCGATTGCAGCGTGCATCGAGCGTCTTATTCGTCCCGCCGTGAGTTGGTGCGCAAGGGTGGGGGACGATTGGTCGAATTTTCGCGCAACCGCCCGCGGCGAAGGGCGCGGCGAGTGCGAGTCGTTTGGAATTCCGCTCAAGAGGCAATGGGGTGGTACCGTGAGGTACAGCAAGAGACCTCTGAAGACTGCACCTATTTTCAACGCGGGCGGCTATTTTTAGGTTCGCTCTTATGCTTTCGAGAAAACAATAGCGGTGAAGGCAACTCGAATGTTATTGTTCTCTCTTATTCTGCAGTGAGTGATCCATAGAAGTTTCTTCAGGAGCATTAACAGTTGACGAAACCTATCAAGATAACACAACAATCAACAACAACCTCACGTACAATAAAAGCAGTGATAGCTATGCCTTATTAGCTCTGACGGACGATGTAGAGCTCATATTGCAGTCTTAGGGAGTTCGTTCTCACAACATGTTGCTGAAAATAAGTGCAATTCTGAAGGTCCCTAACGGTACCGACTCATTGCGCCTCAAGCGGAATTTCAAACGACTCGTACTGACGGCGCCGCGAGTGCGACGCTGCGAAGCGAAGATTCGACCAATCGACCCCACCCGGTGCACAGCGAGTGTCTTGCTCGTTCCGCTGTGATTTTGTGGCGCGCTAAGGTGCGTGCCTGTAACTTTTTCGCATGACCTGACCTGGTTGAAAGATCCTGACGCACACGCATTGTTGTAGGACAGTGTTAATGAAGAGATAATGTGTAAAGTCAAAACGTGTACGTGACCTTTTACAACGGTTCCACGCATCGAATGTGGAGGTCTCAATTGAATGAGTATCCCAGACTGACTACACCGTAGTTCATGGCAACCAATTGATGTTCAAAGCAGTATTGATATCCTTAAACAACTTTGACGCTTTTTAAAGGCAGCATTAGGGGAAAGTCGGACGAAAAGTAAAAGAAATAGTGCATATGAAAGTCGAGATGCCTAGTAAGAGGACAATGGGGTAGTCTGATCTAGTTTTCCATTGGCATGTTGCCAAGCAAACACAAGGGAATGTTTGGAAATATGACAGCATCTATTTTTTGGAGTGACATTCAAGCTAAAACTGCGAAAGCGCGTCGCGAAATCTTCGATCCTGCCGCATCCCTTTGGCCGCTCCCACCCCAGTCAGTGGGGAATTACGTCATCCGAACGCCAGATGGGCGGTTGCGGCGTTTTGCGGCGTTTCTACAGCTCGGAGGGGCGCTTCTTCACTGGGATTTTGCCACAGATAGCCTTCTTAGGCCCAGGACTACCATGTGAGTGACTTCTTGTAAGGATTTCTCCATTACCACATTACATCTAATGCTGTCTTTAAATGGCGCCATGCCAATGAGAGATTCTGACGAGCCGTGCGGGACTGAACCCATGATCATAGTGATGGTGCGGTTGTGCCATTGCACCATCGCCACTTTTTGCTGTAGTTTCGCGAGTAAATAAGCTGTTCCGTGTAACAATTGCCACTTTGAAATTCCAGGCAGTTGAAAGGCTCACCGCAAGAAAAAAAGCCTTCGCCGTTCCCAGCTCTCAAAGCCGCAGCTCAACCGAAAGGTGGGTGCTACCACAGGGCGGCCTTTGTTAACCAACCAAAATGATTTGATTAGTGGCCTTCTAGAAACGCCGCCACTACATATTCTATTAATTTCTCTTTTTTGTTATTATTATCCTGAGAATTACTATTACATATTATAATTATAATTATTATTGTTAGTATTGTTGGTGTTATTATTTCTATATAATTTTTGCCGTACTGATATGAGGCTAGCGGACATTTTGAGCTTATGTATATATTATTCTTCATTACACCTGCGGTATCTGCTGAAAGGAATGGGCAAACCAATGGGACGTGCGCTCCGTATTAGATCGTGACTCCAGCCTTTTTCCGAAGGCGCCTATCGGGGTGAATGTGAACTCGCTCGCATGGATAGCGCTATAAGCTCGCAAGCTATTTACACCCCTTCAGTCCCGCATTCAGCGACCATTCTCGACGCGGTGAACGCGACTAGCGTCTCCTTATATGCATCCGCATGTATATGCATGGAGATCCAGCTACGGTCAAGCCTCATGCACGGAAAATTTTTGAAAACACGAGCCTGTCTCGAAGGTTTGAGTCGTCTTGCCTATACGAGCCGTCTCCTCGGAAACGTTACCAATCCATATTCGTAGCATTGCTTCCTAGTGCTATGTATGACTGTCGATGACGACATTTTTTTAAGATTGGCTTACTGGCCTGAAATCTCCTCGACAGTGCGTAGATATCATGTACTCCTTGCGAAAATCTCGAATTATGACCCCCCCTCCCCCGATGCCAACGCCCTCTTTGATGATTCCTCCAACCCTGCTTGATCTTGGAGAGCCTTGACCCTTACGCTTGTGATTTACCCCGTTTGCTTGAAATATTGGGTCATTCCATAAGTAGTGTCGTTTTTTTTCAAGCAAAAATTTTTCCTATGAAATTACAAATTTTTGCAGCATGTCATATTCCTGCTCTACAAAATGACATGTTGAGTTTATGAGTTTGTTAGAATGAGGCCTACATATAGGCTGGCGAAGAGGTAGGTGCAGCAGACACAAACTGGCCAAACCGGCAATCCTAAAACACTATATTTTACTTGAGGAAAACTAACCAATCATGTGTTCCGTACTTAGCGCCAACCCCTCCTGCAAGTTCCACCAGTCGGTTGCTTGAAAGTCACGTCCGTCTTTCTCCACATTTAGTTTTTCCGCCACAACTCATTGATTTTAGACAGTTCCTTCGAACAAAGGCAAAAAAATTTTCTCAACCAATCAGTTGAAAGAGTGGTGAAATGTTAAGAACAGGTGGCGGGTAGAAACAGAGAAATACCACCGACCGGATTCCTCAACTTGCTCATGGAAAAAATAAATTGTGAAAAGTGTCAACTGAACCCTTACCACATGGTATTAAAACTCAATCTGAATTGCAGCTGAAACAAACTAGAAAGATGTTTTAGATACAGCAGAAAATGTTCTTCGAAGTGGTTCACAAAACAACTCTAAGCAAGGTGTTTGAACGAAAAAATTTCATTTTGAATAAGTGTGGGTGCTTTCGAAAAAAAAATTCGGGAAAAAAGAATGACGCGACTTCTCGATCAACTAAATATTGGAAGTTGTAGAAAAGGTCAGGACTAAGTACGCAACACATGACTGGTCGATTTTCCCAGAGTGAAATATAGTGTTTTAGGTGATTGCCGGTTTGACCAGTTTTTGTCGGCTGGACCTACCTCTTCGCCAGCCTAAATGTCCACCCCATTCTGACAAACTCAGAAACTAAATATGCAACCTTGTAGAGCAAGAAAATCTCTTTCAAACGATATATGACATGCTGCAAAAGCTTGTAATTTCATATGAAAAATTTGTGCTTGAAAAAAAAACGACATTACTTATGGAATGACCCAATACAATGCTGCAAGAAATTTTTGAAAAATTTCCTTCTTTCTCTTAAATCTGACTTTTTACAACAAGGAACTGCTTCAATTCTTGGAGGATTTTTTTATATTTATTTGTATTGACATATCGAGATACATCCAATATTCCGAATTGGAAAATTATGAAGCATCTTCAAATCGGTGGAGAGTGCAATTGGTCTTTAAAAGCACCCGGGAAGGTGGAGAGAATTAGAACTGGAAAGATACGTTCTTCTGTAATGGTGAGATGATGATCAGGATCTTTACAGATGGTGTGTGGTGTTCAAATACGTGCCCATAGGCATTTGTTGCAGTCTCGCAATGCTTCGTCGCCATGCGGCGGATGCCGGCGTCGGAGTAGCCATGAGCCATCGCGCAAAAGCCCTTCTTCGATAACGACCAGCCATGGATAACGGGTTTTACATATTTCTCGGGTTTTTGATCGTTTGGCTTCATGACATCTCTACGACTGTACTACCTTCATATTCCACAGTGAGCCATAACTTCTCGAAATACTGCCTAGTAACCGGTAGCGTGAACTATAATACTTTGATAGTGAGATAACTCGATCCATTTAGGTAAATGAGGCTGAGTAGCAACGGTTCATTTTGCTACATGAAATCCAGTTAATTGATTGTCAGAAAATGATGGTAATATGATCGTTCACGTTAACGCGATCGTTTCACATTGTTTACTCGCATCTCTTATGTTCACTTATATATTGTTGTGATAGAAATCGCTAAATAAATGGTACATTTACAACACCATCTCATGTTCTAAAAATTCTTGGATTCCCGAAATTTGTTGTCTCATGTACAGGAAGAGTGTTGAAGCTTCGCTCGAGAACAGACACTGTGCCCACGGAGTGGCACCCTTGAGATCAAATTTATTCTATGGGTATCCCATTAAATGATAAAATTAACTTTCATTATTTTCCCGCGTGATTCTGCAAACTTGGGCTCACTTTCGATTTTTCTGCAGCATTCTATTTTCTCATATTTCTGGCACTATGATGATACTGTCGAATCGAAGCGACATCGGTGACAAATCTCAAAGACAGTGTTAGGGGCAATGTGGGTGATAAGGAATCCCAAAAGGAGTCATTCAGTGAAAAACAACGGATCTGAAAGGCCCATGCATGGCGAAATTCCCCGCGGAAAGCGCCCCCTTGAGCTGTGGCAGAGCCGGCCTCATCAGAGCAAGCAGCCTTTATTCAAGGCAGCCCGCCTCCTAGCGACGAGCTCCCCATGACTGTCTGGTATGGGAGGGCCAAGGCGATGCGGCCGGCTGAAGCGATCGGGGCGCGCTTTCGTGAACAGAGCGTCACAGACCCTTTGGTAGGTGACCAATGGATAACTATACGCACGTGTAACAAAGGTTTATTACGACGTTACGTACAAGAACATTAATAATACATTTCACTGGGTATTTATACAGAATAATGTGGGCGGACCCACTACATAATATCTAAGTTCGCCACTAGTTGGCTTGTGGGGATAATTGCTAGTAGGCATGAAAGGGAGTGCCGCGCCTAAGGGGAACTACTTCATAGCACTCCAGGATACCTACTTAGGATATGCTTAGTTCATGCCTATGGGTACATTTGAGTGATACTTATCATTCATTGCATAATCAAAGGTGCTCACCGTTATCAATCAAATGTATTTGTCGTGGACAGATTATTATATTTCTATGGAAAGGTTGTGAGTCCACAACACTGGGGCGGGGGCGAAATGAGCGGTAGCTCAGTACAATTTATGTTCACTTTTAACAGTTAATAAAATCACAGTACAGATGTATGAGCAAAAAAAACAAGAGAACGAATTGTATAAGCACAGGATTAAGAGGCAGAATTGTTAGAACCTTTAGCATGCTAGCAAATAATTCGTGATACAATACGTGGGATTAATAGTATTACAGCCGCTAAAAAAGCAATAACTGCTATAGAGGTAACTATAAAAACTCTCCAATGGTCGATAGCCATATCCAAGATCCGAGATCGGGGTAGTTGAACATGTTGATGTAGTTGGCAAGTCGAGTCATATTCGAGCCAGATGATTCGCTCCAGTGCGTGTGAAACGCCAGTAGTCCGGATAGGGTAAAATTGTACTTTCTTTCGCCGCATACTGCGCGGCAACTATCAGCATATTTAGGCGTCGTTGCGTGGATTTTCATCGTGGTTTTTGACGTAGATGAGTTGCATTTGATTGCGAACATACTTTGAGTGCATGCTACTTCCACTATGATTGGTCGTTCTGAGTAGCACGTAAATGCGACTTCAGCTCCAGACAAGCAATTGTAGCATCCTTTCACTGGTGAAACTACGATGTTGCAGTCTTGGGTGTCCGTAATTGACTGAGGTTGATATCCCACGAAGGTGCTGAAGGTAATATCAGCGACTGCATTGTGAATTGTTCCATAAACTCTTCCATGAGCGTCCTGGAGGTGCAGGACTGAGGAAGATAAGGGAAGCCTATTCTCCAATGAGCTCATTTTGCTTGTGATGTTCAGGTTCTTGCAAACACATTTTGCGTCAGTTTCTGACGGTGAACAGGTGCACATGTCTTCAAAGTAGCACTCTGATATGTTCGTAGTGCTCTTCCGTGAAGAACATCGCAGGGAGAAAAAATCGTCGTTGTCGACGACTGCTACTTCAGAATGGTTGCCGTTGACCGCTTGGAGGAATATCGAACTCAGGAGTGGAATAGTTGGCATCGTTATGAATTCCAATGTGATGTTTGCGTTTTTCACTTTCTGAGACGACTGTGTTGTGATCCTTACTTGTTGAGAAACGTCATGCTCGCGAATTCCGCTGTATGTATACTTCAATACTGCTGATTCCTGCCATGTTGGACAATGGAAGACCTGGTAGATCTTCTTAGTCTTCGGCTTCGCGTAGGATCGAGAAAACAGACAGCCTGGTGTGGGCAGAAAGCATCCGCATCCCAGTCCTCCACATGATGTAGAGCATCTTGCCATTCCTGGGAAGTCGTAAGTATCCCGTAGTTCCGGAATGTAAGATCTTCTGCTTGTATGAGAGCATGTTTGTGACGAGCATGATCCCGCAAGATGACATCTTTTAGCTGATTCAGTTATGATGTCGACGTCCCTTGTGTAGAATAATACAACAGGATTGCAGGTTAGAATGACTTGTTCCAACTGTACTTCTATTACGCCAACTGTGTCGTTTCCATTTCGTAGTCGGAAGCAAGCTTGAGGTCTCCTTTCGCTCAAGGTGATAGTACTTTCGACGAGTTGGCGGCAGTCAGTTAGCCGGTTATTACGGCTACATACTGTATTGTTTGTAGTGATGGTGTGGGTGTACTGGCAACCTTCTCCATGTGCAAGAAGACATGCTATTGTTGCACCAAACACTATCATTCTAGATGCAGTGATTTGCTTTGGCATCGCTGTCAATGGAACAGCTTCTGCTTCCTGTAGCTTTCGCTGTGTTCTCCGTTGTCGGAGTTTCGAAGGCGTTGTCCATTTTGCCACTAGATAGCAGATTGTGGCAAGCGAAGCAAGGATCAGTGAAAGACATCCTGCCATGGCAGCTACTATCAATCGTGGAGAACAGTGTGGATTTCCCAGAAATTCTTTGCAGAGGATGCATCGTATTCTGCTGCAGGTATCTCCTGGCGGGCAGGTGATGATTTTCGTATACTGCACACTATCGACGATTGTGCGCCATCGTACTACATGTCGGCTGGTAAGGTAGTTAAACGGTAATGGAACATCTGTCAAGTTAGCTGTAGTTTTGACAGTAGTGCAGTACTTGTTGTTTACGCATAGTTCTCCTGTTGCTGGTAACTTTGAACTGATTGTCACTCCCTTCTTCGTACAGAATAGCGATGTTGCAGATGCTGTGCTCATTCCACTTAGCATCATCATGCATATCGCAGTCATGAGTAGTGTAGATAGATGCAAGCTGCTTTTCTTCGTTGAAGCAGCTCTGTTTTCACTGTACGACGCAACGTTTTTAGCCGCACGGGCTGGTTGTTGTCGCAATGTAAGCTCATTGCATTTCTCTTTAGCAGCTAACTTCCTTGAGCGGACGGGTGCAACGGGTGCTCCGCTGTTGTCTTGGTGGTCGTCAGCTTGGGTGGGCACTTCTTCATGTGCTTTTATCTCCAGTGAAATGAGACGAGTCAAAGGCCTTTGGATGATTCTTCCTGACGTAGATTGAAGTATGGCGCTTCGAACTTCACCATCCCTGCTGGTGATAAGGTCGAGTATAATGGCCATTGGCCACTGTCCTCTAGGTTGTTGAGAATCTTCATCAACTAGAACTACGTCTCCTATGTGAGGTGTTTGTGTCGATGAGCGTGTTTTCTTTCCAATGACTCTATGTCGGTCTCTCAATTCCATGAGATACTCATTCTTCCATATGCTCCAGAATTTCTTAGTGATCTTCTCGGTTTCCGAAATAGCTAGTTTGGCTGCTTTCTGAGACGGTATCTCCGGAAGTTGTCGGAAATCTGGATCATCTTCATTCTCATCTGATGTGAGTTGGACGGTTCCATGTCGAACGTCCTTGTAGATAAAATCTATTGGCCGCAAGGCATTGCACGGGGAGTTTTGATCTCCTATCGCAGTTATAGTTCTTGAATTGACAATACTTTCTACTTCACAGATTGTTGTTTGAAGCAGTTCGTCATTGAGTTTGCGTTGACCAACTGTTTTTTGCAGAGATCGTTTCACCGTACCGACCATTCTCTCCCAGACTCCACCCATCCATGGTGATGAAGGAGGGATAAAGTTCCATGAAATTCGATGTTCAGCAAGGAACAAGGAGAGTTCGGCGTCGTCGTTGTTACTCTGGTTGCTGCTGAGCAAACATTCAGTGAGACGGAAGTTCGTTCCATTGTCGCTGATGATCTTCTGAGGTACTCCTCGACGAGCGATGAATCTTTTCAGCGTGAAAATAAAGCTTTTAGCAGTCAAGTCGGTTGCTGCCTCTAAGTGTACAAGTCTAGTCACAAGACATGTAAACAGGGCAATATATCTCTTACAGTCTTCTCCACTTGGTGATTTGACAATGATTGGGCCCATGAAATCGACGCCAGTGTGAGAAAATGGAGGTGACTTTGGGACACGCTCCGTTGGTAGAGGTCCCATGTTTGGGTATCTGTATGGTGCGGCATTCTGTTTTCTGCAGATAACACAATGTTTCAGAATCCGCTTGCAGAGCAGTCTGTCTTGTGGAATCCAGTACTTCTGTCTTATGTTGTAGAGAAGCTGGTTAATCCCACAGTGTGATGCTTCTTTGTGCAACCGATATGCAATCAGGTATCCCAACTTGCTTTGCTTCGGAATGTGAACTAGGTTAGCTGTATCGAAGCTAATGTCCGCGTTTTGGAGTCTGCTATATTTCCTGATGATGCCTTTGTCATCCACGTTAACATTTAGTTGTTTATTTTGCAGGAGTTCCTCCGATTTGAAAGTGGCTTGTTCTTGACGGATGAGGAGTTGTTCAGCTAGTATGGCTTCTTCCGCAGATGGAGTAATTGTCACCAATGCTTTGTTCTTCAAGGAGAGACATTTGCCTTTTGTGGCGTTCCGAATGAAACGAGCACAGTAAGCAGTAACCCGAATCACTTTGGAGTAGTCGTTTGTACTCTCTAGAGACCATACTGGATGCCTGACCTGCACCGTAGAGGCAGAAGCGTGATAGCAGGCTTCAGCTTCCTCATCGTCGCTTTGTTCTCGTAGATCGGTAGCATCTTTGACTGGCCAATTTTCCGGTGACATGTTCAACCACACTGGACCGGACCACCAACGGTGGGAGTTGAAGTTGTTTTTTGACACTCCTCTTGTTGCGCAGTCAGCTGTGTTTTCGTGAGACGGAACATGGTAGAAGGTGACGTTGCTACATTCTCGTATTCGTCTTGTAATAAGACCAATTTTTTGAACAAGTGTGGTCACGATGGATGGCAGGCGTTTGTATCCTTGTATCCAGCATAATGCGATGGTCGAGTCGCTGAAGACATTAATTTGCTCAAACGTGACATCGATCTTGTTGATAGTGGACTCGGTCAGACTTAGTCCAATAAATATAGAAAGAAGCTCCAAACGTGGTATTGTTTGCTCCTTCTTTATCGGCGCAATTTTCGATTTTGCAGTGAATAGCTTTGTCTCTTTGACGCCTGTAGCAGACGCTGTTGTCACATAGATACAACAGGCGTAGGCGCGTTTTGAGCTATCCACAAATATCGACAAGGTGTGCTTTGTGGTTCCATCCTTTTCCACGACCTTTCTTGGTAAGGTCACTTCAAATCCATCTATGTCCGCCATGATTGATTTCCACGTGTTTGTATCCTCTTCTGAGAGCGAGTCGTCCCATCCATATTTCTTTTTATGGAGGTCTTGGAGGAAGATTTTGCCCGGTGTCATCAATGGTGACAGTAATCCAAGCGGATCGTAACAATATCCATTGATCTGGCTAAGAACTGTTCGCTTAGAGATCTTGTTGAAGTGCTTAGTGATACATTGCAGAGTAATAGTATCTTTGATTGCGTTCCAATGGATTCCGAGAACCTTGATTTCCGTTGACTTCGCTCGATCTGGCTCCTCTATACTGTTGTTGACGGAAACAGAATTAGAGAGGTAGTCTCGTAGGTTCATTCCGATGGAAGCGAAAAGTTTTTTCGACTCGGTATATTTCCGGATTAAGTCTTTCGCATTTCTGCCTTCCAATAGCACATTATCGACGTAGAGCGAGTTGGAAAGTTCTGATACGATTTCCGATTGTGATTCTTCAATATGCTTGAGTATAGACTGGTTCAAGATGGCTGGACTTGCATTGATGCCGAATGGAACACGGCAAAATCGGAAGTATTTGAGGTTGCTTCCTGTTGGTGGGAGTGTGGGATCTTTGACCCAGGTGACATCTCTATGCTCCTCAGGCAAACGTATTTGTAGAAACGCCTTTTGTATGTCCGCCACCATAGTATTAAGGTGTGTGCGGAACTTAAGAACCACTTCATGGATAAATGGTGTCAGTGAATGACCTTCGAAGATGACATCGTTGAGACTGTATTCATCTTTAGCGTGCGAAGACGCATCGAAAACTACACGAAGCTTAGTTGTCTTTGACGGCGTCCATACATGTCTATGAGGAAGGTAGAAAGTGGCGACACTTTTCGAAAATTTACTCGCTTCCTCGATTATTCCTTCTTCAAGGTATTCGGCGAGCGTGTCGTTGTACAGCGTCAGTTTCTCCTTGTCTCCATGAAGGGTACGCATGAGATTTTGCAGTCTTCGATAAGCAACGTTGAAGTTGTCCTTGAGATTTTTCACCTCTTCGGTGAATGGAAATCCAGCAGTGATGATTCCGTTTTCGATTGTGATGGTTTTTCTATAGTCCTCCATGAATTTGATGATGGACGCCTCGTCTGTGCCGCTGTCCGTGTTTATTCCAAGCGACTCCAATTCGTATAGATTTTTGATATCCGTTTTATAGCCATCTTTGGAAGATGTAAGAGGTGTGGCTACGATGAGCGAGCTGCACTGTGAATCCGAACTCTCTTTTGTGGGTTCAGATCTGCCACTGGTCCCGGATATCGTGTACCCAAATATGGTGGGCGTGAGAATCAGTCCGGATGGCAATTTGATAACTGAAGAGGTGTGGTCGAGTATTTGGTGCAGTAGATCTTGTCCAATAAGAAGATCAGGCAACACGTCCATTGGTAGGAGATTCTGCTGTGCAATCGCGATTTTCTTTCCTCTTATGAAGTTTTTGTCCTCCTCAGACAGTACGGCAGTTTTTGTAGCTGTTGTCAGTTTTTCTTTGGTGAAAACTGGAACACGTTGAAGCTTTTTTGAGCTGTGGCAGCTTTTCAACGTGATACGAACTTCGTCGGATTTGAAGGACTCGCGCAATTCTCCCATTCCTACAGTGGTGAACGATGTAGATTGGACCGTTGGTAGCTTAAGTGAAGCTCTCAGTGATGACTTGATAAAGCTTCGTTGAGCTCCTGAGTCCAGGAGGAGTGTAATCAATTGATAATCCATATCTGACTCGCTGAAGATCTGTGCTGATGCTATTTGCAGCACATGTTGATGAAGAGCCGGTTGGTTTGGTTCGGCTGTTATACTTCCCTGAGGAGTCGTGTTTGATAACGTTTGAATACGACTGTTCCCTCTTGGTTGATGATTTTCTCTTGTAATCGACTTGAAGCGGTTGTTCTCCATTGGGATGGTGCTTCTTGATGGCGGTTGAGAATGCGTCATTGAAGATAGGCCATTCCTTTGAATCGATGGATTTGCTGTTGGTTGTCTGTTGCCAGTACCAATACAAAGGGAAGAGTGGTGGTCTTCGTTGCATTTTGGACACTTGCCAACAGTAGGACACATTTTGGAATTATGCCCATTGTTAAAGCACCTCCAGCAAACTCCTTGTCGTCTTGCTTCGGCTCGGCGCTCCACCGGCGAGCTGAATCTGTTGCAGTGCTGTGGTGGGTGTGTACCCCCACAAAGACATGTTGGTTTGGCTCTATGATTGAAATTTGGTCGATTGTTGAACGACCTTTCCTGCTGTCCTCGGTGACTGCTATGGTTGCTTTGTTGAGAGCCGAAGAGTGTTCTAGTTGTGAGTTCCGTAGTCTCTTGCAGTGTGATCATTTCATCGATATGCTCAATAATCTCGTTGACTTCAAATGGGCTTCCGACTTCATTTTCTTTCCTTAGCACTGCGACACAGATCGATTCTGTGAATTTAGAAAGTATCAGTCGTCTCCACATTCGGTCGGCATTCATGGGTACACCGGTTTGTTCCAAGTGTATGATGCGAGAAGAAATGGCATCGAGAGTTTCACGGCAGCTCCTTGGATTTTCTTGAGCTCGTGGAAGACGCTCGATTTCATTTATCAATATATCCGCTATACTTGCGGATCGGTCGTAGTGCTTCTTCAGTATATTGATAGCTACGACGTACTTTTCTCCCATTACTGGGATACTGCTTATGGAAGCGGCCGCTTTTCCTTTTAGGGCTTGCTTCAGGAATAAGAACTTCTCCTGGTCGCTCAAGTCGGCATCATTATGGATTAGCGACTCAAATACGGACCAGAATGTGTTGAATTCCCTGTGGTTCCCAGAGAATGTGGGTACTTCCAGTAGTGGGCGTCTGACCCGAACGTTGCGCTCTTGTGGTGTTATGGCGCCGCTCGGCCACTCCTGACAACTGCTGTTAGTACTTGCGACAGCTTGGCTGTGAGAGGGTGTAGATGAATTCAGCAGAGAAGTTTATTGTAGCAGCTCCTCCTTTCTGAAGTCGATTTGGTTCAGCCATTGTATAACTTGGATCTCCAGGCTGTTTGATTCCGATTCCAGGTGTCTGTTTAAGTCCATCATGAGCTTCTCCCGTTCCTTGTGCTCAGATCGTCCATTGATGGTTTCGATGGCTACCTTGACGCAGGAGTCATGAAACTGCTTTGCAGAGCTGATAGTCCTTGTGAGATTATTCAGCTGAGCAGTTTTTTCTGCTATGTAGGCTCTGCACTCCTCAATTTGTTGAGGAAATGTGAAGGCTTGGTCCAAGTTAGTGATTTGTGATTCACTAGACTTGATTAAAACGCAAGCGTTGGTAATCTTGGTTTTAAACACTTGAATTTCGGCCATTTTGTCAGTGTGGCAACTGATTCTGAGTGTCAAATGGATTTTTTTTTTCACAATTCAAAGGGTGACAACGGCTTTTTGATGCTCCGCTGGTTCTGCAATAGAATTGTTCCTGCCACGCGAGTCTTTCCGGTGTGGTTCTTAGGTTCCTCGGTTGAGGACTCGCGCAAGAAATTGAGAGTTGCCTTCTGGTTCCTCAGTGGAGGCTGTCAAAGAAGGTCTTGTTATTTGTTCTTTCTTGTAAAGTTGAAAGAACTCAAATTTCCGTCTGGTTTCTCCTGAGAGAACTCGCAAGAAAGGAAATTTGTTGGCTTCCTGGATTCTCCTGAGAGAAGTCGCTGAGAAGGCTTGGTTTTGTTCTTCTGGTTCCTCAGTCGAGGACGCACAGAGAAGAACTTTTGGTTTCCAAGTGGTTGGAAATTGTATGTAGATCCTTCTGGTTTCTCCGAAGAGAACTGCAGAGAAGGATTTGAGTTTTGTTCTTCTGGTTCCTCCGGGGAGGACTCGCAGAGAAGAACTGGGTAACTCTTTTGTCTCTCAGAAGAGAGCTAGCGCAAGAGAGTGAGTCGCTGACTTTTCTGGATCCTCGTGTGAGGACTCGCGGAGAAAAGCAGGGATCTTGGGTTATTCCAACGGCCGATGCACCAATTTGGTAGGTGACCAATGGATAACTATACGCACGTGTAACAAAGGTTTATTACGACGTTACGTACAAGAACATTAATAATACATTTCACTGGGTAATTATACAGAATAATGTGGGCGGACCCACTACATAATATCTAAGTTCGCCACTAGTTGGCTTGTGGGGATAATTGCTAGTAGGCATGAAAGGGAGTGCCGCGCCTAAGGGGAACTACTTCATAGCACTCCAGGATACCTACTTAGGATATGCTTAGTTCATGCCTATGGGTACATTTGAGTGATACTTATCATTCATTGCATAATCAAAGGTGCTCACCGTTATCAATCAAATGTATTTGTCGTGGACAGATTATTATATTTCTATGGAAAGGTTGTGAGTCCACAACAGACCCTTTTCTGATCAGCTGATTATCTTTTTCTGTGTTTTTGATTTTTGCTGCTTACCCGTAAAGCTCGCGACTTCTTCTTCTCTGTTCTTCATTTCTTTTCCATTAACACTCACTTGTCTTCACTCGTCTGCAGTCAACGATAGGACGCCTTTCGAGTTTTTTGTATTGCTTCCACGCTGTTTTGCGCATTGATTACTTGGATACAGTCCATTTCGCGACGGCTGGCAGGGCGAGGCCTATCGATCTCTTTCACCCCGCCACACACTCTCACCCAACTCTGTAGGCCACGCCCTGCCAGCCTTCGGGAACTGGACTGTACATGCCAATGGCAGAGTCGTCCGGGCCACCCGCCTGTTGACGGAGTGGTCGTCCACGTCGAGAACCAGTCGTGGGAATGGGGTTCTATTTTCGGATTTTTGGTCATTTACTTCCGTTTTTTCTTCACCATCGTATTACTGATCATCTCGCCCGTCATATTCATCACTTTCGCATTTCGTCCGATTTTCCCTAACACTGCCTTTGAGACCAGAACCCTAATTTTTCACTTCTCTTGAATGTTATAGCCTGTGCTAGAACGGTCTGAGTGAGCGCGTTTCGAGAATCAGCGTAGCTTGCGTTTTGTGAGTAAGTTCGTTTCTACTCCTCGACGGAGACCACAACACGACTCTCCCTCCCCCTTTCAACATCCACATAATCTCTACACCATCAGTAACTATTGCTGATTGCATAGTATTAGAAGGTATTCTATTACTGCAATTTTGTGTTGATCACTCAAGTTCAAGCATATTTTCTCACATAACTGGGTCAGCCGACGACACGATCCACTTATCATCTAGCCTGGAGCATTGCTGAACGTTGCTCACACCCCCCCCCCTTCCCTCCCCCTTTGACGAGGAATCCTAGACTTCCGATTTATCCCGATGGTGCATTTGAAGGAGCCATATGCAGCGTCAGGGCCGCGCAAGGTGTTCTCCTGTCGACAGGGTGGCTGCGATGCCGTTTCCTAGCGTAATACATGGTTCAAACTGGGCTGATATATGGTGATTCTTGTGAAACAAAAAAGCTCACGTTGCTGGCCAGTGTGACCACAGACCAGGCTATGGTTCGAACTGTACTTTGGTAAGTGCTTCCTGAGTATCTGATAATTTTACAAAGGCCATAAACATGAGCGTCTGTCCCTTCAGAATTAGTAATTCGGTGCCGACAGTGTTAACGACAGATACACTGTCGTGGGTTTTGAATCTGCTCCACATATCACTGCCTAAGTCAGGAATGCTCATGGGAAATGCCTTCACTATTCTGGCACGAAGTCCAAGCACGATTCACCCAAAGCTACCCCACTACCTCTTCAAACGATGTGGTCAAAGAGGTGATTTTTGGAAAACTTTTCGATTTGGCTGCAAACTTCTACTCAGGGGTAATTCGACACGTAGATCACTTAACAGGTCAGGTTCAACCTATACTTTACAATCTAGTCCCAAATCTCTACACCGGGTATGGGCAGAATGTGCGTCAGGACACTCAAATTGGCTCAAGTTACGCCAGGACTAACAAATATGACATTCGTTTGGCGCGAAACCGCTTGGCGCCTGCGCCAAAATGGGGTGGATCAGCAAACTCGCTCAAAATTTGTCCTAAGGGGTATTTCTACCCGTGGAACACGAATATAGCATGCGTTTCGCGCGAAACCGCTTGGCGCCTAGACCATTTTGGCGCCGGGGCCTATGGCGCCTGCAAACTTCTACCCAGGGGTCGAATTACACCTGGGTAGAAGTTTGCAGCCAAATCGGAAAGTTTTTCAAAAATCACCTCTTGACCACATCGGTTGGGGATGTACTGGGATAGTTCTGGGATAATACAGTCCAGTTCCCGTAGGCTGACGGGGCGTGGCCCACAGAGTTGGGTGAGAGTGTGTGGCGGGGTGAGAGAGATCGATACAAGTCCGTAGGCCTCGCCCTGCCAGCCGTAATTGAAATGGACTGTAATGCCGAAGTCCATTGAAGGCGGGTCTCTAAACGCCTGTTTAGAGTCGGCTACCTCGTTTTTACGTGATTTTGTGTATTTCGATTATTTCAGGTCAGTATGATAGCACCATTGATAATGTCTAACGATTTATGAGTGCCGAAACCCGAAATCATTCTATTAAACCGTGACGTCATCGCTGTCGATCAGGATCCGTTGGGAATAATGGGCAAACTCATGAGAAGTGTAAGACATCACGGATGATTTCCATTTTTTGGGAATCAAAGCGAAGTTACAGATCCATTTCGATAGCATCTATGTGAAGACGATTTCTCCTGTCCTAAACGGAAAGTTATCCTACGCTGTGGCCGTCGTTACAGTGCATGAAGAGAAGGATAAGGTGCATACCCTCTGCTGGCGCTTTTAGGGGCTTTAATTATCTCGCTCGCAAAAGCATTCAGAACATAGCTGAATGGATTCAGCTCTCAGAGGCAGAGGGCAGACGTGTGAACCGAGATTTGTAGTGCTGTTGTGGTCCGAGAAGCCATCCTCGAACCCTCTCCTCAAATCTGGCGTTACTGGGAGCGGGTTCACTGTAATTTTCCACTCCGCAGTGCATGCCATCAAGGCGACCGTTTCTGACAAAGGCGCACTTTCAACCCATACTTTACAATCTAATCTCACGCAATCTCTACACCGGGCATGGGCAAAATGCGCGTCAGGACACTCAAATAGGGTCAGGTTACGCCAGAGCTGAATGCTCTTGGCTGCTTTCGCCAAAAACAAGTCCGTTAAGTTATGCGGTACGACCGACTTCGTACTTTGCGCATCGGTACCGACACGGCCGCGACGGCAGCAAAATCATGTGCCTGCAGCCGACCACGGCGGCACTCCGGTGACGACTTCCGTAAGCAAAACGCGAAATTCGAGTCACAAATTCGAATATGGCCAAGATTCGAATTCGAAATCAAGGGCTCTAGCCACGGTCATCACACTAGTGTATTTCGATCGGGCCTTTTACAAATGGACTGCCTCACCATAGTGCCGCCGTGCTCAGCGGTTGTCACATGATCTTGCTGCCTACCGCCGGTGTCGGCGTCGGTGCGCAAGGTATGAAGGCGGCCCAGCGATAGATATTGAGAATGTCGTACAACATTCACACTTTTTTCAGCAGATGAACTTTTCTCTGACGATGACTGGACTCACCAACGAGAACGGCCATCTACTTTGTAATCTGAGGACCAGTGAGGATGGGAGACATGTGGAGCCTTCATACACGCTAACTTTCAAGTTGCGGCCCACCTTTTTATCGTTTGTGAAGCTTACCGCTGAGTAAAATATTTTTTTTCATAATTTTTTATGTGGCTACTGAACAAGTGAGGAAAAAGACTTTCGAGATCAATACTTCGCGTGCATTGAAAAATTTGCCTTCATGTTTTCTTGTGATAAAGGCTAAGAAGCGGTGCAGAGAATAACAGCATTGCATGGTGATGCTGATCCTTCCCACTTCCAGTTGGTGTCTAAGCCAATCCGTCAAAGCCTGCCCTCGCTAATTATAGTAGTGAACACGTGAAAACGAAGGTCTCTACAAATTAGGCATTTTTATGACCTCTGATTTTGTATTGATAGACCTAAAAAATCTCTGACCGAGCCGATCAGAACTCTGTTTTTTCAGATTTCGATTGCGTAAAACACCCCCAACAATTAAACATTTTCTAAAGAAGACTTGAGAAACTGCGCAAATGGCGCTCGATAGTCATTGGTTTGGCAAAAACTGGTTTCAAAAATCGCTCCGTCATCAGAATCGTGGTAGAGTGACTTTTAAGGCGAGTATTTTGAGTGAAAAGTTTTCTTTCCCTTCGGAGCTTATACCCTACTCAAGAAGTTGCGTGTCCACGAACCTAGACATTGATAAAGTAGCTAGATAAGAAATTCTTGGCTCCAGTTAACTGAATTCAAACCCTTAGCTTTTCGTACGATTCATAATTACTGTAAAGGACACTAAATTAATTCTGTTAATGAACGATGACACATGCGTAGGCGTGCACTCGCCCACATACGCTGCACTCACGTAAATACCGTAGAAGGCGCCAGAGATCATAGGATGTGAAAAAATATAAAAAGAATCATTTAAGCAACATAATGCTCTGTTTTGACAAATGAACGATCACATTCGAAAATATTCTTTTTTTAGAATAATTTCACAAGTTTTTTAAAGCCTTATACATAATCTCGTAATTATACTAGCAAGTAAACGGAGATAACTCTTGAAAAGCACATCAGACCAACTGCCACAGGAGAATTGCTTACAATATTTCGACCCAAATGTGCGTTTTCCACACCTAATTTTTAACATAGAGACATCACGCAAGTTTTCTACTACTCCAGTTGTTGTTTCGTCCTCCATAATCGCTACGTTGGCACATCGCCAGCTCACTCGCGCCGCCGCTACGCCCACGGCTCGCGGTAGCGGGAGCCTTTCATAAGTGTGTATTTGGCTTACTAGCAACCAAAGGATATCAGTGGTTCTATGAAAAGAGGCAGGGGTACTATAGCAATGGCCGCGGGGTGTATTTACTTTGAAGGATATCAAGTGGGTATAACTGTTTTAATGCAGTACCGACGATCATCGAAGCTAATGCTAATAAGACAATACTATTGCCACGTCAGACTCTCAAAAGCAGTACGATGGTTGCCCGGCCTGATAGGCCATGCTAATTCCAGCTTGGTAAGGTAACGAGGTGCTTGTCCTCTCTCACACTTCGTGCCTTCCACTGCTCTACTCGAGCAGTATCGAGTCGGCCAATGAAGTGGCCAATCGGGTGTACGTGAACTTTCGACACTTTTCTCACGTCGCATTCGAGGCGTCACATTCGAGGTTCGAATTTTTGGTATGTGGATCACCTGAATTTGGCTACCTCAGCATACATCGATGTCATGTGGCAAAATTGAAACGAGTTGAAGTACTCCTGCACGGAAGATGAGTTTCTCTGTGACCAATATAACTGTGTTGTATTTGCTTTGTAATGGCCGCATGCAAAGTTTCAGCGAAAAAGTGAGAATACAGTTCTTCAAAGTGGTGAGCGAGGGAGCGGGGACTCAGAGTAATTTCCCTCCGGTCGTCCGCCACAGTTGCAGACGAAGAATGGGACTGTCTACGTAATTTTCTCTTTCCACTACACTGGAAGCCTAAAAATCCTGCCATGGTGTTTGCTAGATTAGGCTCCTCCCTGTTCACCTAGACTTCAAAATGTCAATTTTATATTTCTCAAAGAGTCAGATTGTGTGTATGAAGCGAAGTCCATCCTACATGATATCAATGCTGCGTAGCTTGGGCTGTCCGAGAACGGAAGCGCAGAGTATTAAGCAGCCTTACACGTAAAAGGAACTGAAGGAGTTTATCAATACTTTTTACAGCAAATAGACTTTTGACTGATGTCGAAAACGTATATGAAATTCGTGAAAACTCTTTTGTAGACCGATGAAGGATTCTGTTGTAGACCGATACGGATCTGGTACACGCGGTGCCTGTATCAAACTGCATCTATCCTTCTCATTTGTAATCTCTTTGTTCACTTGGAGTTGCTGAGTTGCCTGATTGCAAGGGTGAAGCGATGTGAGCATCTAAGATGCAGGGAAAATTTGAAAAAACCTTGTTCAGCAAAAGCATTACATGCTACAAATGGTTAGAAGAAACCCACTGTCTTCAGTTTATTGCGCGTCCTACAAGTCTATCTAAGCGAATGATGATGAGATCAACTCCCAAAACCTGAAATTTCAGACAGACGCTGCGTAATCAAAGGCACACTTCGCGATTCTTGATGGGTCGATTGACCTTCTTGAAACTTTGGATCCTTCAAAAACTAACCAGGCTGATCCTTTTTGCCTCGTCCCGGTGCGCTCTCGCAGCCCTACACCGCACGAACCCACAGCGACGTCACCCACTTTTTTAGTCTTTTTAGTCAACTGAGCAACATGAGCGGCGTCGCAGTGGGTTTCCAACAGGTGTGGAGCCGTGATAGCGCACGGGGGTGACGCGAAAAAGGTGCAGTCAGAATAATTACTCGAGGATCTGCTGTTTCGCGAACGTAAGCCGACCAATTTGATCATCGCGAAAGGCGCCTTTAAGTAAAGCCCGCCCATGGCTGATAACAGCAGTGATGGAGTTCACATTACCTACAGGAAATTCTTCACTCTATGCTCTCTTCAACTGCTTCGATGAATCTAAAAGATCCCTATTTTATACGATGTGATCCTCATGAGTCTATTTCATTTATTATGTATTTTGATGGTTACGTCGGTGATCGGATGTGCGGGACGTTTGTGTAGACTAATTGACCCTCGGTTCCTTTATTCACTTGAGTCCATCGATGCTCACAACGACGAAAGGTTCTCGATTCGCAAGATTTTCTTCCAATGAGTCACGAAATAATAATATAAAGTACTGATAGTCACTTCAGTGCTATTCTTATAAGAGGGAGGGACATTTAATTAGCGGCAGGAACCTTGCATGGATGACACATACACTTGTTGATTGCTGAACGGTGACAGGCCTTAGGATAAATTATATGACAATAGTGTGTGTTCTACCTAATATAACCTGTAGCTCCGCTCTGCTAGGCCTAGGCGAACCCCACATAATTTCTTGACACTACAGCAATGGAGAGGAACATTTCACAGGATCGTAAGCTTCATTTACGTGTTGTAGGAATGTCTACCGACCATTTTCCATAACGTAGCGCTCATGCTATAAGGATGCTGAGTTATGGGCAAAAGCTTCGGTGTCGGACGGGGTTCGAACCCGCACTGTACCTTTTCCGGGGATATGTTCTAATCCATTACACTATCGACACCACTTTCACCTTAACTCAGCTTCTGAATGGTATATTTACCATAGCTTATCAGCACTCACACGTATAACGTGTTGAGCCGGTTGGCCAATGTCGACATCGAACCGTGAAGCTGAAACCTTAGTACTGATCTTGATGTCTTTGGTTTTCGAGTCCCGTTCGATACCAAAGCTTTTGCCCATAACTCAGCATCCTTATAGTAACTTTCGCATAGCGGGCTGCGGCGATAATCAGCAGCTATCAAAAACCAAAGATATCAAAAAGTAGCGCTCATTGTTTTTGAAATCGTGGAATTGCAGAATAGCAGAAATCGCAGAAAACGACAACGATACGTATTGATTCGGAGTATAGCAGAATTCAAGCAATTGTGGAAATACAGAATCGCGGAGTGTGCGGAATCGTAGATATGCAAAATCGTGGAACATGCGCAAAAGCGTCAGATGCGTGTTAATTCCCATGCTACGAAGAGGAGAGAGGATCAGAGAAACTAGAAGCGGTAAGTGGCCTCATTTATGTATATTCCACAGTTCCGCATTTCCACAATTCTCCCGATCAGTACAAAGTTGTCCTTTTTTCACAACTTCGCAAGTTCCGTGATTCTCTCGATCGATACCTATCTTATCCTTTTCCGCGAATTTCGCAATCCTGCAGTTCCGCGAATTACGTAATTCTGTACGCTACCTTACCGCACACTAGTGTAGTGATCTGTGGAACTTCTATCGATATCAATTGGTTATTATCGATTTCCATAATTACATTGTTCACAGAATAATACCCGCAGTACGTGCTAGTGCGGTAGCCAAACTGGTAACTGTTTCAACCAATAAATTAACCCCGACCAGGATATGGGAAGGCTATTGAGCTAGATTTCACAATTCTGCCTACGCTTGATTTTTAGCAGTAGACAGGAATTCGTGAGTTACTCCCAAATGCTGCTGAGAACTAATGCTTCCAATATTTTTCGTAGTGCACTTAAGTATGAAGGATTTTCAGAACCTCATCATGAGGACTATCAAAGTATCTTACTTACTTAGGTTACTTAGGCGACCCGTCCTTCAGCACGGCGGTTGGCCTTGCCCGGGTCCCAACTTCTCTTCCACATTGAACGGTCCTTTGCAATCGTCGTCCAGTGCACGACAGTTTTAAACGAAACGGGATCTCGGACGTTGTTTCGGAAAGCAAGCGAATCGGACCATCTCGTGGGCGGACGACCAGGTGGACGTTTGTGGTGACGAGGGTACCACAACATAGTTGTTGTGCTCCATTGGCCGTCGTCTCGCCTCATCAGATGTCCGGCAAACCTGTGTTTCATCTCGTCGCAGTGTTGAACCACATCTCGTACTTTAGATCTTAGCCTCATGTCGGCGTTATGAAGGCCGAGTTCGCGCTGACGTGAAAGAGTAAATCTGACAAGCCGACGCTCTAGAGAAGCCTGGAGTGTTCTGAGTTCGTCTTCGTTAGATTTCGTAGGCGCCCACGTTTCGCATCCGTAGCACATGGCTGGTAGGACTACCGAGTCAAATAGCTCAGCCTTGAGCCTCGTGTCCTTCGTGGCTTCAACGACGGTTTTGATGGAGTTGAACACTGACCAGGCCGCTTTCCGACGCCCTGCTAGCTCCGGTTTCAGATCGTTCTTCATGTTCAGTAGACGCCCTTGGTAGACGTATTCGCTGACGTCCTCGACCAGATCTCCGTTCAGAATCACAGGAGTCTGCCTTGCGTAGACGTTCCTCATGACCTTCGTCTTGGACTTGTTGATCACAAGACCTGCCTTCGAGCCTTCAGCATCCAAACTGCAGAGCATCGCGTTGGCCTCCTCAGGTGAACTGGTCATCAGCACGACGTCGTCCGCAAATCGCAGATGGTTCAGACGCTTTCCGTCGATGTTAACTCCATATTGGCACCAGTCGCAGCGACGAATCGTGGATTCGAGGCAGGCAGAGAACAGGTTCGGAGATATGGGGTCTCCCTGCCGAACTCCTTTCTCCACAGCTACCTCGATGTCTTTATGATAAGGCCGTAACACCGTCATGCAATCTGTGTAGCACTTGCTCAGCACATTCACGTAGTGCCTCTCCACGCCTTGCTCTTCCAGCGCTTCCCACACTTTCAAGGGTTCCACCGAATCAAACGCCTTCTTGTAGTCTATAAAAGTAAGCACCAGCGGCATGTGATGTTCCCGGGCTACTTCGATCAACTGACAGCAAGTGGCGATATGGTCCAGTGTGCTATACGTGCGACGAAATCCTGCTTGTTCTACCGGTTGCGCTTCATAAAGTGTTCTTCTTATGCGTGCAAGGACGCAACGTGTGAAAACTTTGTACAGCACCGGCAGAAGGGCTATGGGACGGTAGTTGGATAGATCTTCCTTGTCCCCTTTTTTGAATAGCAAGACCGTCACTGATTTCTTCCAGGCGTATGGCACTTGACATTCTCTTACATATCAAGTGAACCTTTCCGCGAGGGCGCGATACAGAGGTTCTCCGCATGAACAAAGCACCTCCGCGGTGATGCCGTCGCTTCCGGGAGACTTTCCTTGGGGCATTTGCTCGACAACATAGCGTACCTCCGACGGCAAGAAGGGCAACACATCTTCTCCAGCGCTCAGCACTACTGTGGAGTCCGCATTTGACTTGAAATGTTCAGAGAAGAAGTTTGCCATAATGCGCTCCATTTCTGGCCTGGACGAGCTGCGGGTCCCATCCGGCGCTTTCAAACATGGGATCGCCAGACGATACTGCGCTAATCCTCTTCTTTCCTTTTTGAGACTGCGTTTTCCCTCAGCTGCACCGAGCAGGCGGTTTCTAGCATAACGGGCATGATCTTCAGCAACTCGTTTCCTGCAAAGACGACTGAGAGCGGTGTACTCCAGGTGGTCTTTCACTGGATCCATCTGCCTGCGTTTTTCAAGCAAGGTCCGCGTAGCTTCAGAAATGCGGCGTGAGGCATGACTGGGAGCCAATTTGCGGCATTCGCGCACTATGCCTGGAATAGTGCTTACGACTGAATCGTAGTCCTGATTGAGGTCAGCAAGCACCTGAATTGCTCCTTCGTCATCATCCTGCTGACTGCCTCCGCATCTACTTCACTTCGACGTGGTTGCCTTGATAAGACTCGACGCATGCGTGTCTGCCCACGCTCGAAATGCAAGCGAGCTCGCAAAAGCCGATGGTCGCTTCCTGTGTTGAAAGAAGGGACCACAGAGACGTCCGTTATGGCCCGTCGGCTGCACAGAATATGGTCGAGCTCGTGATGATGTTCCGCATTAGGAGAAAGATAAGTCCATCTTTTAGCCGTGGGTTTGACAAACTGGCTGTTTCCATGAAAAAGATGGTGGACTTCGCAGAAACTCGCCAGTCTTTCTCCTGCTTCGTTTCGCGTCTTAGCCGAGTGCGGTCCGACGAAAACTTCTCCAGGTTTGCGGGCGCCTATTCGTGCATTGAAATCACCGCTTACTACGACGTAGTGGCTTCTTTGAGTATGCACGATGTCGGTTAGCTGGTCGTAAAAGTCGTTATGCTCTTCCTCGTCTTTGTCTGCCGTAGGGGCATAGATCTGAATGATTGAAACAGTCTTCTCCTTGGAGAGTGAGGCGGTCAGCACTGCGAAACGATGGCCGTGGAACGTAACACCAATGACGTAATTGAGCAAGTGAGGTGCTACGACAAAACCCACACCACCGGATGTTGAATTAGCCTTCCGCGATCCAAGAAACACTCCTGTCCCATCATTCCACGTGCATAAGAGCGGTTCTTTCCTTTTCGTTTCGCTCAATCCGATAACATCGAACTTGATCCGTTTCGTTTCATCGATGAGTGCCGAAAGCTGAGCGGCCGAACTGATGCTGCGACAGTTGTATGTGCAAGCAATCAGATGGCTCGCTCTGGTCCGTTTCCTATGGTAGCCTATGGCCCTGAGATTTCTTCGCCTTTGGCTGTGTGCATATCCAGCGCTACCGGACTGGGCAGGGATAGCCTTCAGGGGACCTAGGCGATGTTGAGAAGTGGTTACAGCTATTTTTCGTCCCACAGGATAGCCTTGCCGGGGCGTTCCTGTTACTCAAGGAAGTGGCCGTCCTACCATGAGCTTGGGCGCTTTGGGTTCTTTAGTCGCGAAGGTCAGTATGGGGCTTGGCCGAACCCTACCCAGAAGGGTATTCCAGCCTCCGCTACAAGCTCGCACACCTCGACACGGTAGAACCCATGTGCAAGCTATCAAAGTATGCAAATATCAACTACTTATACCATCAGACAGCAAAATTCGAAGAATCTTCATTAAAATCTCGTCATGGGATCAGCAAAAACCGCAAGCTTTCGGACAAATCTTCATAACGGTAGCTGCGGAGAGTTTCGTTCTGTCGCAGAAACCGCTCGCTTTAAGAGAAAGGCAGCTGAAAGTTTACTTCTGATATTTCGTGGCGAGAAAAAAGTGGAACTTCAAGATTTCTCACGAGTAGCTATCCTGGCATTTGAAGCCACTGCCTGTGATCACGGGAGATGAAGGTTTCGTGACTGGTTTCCTTGTTGTGGTGGTTGTCTGTTGAGGAAGAGTTCGAGGAGTAGTCGGTTCAGCTACGTCAGGGTTTGGTTTTGACCTGTCACTCGTTGCAGGAACTAAATACTCGGTTTAACAAAAAAGGTAAGTATGGGAGAAATATTCAAAAAGTTACCGTGACGGTATTCAAGGACAGTCTTCGTCCTATCGAATCTGTTATAGGTCATTATTGGAACACGATTTGTGTAAGAACGAAGGGTTGTTCCAATCGCATCATGTGAGCAGAATCTTCAATATTACATAACGTAGTAGGTAATGTGCCACGCATCTTGATGCGATCCAATAATCACTACCGTTTTGATAATTACTGTGATCAACATGGTGTCCAACAAAGACACAGCTGTTCAGTTAGAAAGATTCTTTTGAAAAATTTCGTCACAGAAGTCATCTTTACACCGATCGTACCTGTAGCCAGTTAGAGTTTGATCCTGGTTGGTCTTGATCTCCACACCGGCATATTTGCAACCGTCAACGGAAACTCCTTTCGTGAAATCTACTATTCTTACTTCAATTTTGGTTCCTTCTGGAGACTGTAAAACTAGAGCTTGACACATTTAATGAAATGTGTCAGGATTTTAATGACAATCAGATTGTTACATTACTTAGAAAGACATTTTGAACGCTTACCAACTACTTTCACGTCTTGGCATTGGAATACACAATGAAGCTGTGACACCTCACAAAATGAATTTATAACGTTAATGTAACGTACTTCAATCCAGTAGTTGCATGTCATGAAGTCCTCTTCCTCATCGCCGCCACGGCCAATTACATCCTCGAGTTTCTGCCAGGCTTTCGAAGCTTGAATGGTCTCGCCACATCCCGATGGCTGAAGTGAACGCTTTTTACACACTGACTATCACACACTCACATACACTTGAATGATTGCGCACTCTTTCGTTGCAGAGATCCCCACCGTAGCCACCAGGGCATATGCACTTTTGGCAGTTTCTTGGATGGGGAAATCCGCCCATATGGCACTTGGCCGACGTAGTAGGGTTGCATCTTTCTGAAACATCTGATTAAAGATGAAAATAGTAACTGACGCTGATACTTATCTCAAATGTTTTTGACCTACCACATCATGGCGGTGCAACTAGGGCTACATTAACACACTATGCTTAGTATTTTGATGCTAATGCATGGCAGATAGCAAACATGATTGTTTCGGTCAAACAACCGAAGTGCACTCCTGTATTAGTTTGCAGATGGAGTGAGAACGAGCTCTCCGTGGGCA
This sequence comes from Trichostrongylus colubriformis, assembly GCA_963978905.1. NCBI lineage: Eukaryota > Metazoa > Nematoda > Chromadorea > Rhabditida > Trichostrongylidae > Trichostrongylus > Trichostrongylus colubriformis. The sequence continues at coordinate 34,154,076 of OZ022259.1, read as the reverse complement.
GATAAATTCCGCAATGATCTGTTGAGAGTAGTTCATCAAACCTTTGCATTTGTAGTGTTCGTTGAGCATGGAAAGGTCGATGAATGAAATGAATGGAGATCCGAGAGTTTGTTGATAGGAGACGTCGTTGGGTACCATTGTCGGCTTCCCATTGAAAGATGCACTGATAGTAAAATTTGAATTAACAGCAGTATTTATTTTCGTTTTTTTGTGCAGTAACCACAGAACACTCTTGAATGAAAGGTAAGGAATATAATATTATACCCGTGATAAATGCAAATCTGGGATGTTAAACAATACATCTTCTATGAAAACACACCTATTTGCGCCATAGTGCAAAATGCTACCGAAGTCGTACTTCATACCATAGTTGTCGTTTCTCTGTGGTGTCTCTTTATTGAACTGATCCAGCCAGTTTGCATGAAAAATAATTGATAAGTCATCGCTCACTGTTTTATGACTACATATACATAGAAGTGCACTGCTATATTCAGTTTGAGACTGACGGTTTCCTTTACAACGCTTCCACCCATTGTAAAACCACAATTTTTACGAAGTATTATGCTGGAAATATGGCTACTTTTAGCGAGCGGACGAATACGATTGCTTAAGATTGAGCAATATCAGTTCGGGTCTGAGTGTTCAGTGAAACGGAATTTATTAAATATGGGAAAAGGTGAATGGTACTAGAGAAAGAGAGTGTGGCTCGGGAGCTAGCTCGGGAGACGTTATAACCTTTTCACAATAACATACATCGGTCGGCGAATTCTTGTGGATTGAATCCTTCAACATACGGCGCTTCATGCGCTGTTTAGTTCGCCGCTTCTCACCGATTCGCATTGCCACAATCGGTACGTATCTGGGCAGTGTGCAGAAAAACAATTATACAAGGAGATGGGACCATATCCTCGGTTGTTCAAGTTTCTAGCACTGTTTTCTATATTATCGCACTACATGCAGTACCTCTATTTTCACTGACGACTATGCTAATCGCCTTGTGCACAGTGGTGCCATCTTAACCACCACATACAATGCCTTCGAACCTGGCCGGCGTAGACTGATTGCTGTTTCTTCGGAGTCTTTCAAAGCTACATACGCTTACCTTGATATTATGCTTGAGCAACATGATGTGTTCGTCACGATCATATCGGGATTGTTCGTGGTGGAATCCAAGAGCGTGACCAAGCTCGTGCGCCGCAGTGCCAATTGAATCACAACCTCTACCCAGCGATAGCTTTTGTTCTTTACCCAGTCTTCCCACATATGACCAACATCCTTGCTCCGGGAACACCATTATCCGATCCGTTGCTGAGACAGAAAGGTAATTCTATTTAGATCTACAACATTTTGCTTTCACTTTTAGTATAAAATCTAGATATTGCTTGTTATTCAAATGTGAAGTTTTGCTAAATGAAGTGGGTCAGATACCCTTATTAATCGGTTTATCTCATTGTGAAAAGTATTCAAAAAGATGACAGTACTGCTTGCACGCTAAGGTATGCTAGTTTCTCACCCATTCGGTTTTCTGCGAAATTGATGCAGGTGTCCTTCTCCCACAGTTTTGCTTCTTTCACAAACACACTTCGCATCTTTCTACCTGCATATTGATAGCAATTATCACGGTGCAATGAATCCTGTAGATCAAAATCGAATTCCTGTGCTTACTGGCGAAAGCATGGAAGTAGTAGTTTACTCCATTTGCCCATATCGTGTTTGGATACCTGTGGTCCTTGAATGCTTGACGTTTTGTACGATTTGGTGTTCCTGGAACTTCAGCAGCCACTTCCTCTATATCTTCCACGATCTCGTCTGCTTGCTCCCTTCAAAGATACTCCTTGAAATACATAATTTCTGCAGTTCCTTACACATACTCTGATAGCACCATGTCGCCTTGATAGAGATCTTCAACAATGCCACTCTTATTATTGACTTCGTTGATGGTGTCTCCCGCCTCCTTGACATGATCCCTCTTGAAAAAGCGCACGTTCTGTAATATTTAATTACTGTCGACCCTCTGCTACACATGTACACAACTCGTCTCCGTGCGAACCATGAGATGAACACAATCGTTCTCATTTAGGGACCATTTCCTTATACATACGTGACTCATGTGTTCTACTCAAAGAAACCTTTTCCGTAGCTGATCACCATCACCTTCAGTTTTTTCATAATTGCCTTCAAACGTTGTGGTGTGACCTTCAACGTCTTCACTATTTTATCCTTCATGCTCCTGAGCTTGTTACGAGCTTTAAGGAAAGCCGTCGTATTGAAGAGCTGAAATCGTATGGAATAATACATCGACACTTTCAAAAAAAGCAAAAAGTGTGATTATTTGGAACTTTGTGAATCGGAATGTGAAATTTAAGAGGGAAAAGTTATGAAGTCATAGTCGATAGTGGACAAGCACAACCTTTTTGAAGCCCACAATCGTTACATTCTTGATTTTTTGACCGACGTTTTTTGCTCCAGAAAAAAAGTTCCTTCACTTTCTCCATGATGCCTCCAAATCGAATAAGTCCATTGGTTGTCACGACCAGTAGTAAGAGGAGCAATATTGATCTCATCCTGTAATGGAACAAATGTTAAATTTGCAATCTCAAATAAGATCCACTTACAAGCTGCAGCTATGATATTGTCACTGTCATAATGTACATGTTAGTGTGAGAAGACTTATGCAGTAACACTCGGAATATATTTGTTGGTCCTTCTATCATATTCCTAGCACGTGATAAAAATTTATCATGGCATTGCCATTCAAAACGAGGGGTTCTTCTGAAATGCCTCTGCTATTCGAAAGGAGCGGGGTTCTTTTAAAATTCACAAAGGACATGCTTGAAGTGTTCATCGAAGGCGTAGGCTGTACTCGGGATGTAATGGTTATGAAAGGATGGACACGCTGCGTAGCTTCGGTCTCCATTTTATTGCCTCCTGACCCCATGCCCACAACATAATGTGACGGCTGAAGAAACATTGGAACACCGTAACAAGGCGACAAAGCCTTTTTTTCGAATCTATAACAATCCAACTTTCATCATATGTATTGACTCTACTTGATTATTTTTGAATTATATCACCAAGCTCTCAAAGATGGTGTCACATGATAGCCTATTTAGTTTCTTCGATTTACACTCGTAAGGGTCTAAGGGAAAATTTGATGGAAGCATGGTGACGGCTGATGACCTAGTTATAGAAATGCCAGTGCAGTTATCACAGTAAAAGTTCAACATACCCCTAAAAACGTTGCAACGAATCGAATAAGACTCTTTCGCTTAAACTGATGCATGAAGTTGGTGCGTGAGCTATTGCCACGCTGATTGAATCTTGACTGAGTCTGTTATTTCATCACCGGGTTTACTGGGAGCAAAAGTCAATAACTATCCAATCAATGGCAAAACCAAATGAACGCAGAGGCGTTCTGGAGTGTCACTGCAGTAATTGTGTTTGCAAGTCTATCACCAAGACAGGCGTATCTTAAGAGTTTGCCCTCTTCGCATGCGTGACATCCCCATCATCTCTCACCTAAGGGAAGACACTACTACACTTTGGAAATTTTAGTAGCTGCCATGGTGCTCGGCATGATGAGACAGCATTCTCTTGCAGAACAAGTTCTTCAGCACACATATTGCAGTCCATAAGCAAACACTCTATATGGGGTTCTGTAGTGAAACATCTCTTGAGAAATCATCTTATAATCAAGATGGCGCTCCAAGCGTGATCTTTAACAAGAGAATAAGTGCAGCTGTGCCGTGGAAATCTTCCCCTGCAGTGGGCTTCTCAATTGGGCGACGATGTGCCTGGTTTCTACGGTTGTTTCCATAATATTGGCACTTGGAGTATACTATTGCAGTATGATGCTTGCTTTCTTTGACAGGATTTAGAAACCCGACCAAGCGCGCCAAGAATGCCATTATCATTTTACATTTCTCTCATAGGCACCACTTTTCGACTCAAATGAATGCCCATAGTTGAAATCTCTATACGTTTCCTGTATTCAGCTGGTCAAACTATTCGTGTTTGTCAGCCCAAT
>OZ022259.1:33986058-34149849 GCA_963978905.1 Trichostrongylus colubriformis | reverse complement strand
AAAGTTATTTGTCAACACTTCGCACAAGCCACTGTGAGCAACGGGTGACAAGCGTGCTGGCAATGTCTCGTTTGGAAATAGACAGACGCCATCCCAGTGGTATCAGCCGCATAATAGTGGCAGTGGAGGTGGAACATCGGGCTATACCGAAATTGTTGAGGTAAATGACGCCCATGCATCATGCTTGCACTGGACCAAAAAATTTGCAGTCACCCATATGCAACGTGGCATAGTCGGAAAATTCGACATATGATGAAAGTTGGATTGTTATAGATTCGAAAAAAGGCTTTGTCGCCTTGTTACGGTGTTCCAATGTTTCTTCAGCCGTCACATTATGTTGTGGGCATGGGGTCAGGAGGCAATAAAATGGAGACCGAAGCTACGCAGCGTGTCCATCCTTTCATAACCATTACATCCCGAGTACAGCCTACGCCTTCGATGAACACTTCAAGCATGTCCTTTGTGAATTTTAAAAGAACCCCGCTCCTTTCGAATAGCAGAGGCATTTCAGAAGAACCCCTCGTTTTGAATGGCAATGCCATGATAAATTTTTATCACGTGCTAGGAATATGATAGAAGGACCAACAAATATATTCCGAGTGTTACTGCATAAGTCTTCTCACACTAACATGTACATTATGACAGTGACAATATCATAGCTGCAGCTTGTAAGTGGATCTTATTTGAGATTGCAAATTTAACATTTGTTCCATTACAGGATGAGATCAATATTGCTCCTCTTACTACTGGTCGTGACAACCAATGGACTTATTCGATTTGGAGGCATCATGGAGAAAGTGAAGGAACTTTTTTTCTGGAGCAAAAAACGTCGGTCAAAAAATCAAGAATGTAACGATTGTGGGCTTCAAAAAGGTTGTGCTTGTCCACTATCGACTATGACTTCATAACTTTTCCCTCTTAAATTTCACATTCCGATTCACAAAGTTCCAAATAATCACACTTTTTGCTTTTTTTGAAAGTGTCGATGTATTATTCCATACGATTTCAGCTCTTCAATACGACGGCTTTCCTTAAAGCTCGTAACAAGCTCAGGAGCATGAAGGATAAAATAGTGAAGACGTTGAAGGTCACACCACAACGTTTGAAGGCAATTATGAAAAAACTGAAGGTGATGGTGATCAGCTACGGAAAAGGTTTCTTTGAGTAGAACACATGAGTCACGTATGTATAAGGAAATGGTCCCTAAATGAGAACGATTGTGTTCATCTCATGGTTCGCACGGAGACGAGTTGTGTACATGTGTAGCAGAGGGTCGACAGTAATTAAATATTACAGAACGTGCGCTTTTTCAAGAGGGATCATGTCAAGGAGGCGGGAGACACCATCAACGAAGTCAATAATAAGAGTGGCATTGTTGAAGATCTCTATCAAGGCGACATGGTGCTATCAGAGTATGTGTAAGGAACTGCAGAAATTATGTATTTCAAGGAGTATCTTTGAAGGGAGCAAGCAGACGAGATCGTGGAAGATATAGAGGAAGTGGCTGCTGAAGTTCCAGGAACACCAAATCGTACAAAACGTCAAGCATTCAAGGACCACAGGTATCCAAACACGATATGGGCAAATGGAGTAAACTACTACTTCCATGCTTTCGCCAGTAAGCACAGGAATTCGATTTTGATCTACAGGATTCATTGCACCGTGATAATTGCTATCAATATGCAGGTAGAAAGATGCGAAGTGTGTTTGTGAAAGAAGCAAAACTGTGGGAGAAGGACACCTGCATCAATTTCGCAGAAAACCGAATGGGTGAGAAACTAGCATACCTTAGCGTGCAAGCAGTACTGTCATCTTTTTGAATACTTTTCACAATGAGATAAACCGATTAATAAGGGTATCTGACCCACTTCATTTAGCAAAACTTCACATTTGAATAACAAGCAATATCTAGATTTTATACTAAAAGTGAAAGCAAAATGTTGTAGATCTAAATAGAATTACCTTTCTGTCTCAGCAACGGATCGGATAATGGTGTTCCCGGAGCAAGGATGTTGGTCATATGTGGGAAGACTGGGTAAAGAACAAAAGCTATCGCTGGGTAGAGGTTGTGATTCAATTGGCACTGCGGCGCACGAGCTTGGTCACGCTCTTGGATTCCACCACGAACAATCCCGATATGATCGTGACGAACACATCATGTTGCTCAAGCATAATATCAAGGTAAGCGTATGTAGCTTTGAAAGACTCCGAAGAAACAGCAATCAGTCTACGCCGGCCAGGTTCGAAGGCATTGTATGTGGTGGTTAAGATGGCACCACTGTGCACAAGGCGATTAGCATAGTCGTCAGTGAAAATAGAGGTACTGCATGTAGTGCGATAATATAGAAAACAGTGCTAGAAACTTGAACAACCGAGGATATGGTCCCATCTCCTTGTATAATTGTTTTTCTGCACACTGCCCAGATACGTACCGATTGTGGCAATGCGAATCGGTGAGAAGCGGCGAACTAAACAGCGCATGAAGCGCCGTATGTTGAAGGATTCAATCCACAAGAATTCGCCGACCGATGTATGTTATTGTGAAAAGGTTATAACGTCTCCCGAGCTAGCTCCCGAGCCACACTCTCTTTCTCTAGTACCATTCACCTTTTCCCATATTTAATAAATTCCGTTTCACTGAACACTCAGACCCGAACTGATATTGCTCAATCTTAAGCAATCGTATTCGTCCGCTCGCTAAAAGTAGCCATATTTCCAGCATAATACTTCGTAAAAATTGTGGTTTTACAATGGGTGGAAGCGTTGTAAAGGAAACCGTCAGTCTCAAACTGAATATAGCAGTGCACTTCTATGTATATGTAGTCATAAAACAGTGAGCGATGACTTATCAATTATTTTTCATGCAAACTGGCTGGATCAGTTCAATAAAGAGACACCACAGAGAAACGACAACTATGGTATGAAGTACGACTTCGGTAGCATTTTGCACTATGGCGCAAATAGGTGTGTTTTCATAGAAGATGTATTGTTTAACATCCCAGATTTGCATTTATCACGGGTATAATATTATATTCCTTACCTTTCATTCAAGAGTGTTCTGTGGTTACTGCACAAAAAAACGAAAATAAATACTGCTGTTAATTCAAATTTTACTATCAGTGCATCTTTCAATGGGAAGCCGACAATGGTACCCAACGACGTCTCCTATCAACAAACTCTCGGATCTCCATTCATTTCATTCATCGACCTTTCCATGCTCAACGAACACTACAAATGCAAAGGTTTGATGAACTACTCTCAACAGATCATTGCGGAATTTATCTGCCCACGGAGAGCTCGTTCTCACTCCATCTGCAAACTAATACAGGAGTGCACTTCGGTTGTTTGACCGAAACAATCATGTTTGCTATCTGCCATGCATTAGCATCAAAATACTAAGCATAGTGTGTTAATGTAGCCCTAGTTGCACCGCCATGATGTGGTAGGTCAAAAACATTTGAGATAAGTATCAGCGTCAGTTACTATTTTCATCTTTAATCAGATGTTTCAGAAAGATGCAACCCTACTACGTCGGCCAAGTGCCATATGGGCGGATTTCCCCATCCAAGAAACTGCCAAAAGTGCATATGCCCTGGTGGCTACGGTGGGGATCTCTGCAACGAAAGAGTGCGCAATCATTCAAGTGTATGTGAGTGTGTGATAGTCAGTGTGTAAAAAGCGTTCACTTCAGCCATCGGGATGTGGCGAGACCATTCAAGCTTCGAAAGCCTGGCAGAAACTCGAGGATGTAATTGGCCGTGGCGGCGATGAGGAAGAGGACTTCATGACATGCAACTACTGGATTGAAGTACGTTACATTAACGTTATAAATTCATTTTGTGAGGTGTCACAGCTTCATTGTGTATTCCAATGCCAAGACGTGAAAGTAGTTGGTAAGCGTTCAAAATGTCTTTCTAAGTAATGTAACAATCTGATTGTCATTAAAATCCTGACACATTTCATTAAATGTGTCAAGCTCTAGTTTTACAGTCTCCAGAAGGAACCAAAATTGAAGTAAGAATAGTAGATTTCACGAAAGGAGTTTCCGTTGACGGTTGCAAATATGCCGGTGTGGAGATCAAGACCAACCAGGATCAAACTCTAACTGGCTACAGGTACGATCGGTGTAAAGATGACTTCTGTGACGAAATTTTTCAAAAGAATCTTTCTAACTGAACAGCTGTGTCTTTGTTGGACACCATGTTGATCACAGTAATTATCAAAACGGTAGTGATTATTGGATCGCATCAAGATGCGTGGCACATTACCTACTACGTTATGTAATATTGAAGATTCTGCTCACATGATGCGATTGGAACAACCCTTCGTTCTTACACAAATCGTGTTCCAATAATGACCTATAACAGATTCGATAGGACGAAGACTGTCCTTGAATACCGTCACGGTAACTTTTTGAATATTTCTCCCATACTTACCTTTTTTGTTAAACCGAGTATTTAGTTCCTGCAACGAGTGACAGGTCAAAACCAAACCCTGACGTAGCTGAACCGACTACTCCTCGAACTCTTCCTCAACAGACAACCACCACAACAAGGAAACCAGTCACGAAACCTTCATCTCCCGTGATCACAGGCAGTGGCTTCAAATGCCAGGATAGCTACTCGTGAGAAATCTTGAAGTTCCACTTTTTTCTCGCCACGAAATATCAGAAGTAAACTTTCAGCTGCCTTTCTCTTAAAGCGAGCGGTTTCTGCGACAGAATGAAACTCTCCGCAGCTACCGTTATGAAGATTTGTCCGAAAGCTTGCGGTTTTTGCTGATCCCATGACGAGATTTTAATGAAGATTCTTCGAATTTTGCTGTCTGATGGTATAAGTAGTTGATATTTGCATACTTTGATAGCTTGCACATGGGTTCTACCGTGTCGAGGTGTGCGAGCTTGTAGCGGAGGCTGGAATACCCTTCTGGGTAGGGTTCGGCCAAGCCCCATACTGACCTTCGCGACTAAAGAACCCAAAGCGCCCAAGCTCATGGTAGGACGGCCACTTCCTTGAGTAACAGGAACGCCCCGGCAAGGCTATCCTGTGGGACGAAAAATAGCTGTAACCACTTCTCAACATCGCCTAGGTCCCCTGAAGGCTATCCCTGCCCAGTCCGGTAGCGCTGGATATGCACACAGCCAAAGGCGAAGAAATCTCAGGGCCATAGGCTACCATAGGAAACGGACCAGAGCGAGCCATCTGATTGCTTGCACATACAACTGTCGCAGCATCAGTTCGGCCGCTCAGCTTTCGGCACTCATCGATGAAACGAAACGGATCAAGTTCGATGTTATCGGATTGAGCGAAACGAAAAGGAAAGAACCGCTCTTATGCACGTGGAATGATGGGACAGGAGTGTTTCTTGGATCGCGGAAGGCTAATTCAACATCCGGTGGTGTGGGTTTTGTCGTAGCACCTCACTTGCTCAATTACGTCATTGGTGTTACGTTCCACGGCCATCGTTTCGCAGTGCTGACCGCCTCACTCTCCAAGGAGAAGACTGTTTCAATCATTCAGATCTATGCCCCTACGGCAGACAAAGACGAGGAAGAGCATAACGACTTTTACGACCAGCTAACCGACATCGTGCATACTCAAAGAAGCCACTACGTCGTAGTAAGCGGTGATTTCAATGCACGAATAGGCGCCCGCAAACCTGGAGAAGTTTTCGTCGGACCGCACTCGGCTAAGACGCGAAACGAAGCAGGAGAAAGACTGGCGAGTTTCTGCGAAGTCCACCATCTTTTTCATGGAAACAGCCAGTTTGTCAAACCCACGGCTAAAAGATGGACTTATCTTTCTCCTAATGCGGAACATCATCACGAGCTCGACCATATTCTGTGCAGCCGACGGGCCATAACGGACGTCTCTGTGGTCCCTTCTTTCAACACAGGAAGCGACCATCGGCTTTTGCGAGCTCGCTTGCATTTCGAGCGTGGGCAGACACGCATGCGTCGAGTCTTATCAAGGCAACCACGTCGAAGTGAAGTAGATGCGGAGGCAGTCAGCAGGATGATGACGAAGGAGCAATTCAGGTGCTTGCTGACCTCAATCAGGACTACGATTCAGTCGTAAGCACTATTCCAGGCATAGTGCGCGAATGCCGCAAATTGGCTCCCAGTCATGCCTCACGCCGCATTTCTGAAGCTACGCGGACCTTGCTTGAAAAACGCAGGCAGATGGATCCAGTGAAAGACCACCTGGAGTACACCGCTCTCAGTCGTCTTTGCAGGAAACGAGTTGCTGAAGATCATGCCCGTTATGCTAGAAACCGCCTGCTCGGTGCAGCTGAGGGAAAACGCAGTCTCAAAAAGGAAAGAAGAGGATTAGCGCAGTATCGTCTGGCGATCCCATGTTTGAAAGCGCCGGATGGGACCCGCAGCTCGTCCAGGCCAGAAATGGAGCGCATTATGGCAAACTTCTTCTCTGAACATTTCAAGTCAAATGCGGACTCCACAGTAGTGCTGAGCGCTGGAGAAGATGTGTTGCCCTTCTTGCCGTCGGAGGTACGCTATGTTGTCGAGCAAATGCCCCAAGGAAAGTCTCCCGGAAGCGACGGCATCACCGCGGAGGTGCTTTGTTCATGCGGAGAACCTCTGTATCGCGCCCTCGCGGAAAGGTTCACTTGATATGTAAGAGAATGTCAAGTGCCATACGCCTGGAAGAAATCAGTGACGGTCTTGCTATTCAAAAAAGGGGACAAGGAAGATCTATCCAACTACCGTCCCATAGCCCTTCTGCCGGTGCTGTACAAAGTTTTCACACGTTGCGTCCTTGCACGCATAAGAAGAACACTTTATGAAGCGCAACCGGTAGAACAAGCAGGATTTCGTCGCACGTATAGCACACTGGACCATATCGCCACTTGCTGTCAGTTGATCGAAGTAGCCCGGGAACATCACATGCCGCTGGTGCTTACTTTTATAGACTACAAGAAGGCGTTTGATTCGGTGGAACCCTTGAAAGTGTGGGAAGCGCTGGAAGAGCAAGGCGTGGAGAGGCACTACGTGAATGTGCTGAGCAAGTGCTACACAGATTGCATGACGGTGTTACGGCCTTATCATAAAGACATCGAGGTAGCTGTGGAGAAAGGAGTTCGGCAGGGAGACCCCATATCTCCGAACCTGTTCTCTGCCTGCCTCGAATCCACGATTCGTCGCTGCGACTGGTGCCAATATGGAGTTAACATCGACGGAAAGCGTCTGAACCATCTGCGATTTGCGGACGACGTCGTGCTGATGACCAGTTCACCTGAGGAGGCCAACGCGATGCTCTGCAGTTTGGATGCTGAAGGCTCGAAGGCAGGTCTTGTGATCAACAAGTCCAAGACGAAGGTCATGAGGAACGTCTACGCAAGGCAGACTCCTGTGATTCTGAACGGAGATCTGGTCGAGGACGTCAGCGAATACGTCTACCAAGGGCGTCTACTGAACATGAAGAACGATCTGAAACCGGAGCTAGCAGGGCGTCGGAAAGCGGCCTGGTCAGTGTTCAACTCCATCAAAACCGTCGTTGAAGCCACGAAGGACACGAGGCTCAAGGCTGAGCTATTTGACTCGGTAGTCCTACCAGCCATGTGCTACGGATGCGAAACGTGGGCGCCTACGAAATCTAACGAAGACGAACTCAGAACACTCCAGGCTTCTCTAGAGCGTCGGCTTGTCAGATTTACTCTTTCACGTCAGCGCGAACTCGGCCTTCATAACGCCGACATGAGGCTAAGATCTAAAGTACGAGATGTGGTTCAACACTGCGACGAGATGAAACACAGGTTTGCCGGACATCTGATGAGGCGAGACGACGGCCAATGGAGCACAACAACTATGTTGTGGTACCCTCGTCACCACAAACGTCCACCTGGTCGTCCGCCCACGAGATGGTCCGATTCGCTTGCTTTCCGAAACAACGTCCGAGATCCCGTTTCGTTTAAAACTGTCGTGCACTGGACGACGATTGCAAAGGACCGTTCAATGTGGAAGAGAAGTTGGGACCCGGGCAAGGCCAACCGCCGTGCTGAAGGACGGGTCGCCTAAGTAACCTAAGTAAGTAAGATACTTTGATAGTCCTCATGATGAGGTTCTGAAAATCCTTCATACTTAAGTGCACTACGAAAAATATTGGAAGCATTAGTTCTCAGCAGCATTTGGGAGTAACTCACGAATTCCTGTCTACTGCTAAAAATCAAGCGTAGGCAGAATTGTGAAATCTAGCTCAATAGCCTTCCCATATCCTGGTCGGGGTTAATTTATTGGTTGAAACAGTTACCAGTTTGGCTACCGCACTAGCACGTACTGCGGGTATTATTCTGTGAACAATGTAATTATGGAAATCGATAATAACCAATTGATATCGATAGAAGTTCCACAGATCACTACACTAGTGTGCGGTAAGGTAGCGTACAGAATTACGTAATTCGCGGAACTGCAGGATTGCGAAATTCGCGGAAAAGGATAAGATAGGTATCGATCGAGAGAATCACGGAACTTGCGAAGTTGTGAAAAAAGGACAACTTTGTACTGATCGGGAGAATTGTGGAAATGCGGAACTGTGGAATATACATAAATGAGGCCACTTACCGCTTCTAGTTTCTCTGATCCTCTCTCCTCTTCGTAGCATGGGAATTAACACGCATCTGACGCTTTTGCGCATGTTCCACGATTTTGCATATCTACGATTCCGCACACTCCGCGATTCTGTATTTCCACAATTGCTTGAATTCTGCTATACTCCGAATCAATACGTATCGTTGTCGTTTTCTGCGATTTCTGCTATTCTGCAATTCCACGATTTCAAAAACAATGAGCGCTACTTTTTGATATCTTTGGTTTTTGATAGCTGCTGATTATCGCCGCAGCCCGCTATGCGAAAGTTACTATAAGGATGCTGAGTTATGGGCAAAAGCTTTGGTATCGAACGGGACTCGAAAACCAAAGACATCAAGATCAGTACTAAGGTTTCAGCTTCACGGTTCGATGTCGACATTGGCCAACCGGCTCAACACGTTATACGTGTGAGTGCTGATAAGCTATGGTAAATATACCATTCAGAAGCTGAGTTAAGGTGAAAGTGGTGTCGATAGTGTAATGGATTAGAACATATCCCCGGAAAAGGTACAGTGCGGGTTCGAACCCCGTCCGACACCGAAGCTTTTGCCCATAACTCAGCATCCTTATAGCATGAGCGCTACGTTATGGAAAATGGTCGGTAGACATTCCTACAACACGTAAATGAAGCTTACGATCCTGTGAAATGTTCCTCTCCATTGCTGTAGTGTCAAGAAATTATGTGGGGTTCGCCTAGGCCTAGCAGAGCGGAGCTACAGGTTATATTAGGTAGAACACACACTATTGTCATATAATTTATCCTAAGGCCTGTCACCGTTCAGCAATCAACAAGTGTATGTGTCATCCATGCAAGGTTCCTGCCGCTAATTAAATGTCCCTCCCTCTTATAAGAATAGCACTGAAGTGACTATCAGTACTTTATATTATTATTTCGTGACTCATTGGAAGAAAATCTTGCGAATCGAGAACCTTTCGTCGTTGTGAGCATCGATGGACTCAAGTGAATAAAGGAACCGAGGGTCAATTAGTCTACACAAACGTCCCGCACATCCGATCACCGACGTAACCATCAAAATACATAATAAATGAAATAGACTCATGAGGATCACATCGTATAAAATAGGGATCTTTTAGATTCATCGAAGCAGTTGAAGAGAGCATAGAGTGAAGAATTTCCTGTAGGTAATGTGAACTCCATCACTGCTGTTATCAGCCATGGGCGGGCTTTACTTAAAGGCGCCTTTCGCGATGATCAAATTGGTCGGCTTACGTTCGCGAAACAGCAGATCCTCGAGTAATTATTCTGACTGCACCTTTTTCGCGTCACCCCCGTGCGCTATCACGGCTCCACACCTGTTGGAAACCCACTGCGACGCCGCTCATGTTGCTCAGTTGACTAAAAAGACTAAAAAAGTGGGTGACGTCGCTGTGGGTTCGTGCGGTGTAGGGCTGCGAGAGCGCACCGGGACGAGGCAAAAAGGATCAGCCTGGTTAGTTTTTGAAGGATCCAAAGTTTCAAGAAGGTCAATCGACCCATCAAGAATCGCGAAGTGTGCCTTTGATTACGCAGCGTCTGTCTGAAATTTCAGGTTTTGGGAGTTGATCTCATCATCATTCGCTTAGATAGACTTGTAGGACGCGCAATAAACTGAAGACAGTGGGTTTCTTCTAACCATTTGTAGCATGTAATGCTTTTGCTGAACAAGGTTTTTTCAAATTTTCCCTGCATCTTAGATGCTCACATCGCTTCACCCTTGCAATCAGGCAACTCAGCAACTCCAAGTGAACAAAGAGATTACAAATGAGAAGGATAGATGCAGTTTGATACAGGCACCGCGTGTACCAGATCCGTATCGGTCTACAACAGAATCCTTCATCGGTCTACAAAAGAGTTTTCACGAATTTCATATACGTTTTCGACATCAGTCAAAAGTCTATTTGCTGTAAAAAGTATTGATAAACTCCTTCAGTTCCTTTTACGTGTAAGGCTGCTTAATACTCTGCGCTTCCGTTCTCGGACAGCCCAAGCTACGCAGCATTGATATCATGTAGGATGGACTTCGCTTCATACACACAATCTGACTCTTTGAGAAATATAAAATTGACATTTTGAAGTCTAGGTGAACAGGGAGGAGCCTAATCTAGCAAACACCATGGCAGGATTTTTAGGCTTCCAGTGTAGTGGAAAGAGAAAATTACGTAGACAGTCCCATTCTTCGTCTGCAACTGTGGCGGACGACCGGAGGGAAATTACTCTGAGTCCCCGCTCCCTCGCTCACCACTTTGAAGAACTGTATTCTCACTTTTTCGCTGAAACTTTGCATGCGGCCATTACAAAGCAAATACAACACAGTTATATTGGTCACAGAGAAACTCATCTTCCGTGCAGGAGTACTTCAACTCGTTTCAATTTTGCCACATGACATCGATGTATGCTGAGGTAGCCAACTTCAGGTGATCCACATACCAAAAATTCGAACCTCGAATGTGACGCCTCGAATGCGACGTGAGAAAAGTGTCGAAAGTTCACGTACACCCGATTGGCCACTTCATTGGCCGACTCGATACTGCTCGAGTAGAGCAGTGGAAGGCACGAAGTGTGAGAGAGGACAAGCACCTCGTTACCTTACCAAGCTGGAATTAGCATGGCCTATCGGGCCGGGCAACCATCGTACTGCTTTTGAGAGTCTGACATAGCAATAATTTTGTCTTATTAGCATACGATGATCGTGGGTACTGCATTAAAACACCGATGATCGTCTTTACTGCATTAAAACAGTTATACCCCCTTGATATCCTCCAAAGTAAATACACCCCGAGGCTATTGCAATAGTACCCCTGCCTCTTTTCATGGAACCACTGATATCCTTGGGTTGCTAGTAAGCCAAATACACGCTCATAAAAGGTACCCGCTACCGCGAGTGCGGGGGTAGCGGCGGCGCGGGTGAGCTGGTGATGTGCCAACGTCAGCAGATTATGAAGGACGAAACAACAACTGGAGTAGTAGAAAACTTGCGTGATGTCTCTATGTTAAAAATTAGGTGTTGAAAACGCACATTTGGGTCGAAATATTGTAAGCAATTCTCCTGTGGCAGTTGGTCTGATGTGCATTCCAAAAGTTATCTCTGTTTACTTGCTAGAATAATTACGAGATTATGTATAGAACCTTAAAACTTTGTGAAATTGTTCTAAACAAGGAGTATTTTCGAATGTGATCGTTTATTTGTCAAAACAGAGCAATATGCTGCTTAGATAACTCTTTTTATTTTTTTCACATCCATGATCTCTGGCAGCTTCTACGGTATTTATGTGAGTGCAGCGTATGTGAACGAGTGCACGCCTACGCATGTGTCATTGTTCATCTACAGAATTAATTCAGTGTCCTTTACAGTAATCATGAATCGTACGAAAAGCTCAAGGTTTGTATACAGTTAGCTTGAGCCGAGGAATTTCTTATCTAGCTACTTATTCGATGTCTATATTCATGAGACATGCAACTTCTCTTACTAGGGTATAATCTCTGATTCAGGAGCCTTTTGCAGCGCCGGAGCCGGGCAAGATGCTCTCCTGTCGAGGGTTGCGGTGACACTTTTTAGCGCATTCCCATGTGATACATAGTTTATACAGAGCTGATACATGGGAATTCTTGTGCGGAAGTGTTTTTGGAGCGAACAAGTTCATGTTTCTAGCTCGTCATTGACTTGCCCGATTTCACAACAGCCAGGGTCAAGCCTTCGTTGAAGAATCCTAGGCAAGCTGGGGGGGGAGGGGTGTTGTATTCGGTCCGCTTGGAGGGGAGGGAGTGGTAACCTTCGGGGAATGCAGTGATCAATGGAATTTCTCAAGCTGAAGGCTCAAGGTGTAGAGGGAGAGATGAAAATAGTTAAACTCATCCATCATGAAAACCTCATGCATGACGCAATTAACATCGAAGCCAGCCAATGCCCATAATTCTTTCATTGGTGTGCTGACAGAGAAACCAGTGCACAGACACCTCCGGATTCCACCGATAAACCGTGGAAGGCAGCATTTTTCCACGGTCGCAGGTGTGGACGAATACTTTAGGAACTGTGAGAAGAGAACAATAATTAGCTGATATGGACTTCTCTCATATCCTGCTACCATTGCAAGTACTTGATCTGGTGCTAGAAAGCCACTATGCGGACCGGAAAAGCGTTTGTATTTAATGGAAAAGGGAGTATTCTCATGCATGGCGCATCCCGCAACGAGGCCAGCCAAGGCCAAGCATTCTCTCGTTGGTCTGAGTGCACAATATGGGTGCTAGAGACGTAACAGACACAATCGATCATTCTTTCCAAAGATTCGTGGAAAGATCTCGCAGCTTCAAAAAAAAAAGTTTTCCTTGAGTGGCTTCACTCAAAGTACCTTCTTTCTGTCAGAAGATATTGCACAGATAAAGTGGTATTCAGGAAGCGGCAACCTCGCAGACCTGGACAACATGAAAGCACTTATATCATTGAGTTCCAAGAAAGTTATGGCCATCTGAAGCGGAACACTTCGAAAATTTTCCAAATTTTCTTTGACTCGTCGTCGACTAGCTTCCTTCAGAATTTCTTTCATTTCTGGACTGTGCGGTTGTGTAGGTAGTCATATGAAAGCGACAACCCGGCAGACCCCAGACAACAAAACCGCTTTTAAATTGTCGAGTTCGAAGTATGACCATTGAAGTGAAACACTCCGACATTTCTCAAAATTTTCCATGACTGGATACCCATATCGAGAACTACGCAACCATTGGGGAGACCAAGCAGCAAATGGATTGGTCTATGGAAGTTACTAAAACACTTTACAGAACTTCGAAAGGTGGAGTCTAAGTAGAGTTCCAAGTATTCAAAAATGTCCCGCGTCGCTAATAGCGAACGCGGCGATCAGATGGGGTGCAGTGGAGCGCATTGCATGGCTCCCACTTGGTTTCTGGCATTACCATCCTTATTTTTTCATCCTTTATCCCTTCTACATAACTTGCATGACTTTTAAGCCTTCTTCTTTGTCACCAGAGGACGGGCACATAACTCATGGTCGGCAACGCTCTCGTTTAAGAATATAGGTATTGAATTTGTTACATCTTATCTCAGACGCTTTTCTCAGGAATAAAAGTACCGAGTTTTGTTAGGTTCTTATCCCTTATTTTGCCATGAGTGTGGCTTCAGTATTTTTTTGGCAAGCTCTTAATTTTCTTGATGAATCGCATTGGCTGGGTAGAGACCACAGAAATAGGGGAACCTGCAAAAGGGGGGAGGGGGATGAATGCCCCCTTTTTTCAAGTCGTGGCGTATTTTTTTCGGATTCCTAGATGCCACGCTTGTTCCCGGAGGTGACCTCCAGGATTTGACATCTTCGAGAAATGGGTTGGAGAAGGTGTGGAGAGGGGGAGTGGGGGTGCACTCCGTTGGTAAAGTGAATGAGTTCTACAAGGCAACCAGTAAATGACGCGGGAGATTAAAATGAGCTGTGAGCGGTAGAAATGAGAATTGCAGCCATATGAGGGCAAACAATCCTTCTGGACGCCGGGAAATTTGATCCTATCCTAGCGCTTGTGCGAGCAGCGAACACAGCCCTGCGCCAGCGAGAGCGCATGGTTAGGTGAAGGCGAACATAATGCCACACAAAACTTTTTGATACATTCACATCTCTGTCGATATCAGTCATTTAATGTTTAAGGCAGTTGGCTAGCTCGTTCTAGAAATTTTGGGAATTTGAAAAAATCGCAATCAAGCTTATTCCAAATGATACTACTTTAACAGTGAAAGACCCTTCATAGGCACGAGTGTTGGGGTTGCCCTCTCGATGTTCTAATGGACGGGGATGCTTCAAGAATATCACCCAATTCCAAGTTCATTGCACATGTAGCTTGCTTGTACATGAACCGAAAGTCAATTAACTTACGTCTGAATACAAGCGCTTCTCCACCGACCCTTCTGAGCCAGTCTTCATACGCTGGAGTACAGTTAGTGCTGTAAGAGTGTTAAAAATCGCGCGAAAACGCGTTTTGGCGTTTTTATCGTTTTTTCGCCATATCGATTGATATTGATTATTTTAACTAAACATATATATGTTTTAGAATCAGCTCGTCGAGCTCTACAAGGTGGTACTACAAGTTTTTGATTTTCTCAAATTCGGTACTCGGCCATTTTTTCACATTCTGAAAAGTTTGAGGGAATTTTCTTCGAAATCCCATGAACTGGTGGCGGAGTCTTTCCACAGCCCTGATCTAAGCTCACACCTGTGTGGGAATTTTGAAGTTTCCGTCATTTCAGACAAGCCTGTGCTCCTTGGTGTGGCCCTAAAATCGCCTCCGTGTATACAGCGTTGAAAAAACTACCTCTTAACTCATTTTCAAGCGAAAATTTCCCATTGAAATGTACACCGTTCGATTCCCCAGGGAGAATGCTATCGAACGATATATAAAAACCTTGGTGTTCATAAAATTCTTATTTTCCTCATTTCCAGCCTTTTCCTTTTGTTAATCGACTTCTCAAGCTCTAGTCCGCCGCATCGATCGATGTGCACGGCCATCGGGAAGCTGTGGCGTCCTCGTGACGGCCCCGCGCTATCCACGTGCACAGCCGTGGGAAACTGCTTGGCTGAGAGGAGGAGCAGTCACGATCAATGACTCCGTCGGAGCGCCGAGCAGTTTCCCACGGCTGTGCACGTGGATAGCGTGGGGCCGTCACGAGGACGCCACAGCTTCCCGATGGCCGTGCACATCGATCGATGCGGCGGACTAGAGCTTGAGAAGTCGATTTACAAAAGGAAAAGGCTGGAAATGAGGAGAATAAGATTTTTATGAACACCAAGGTTTTTATATATCATTCGATAGCATTTCCCCTGGGGAATCGAACGGTGTACATTCTAATGGGGAATTTTCGCTTGAAAATGAGTTAAGAGGTAGTTTTTTCAACGCTGTATACACGGAGGCGATTTTAGGGCCACACCAAGGAGCACAGGCTTGTCTGAAATGACGGAAACTTCAAAATTCCCACACAGGTGTGAGCTTAGATCAGGGCTGTGGAAAGACTCCGCCACCAGTTCATGAGATTTCGAAGAAATTTTCCCTTAAACTTTTCAGAATGTGAAAAAATGGCCGAGTACCGAATTTGAGAAAATCAAAAACTCGTAGTACCATCTTGTAGAGCTCGACGAGCTGATTCTAAAACATATATATGTTTAGTTAAAATAATCAATGTCAATCGATATATGGCGAAAAAACGATAAAAAACGCGAAAACGCGTTTTCGCGCGATTTTTAACACTCTTACGGCACTACTGTAGTAATTCCTTCCCGCATAAAACAACGATAGGTGAAGATTCGCTGTACTTTCTCAAATTCGTATATCAGAAACATTTGTTTGGAGACGTATAGGTGAACAGTATTCTAGAATTGGTCTGACATGAAGATTGAAGAGACGAAAGAGTAGATTTGGGCCACGCATTTTGAATGCTCTGAAAATGCAGTCAGACTTCGCATGGGCCATGGCTACTCTCTCATGGATAAAAGTTTTGAAGTTCATTCTGTCATTGTACACAACGCAAGGTCTTGAACTTTATCTACACGAGCAAGCTGATTGTTAGCAGTAGTAAATGTGAAACTTGGGTGGTTTCTTCCTAGCCCCATTATGGTCATCCTTCTTGAAGGAAGATCATAATGAGGTTAGGAAGAAACCCCCCAAGTTTCACATTTACTGAAGGATGTTCTGAAGGGAAACATTCAAATTCCATTGATTTCATTGCCATAAAATGTCTCAGCTCGCCGTCTCAGTGATCCTCTACTGCTTGCGACGAGCATCGATATTTATGCGATCGTCAGCTCCTAGATGGTTCTGAGCCTCACCAGCTTTCCAAGTTAAACAGTGGATGAGTTGAATTTCAAAATGCAATGCTTCAAATGAATTTTTCAATGCTTACCTGTGCCTCACTATGAAGAATGAATTGGCTAGCTAACACGAGGAGGAAATGAGAATTAGGGGGAGTGTGGCTTTATGGTAAATTTTAGGTCAGCCACCCGCGACGAACGGCGCGGAGAAGGCGCTTCGTTTCCTTCACCTGCGATTACGTACATTTCCTTTATTAATCATCCACTGATTATTAATGTTATCATTTTATTCTTATTGTTTCTCCTACTTGTTATATTACTATTGCCTATTTGTAAACAGGACTTTGTTTCTATTAGGTTGTCCGAAAAGTAATGAGACAGATGCAGTGGTGAGATTCAACATTAAGTATTTTTGGACGTCGAAGTCGTGAGAGGACAAAATTCTGGAATTTAGTGTTTCAAGTCCAGTACATATATGCCACCAAGGGCATATGGTCCATACTGTTTTCATCTTTCACAAATGTGCTAAAGATGGATGAGAAAAAAAGCTGTATCGAGCAGCTCTCCTTCTACACTATCGTTCAGGTAAATCCGCGGATGAGGCCCATCGGCTTTTGCTGGAAGAAATGAAGGATCAAGCACCTTCTCGAGCGACGTGCTTCAAATGGTACGGCAAGTTCGACAAAGGAGGGAAATGTCTCGAAGACTGTAGTCGTTCAGGACGTCCACTGACGCGAAAGAAGCAGCTCATACTAGCCATCTGTGAGGAACGACCTAACGTTACAGTGCGCGAGCTTGCCACCTCCTCGGGTGCTCCTAAATCCACGGTACACGATGTTCTTCGTGCGTCAGGTAAAGTGGCAAAGTTGCCTCGGGTTCTTCCGCACGCTCTCACTCCTCACGACAAGAAGAAGCGTGTTGAAGTGTGCACTTCTCTGCTCAGCCGTCATGCACGCTTTCCTGGATCGACTCCATCGTTACCATGGATGAGAAGTATTGTGTCTACGATAACACGGTGCGCCGAAAACATTGGGTCGACTTCGATGAATTGCCGAAACCACAGCCGAAACATCCCGATCATGATAAGAAGGAGTTGCTCTCATTCTGGTGGGATATTAAAGGCCCGGTGTTTTGGGAACTGGTTCCAACTGGTTCTATGGTCGACTCTTAAAGATTCTGTACTCAGCTGGAAAGAGTAGCTGAAATTCTGCGTAGTCGCCGTCGTGGGAGAGGCAAAATCCTACTCCTCATGGATAACGCCAGGAAACACACGTCGAAAAGGACTCAGAGTAAGCTGAGAGAGCTGGAGATCGAACTTGTACCCCATCCACCGTACTCACCAGATCTCGCTCCATCAGACTTCCACATATTTCATTTTCTTCAATCCTCTTTTGCTGGAAAAAAATTCACCAATCGGGAGGACGTCGAATTAGCTGTCAACAACTTCTTGAAGTCGAAGCCTCCGGAGTTCTTTGCTAATGGAATCAAATCTCTGCCGCAAAGATGGCAGTATGTGAAGGAACACAATGGCGAATCTTATAGTAAATGATATTGATTTGTAATAAAGTTACCGACGAATCACTGCACTACGACATTTGTCTCATTACTTTTCGGACAACCTAATACTTTGCTCAAAGTATTCCTGTTGTTTCATTGTTTCTTAGGTGGGTAAAGTATCACGTTTAGAATGTTTCTGTTATTATAGGTGATATCGCAGTGAGGGAATGTTTCTGTATATTCTAAACCTGAGCCTAAGTAGGGAAAGAAGCCCTTGCTCTTCTCCAATAAGGCCTTGACAAAAGTGTCCCATTGAGTGTGCATACTAACCCCTCAGAGATGCTTGAGAGAGCAGCTTTTTCATAACATGGCACCATATTAAACCCTGTTCAAAGTAGTTCAGTAGGCTGAGTTCATAACTTGCCAAATTCAAACTGAATATTTGCTTTCAGCACCATTCAAAGAGTGCTAACGCATGTTCAAGATTCGAATTCGAATTCGTGGCTCTCACCACGATTAACATAGTGAAGTGTTGAAGGGTCCAGCGCTCTACCAGAGCGCGTCACCAGAGTCGTTGCCGGCTCAGTGCGCAAAATATGAACGCGACTTAACGCCACACCCGGGAAGTTGTAGGCCAAGGTCATAAATTTCGAGTGTGACAGTCTTCAGTTATATATACTAAGTACACTGTCCATGTAATTGAAACGCAGTTTATCACTTAGTATAAGGATGTTGGGAACCTTGAAAGAAGGAAAAGCTCTTCCCCTTCTGCGGTAGTGAAGCACATCTTTGTAGTTGTCTACCTCCAATAAATAAGTGGACTGCTTCAAATTGAATGCCATAAGATACTTTTTCGTAGTTATCATACGCAGAACTCAGCGCTGAATTGTTCAGATCACAATGTGTTCGAGTACAAATCTGTACAATTGGAGCGGTCTTGCTGATGTCAAACCCAATTTGTAGCACAACACAGCTTGAACCACCACAAAACTGCGAATTGTACAACCTCGTGCTTTTTGCAATTCCCTGTGTGACTCAAAAAAGTTGAAAGGACGAATAAGGAGTCGGTAGCGCTACTCTCTCATCTTGCATCCCATCTTAATTCTATCCCCTCCCTCCTTCGCCCTCGATCATCAAACGTTTTCGGGATTTTTCTTGATTAGAAGGGTCTATCTCCTATCGCGAATCCTTCTGGACGTACACAAATGGACTGAAAATAGTGTACTCGCTTATTATTCCACAATGACGACCAATCAGTACAGCGATTCTTCTTTAAAAGGATCTCTTACAGTGTTCAATTTTGCATTTTTACTCAAAGGCTGCTTGGCATTCAATGACATTTGGTTCTTTCGAATAGTCATGAAAACACCCATTGTATCAAAATAATTGAGCACTCAAATTTGCCATCGACTGCAGATAAAATTTCAATAGGACGGCCACAAGTACCACTCATAAACTACAACTGGGAAACCATAAGCAAAATTCCATCCCCGAATGGATATCCCGTACCTGCCTTAAAAGGTTACGAGGCCCAGACTTTTTTTTATTCAAGAGACGTGAATTTCAAAACAAGAGAAAAACAAAATTACCATATACATATATAATTCGTCATCAGATTTTCTTCATACTATTGGGACTCTAGCTTCTGGCACTCGAGGAATGGCTTGATAACAACGGTATAATTGATTCCGTGGTGAAACACCAGTGCTTGCATGCGGCTTCCTAGGGTAAGTCCATAGCGTCTTGGTTTTGAATGAAGGAGCAACTGTGCGGGCCCTGTGCTCTGACTTCACCTGCCATGGGGATTCCTGGGATCCTGACCCTATTGAAATCGCGAATCCCAGCACGACCTCTGCATGGCGTGGACGTAGTACTTGCGTGGTAGTCCAACCAGCACTTGCGTTGTCTCCTGCCCAAGGTCACACCCACGTCGACTGTGTACGTCTTTTCCTCGTGTTTTCAACGAAAAAGGCAATCAATAAGCGCACAAGGAGCGAATCGATAAATCACAAAAGGTGTGAGGAATACTCGCACAACGAACGTGGTATTCCTTCACAAAGGGGAAAACGAAGGAGAACCATGGTTTTTATGTCACAATTTTCTGCGTGGTAATCAGATTATCAACCAACAAAAACAAACGTTCACCTTCCAGATCTATCAACGAACTGCGTAACCCAGGGGACTTGGCATTCCAAATCTCTCCTAACCGTGGCCAGGCACGTTGAACTACCTGTCACTTCCTGCCAGAGAGGCAGCAGTCACCTGCGCTAATCCTTCCATTTGTGGAGTGTGCGTCATTCTCGTTGGTGGAGGCGGCGGCTGCGACAAGGCGATGACCGTTCCAGAGCGAGTGGAAAAATTTAAACGCCCCCATCGATTAGGCCCGTGGGAGAACGTTGGTTGGTCAGCAATTACGGTACTGTGCGCGGTGAGACCCTAGTACGAACACGGCGATGGTCCTTACTTGACGACCTAGCCTTCGCAGTCGACTGCGCGTATGACTATAAGTCGAGGCCTTTGAAACCATGACAGAGACAACAGTTGTGACAGTACACATATTTGGCAATTAGTGGAGACTTTTTTCAGGTCTTCTCATAGAATATGACAGCTATAGTAGTTCTTGCCCACCCTCTGATATAGGTTTCCCTGGAAATACCTTATAGTTTCGGCAAAGTAGTGCAGACCTTGTTCATTGTTGAGGCTCTCTCCACATACACGATGCAATAGGCAGTCAGCTCACCTGTGCGAACATAGTCTTCCGAACTCGAGAACACGAACAAAGGTGGGAATCTTTGTATTATCTTCTGAGAGAAAGTTCTCACATCATCAATGATCGCATCTTCTGAAAAACAACTCCATTTGAGAACACTTCGCATATTTATTCGGCATTCCAAGATGAGTAGCCCAGAGTCCTTCAGTGAGGTCCTTGGGCTGTTTATACCGTACTGAGTTGTAGTTTAAACAGAACGGATTACACAAACCTGATAACCAATGCTACCGTAACTGAGAGTGTGAAACCTTATTTCAGGATTTTGCGTCGTGTTTCGTTATGTTGCATTTGCTCAATAAGGGTCGCATGCAAAGTTTCACACGAAAAAAGTGAGAATTCGGCCAAGATACAGCTCCCCAAATTGTTGGTCGGGCGGGCGGGGCCTCCGAGTAAGAGCCCCGTCTCGTCCTCCGCCACGGTTGGGAAGGGAGAGTAGAACTGTTTACGTAACTTCCTGTTCCTACAATGCGTCTCCGACCGCGGGGGACCACAGGATGGGCACTTTGCATGTGGTCCACATTAGGGAACAACAACATAGATATTTAAACAGCAACAAAAATATCAGAAAATATATGGGTTAAAAACTCATTTTACTTTGGGCGATCCGCTCAAGAAGATTTCAGCACGATTCTTGGAAAGAGTATCCTGCAAATCCGTGTAGCCTGGTAAACCAAATTAGGACGAGGGGATGGGGATGTGAATGAATTTCTTATCCGACGAGTGGACCTAACGCCGCCTTCATTGCTTCTAATTACCCACGTTAACGGCTCAACGGAATCGTGCACGGACACGGGCGTGAAAAGTGAGTATATGGTCAAGATACAGTTTCTCAAAATGGCGGCCGAGGAGGCGGGGACTCAGACTAAATACCCGCAGAGCAGAAAGGTATGGGAACAGGAAGAAAACGGTCCCACTTTTCGTCTCCGACCGCGGCAGACGACCGGCTGGGCACTTACTCTCAGGCTCAGACTCCTGGGAAGCGACTTTGAGGTGCTATGGGTTAGCCAAATTCTACTTTTTGTGTGCGACCTTTATGAGGCAAATACAACATAATTAGATGGGTAATAAAGGAACCCATTTTTTCGTGCACGAATCTTCTAACTCAATACGAAACCCGGCTCTCCCAACCTGTCCCCGGCTTTAAAATTACCCGCCTTGCCCTGCAAAGTACAAATAATCCGGGTGAAAATCCTCGAATAAAGCGACACTCTGCAGAAAACCCCACGACACCAACCGATCGCTTAATTTTTGATTTGCTTGGTATACTCTTTTCAAAACTCCGTGGCACTCAGAGTGACGGGTGAAATTGAACCCTGGGGCAGTGCTGAACCCAAGACCATGGAAGGATTGCAGCACAAAAAAGATTTTTGCAAACGAAAATATGTGAGTAACGTCTGAGGTACGATTCATCGGCTTGCTGTGGGTACCCTCTTATTATTGCTAAGTAGTAATTTTACATTATTCAGGCGCCTAGTAATGGATGGTTTGTTACGCAGGCTCGTTAATGACTGATTTTTCTTCGGCCATCCTTAGTCTTTCTCACTGCAATTGACATTCAACAAACATGCCATCTACAGCTATTACACCTGTAATTTCATAGATGACCAAAAAACAAAAAGGTGAAAGTTTTTGCAAGAAACTCTGCATATCGATGAAGTTTTTGAAATTGTTGTCTTTACCAGGCAAAAAATTCATCGACTCTAAGCCTTATGCTTTTTCGCAGCAGTTGTGATAGGAAGGTTGTCAAATCAATCATTCCCGTCATCGCGGTACCGAGCTCCGCAAAAGGCTATGCTTTATTCACTAATCATTTTCGACCGAGCTTCATTACTCCACAGAATCCCACAAATTTGCTATATTTCTTTGGACGTCTGCCGGTATCAGACACTCGTGGCTTGGCCGATTCTCGAGCATAGCTCTCTCGAGACGATGCTCCAGGAAGGGGGTCACCGCTGCAGCTACCACGAAAGTCATCGCCATTCAAATAATATTGGGTTGGTGCATAATTAATGCGGCTTCTTTCAGCAATTTTAGTTAGCAAAAATTCTGATGTATGCTTTTCTTCTACACCTGAAAATGATAAGCGTCGGTACTGATCAGTCCGTCTGTTGGAGGTTCATAGGATTGAAAAAATCCTCGACAATACTGTCGTGCTGCGTGAGTGAACATACCTGCTGCGTGGGTCCATGACTTCACAAGCAGCACAAGCATGTATTGACCAGAGACACCATCGCGTATACCGTGTGCGAGCGGAAAGAAGGGCTCGCATATATTGAGATCAAAGAGGTTGATGGTGATACCGAAGTTGCCAAATCCTTACGCCACTTCTTGTCCCGTACCCTGCCCATCCCAAACTTGAACCTATCTCTACAGGTCGTTTTTCATGTGACGTCCAAGCTCCGCCCACCACCACAAGTGCTCCGCCCACTGTGCTCACGCCTCTTTCATGACTACAAAAAATTCATTCCTGACCTCAGTTCACCTTTCCCCCACTTTTGGGTCATATTGGAACCCAGTTTGCATTTTCACGGAACATTTCAGTGCACGCCCCGCCTACCGTGAGAGGAGCATAACTTGCTCATTGTGTGTTCTTTACTTCTTGTCCTATGCCCTACCCTACCCAAAATGTGAGGCAAGTGGTATTCGTCATGCCGCTAAGCGCTGTGCTTCCCACGGCATTTAGAAAGCATTTTCCCTTATGTAAATTATTTGCATTGCTTCTTTGAATTATTCGCTGTTTTCGAGCAATCACTGAGCTTGATTACCATCAGAAGAGTGATGCACAACATCTTTCGAGTGAATAAGTGGGTACGATTAATAATTTTAGGGAAGGAAAGAGTACATAATTTATCAAGTGAACCTTCCCATACGTAGGCTATGAAGTATGTATGTACAAACGGAATGGCATTGTGTACAACCGAACCAACTAATTTGATCAATATAAAAGATAAATGAGTGGTTTATTTGATACAAACAAAAGCATGGTGTTTTGGTCAATTATGAAAACCTATCGAACCTTCACAGCCGAATTGTGATTACGTGAAAACCGTTGTGAATTCATTTTGGAATATGTGAAGCATAGTTATGAGGGCTTTGCACTTCTTGCGAGGGGAAAGGGGCACTTGAAGTTAACGAGGGTTCGTATTCAGATAGATTTCCAAGCTCTTCGAGGAAACAAACTATGATTTCAGTGGTTTTGAGGCTGTCAGCTGGATTCTGGAAAAAGTTGTCAGTTAGCAATTATGTTTTGCATCAGGTGGCCATGCCATGATTATTGATAAACAACCTATTTATCTTTTAAAAAATTAAACACCAAGTTTTAATGAGTTTTGATGATGCTGACAACAGTGCTGGCTCGAAGTTCGGTGGTAAAAGCAGTTTTCATGAGTTTGTTGTTGTCTCCACAGCACGTGCCAGTAATCCCGTGGACCCGCCTAGATACAAAGAAAAGCACTGGAGAAGGCGTCTCACAGTTGCAACAAACATCGTCGGACTTCACACGTTCCAACGAATCAATTCCATAACCCTTCTGAGCTAACGGTGAGCGAAGTCATCTAACCCACCGAAGTTTCGATGCGTCAGCAAATAAGACGGAGTTTATGATCTTACAATAGACCGCGAAAGGTTCATTGTGTAATTTCCTTCTGTTTTGTGCCTATACACCTGAACACATGCCCATCGTGATTGCATGGAGTGCAGGTTCATGACGCCCATGGAGTACAGGGAAGCTGCAGGTAGTTGTTCTTTCTTTGAATGCTTCTCCCCTCCCTCCCTTTTTTCAGCTCTAGCGCTAATTCACATGTCATGTTGACTTCTTCAACCTAGGTACATTCGGTGCAAGAGTACCCGATGTGGTCTATTCCGTTCGACGTAGCCGGATCAGAGACCAATCCGTTTATGAACGTCGTCTTCACAGGTTCATCTGCAAGTCAATTCTTCTATAAGGATCAACGAGCATTCGCTGGACGGTGTTTAGCGTTCGGTAGTGTATAGACAATGTCGTTGGCGAAGCCGAGATAATGTAATTGGGCTGTTGACTTTTAGTCCCATGTATTCCCATTCCAGGTGATATACGACGTGGTTTGCGAGCGTGCGCTGAAATGCTCGGTGGAATGCTAGAAGTTTGTCGAGCTCCTCCTTCCACTGTTTATCGATGCTGTTTATCGTTTTGTGAAATAGTGAAACTCTGGTCATAAACGTACTGCAGAGTCCACAGATCACCCTTGTATGCTGAGCGTGAACGTCCTCGCCCAGAGCATAGCTGCTCAGCTAAGCCAAGGACCCTTTTCGATGAATATGCGATATTAACGGGAACTGCGAATACATACTTGTAGTGTTCTCATCCTAGCTCTACGAGCAACTCTCTTCGGCGCAATCTTTTGATATCCGTGTATCGTCAGTCATATCCGTTGTCGGGTCCTTCAGTGATAGAGTTATCTGGTTTTGCATCAAGAACTAATTCCACAGTTTGATTTTCTTCTTTGCCAACGAGGTTTTTAGGTGGAATGTTTATTCAAGGCCTACAAACATTCCACCTAAAAACCTCGTTGGCACAGAAGAAAATCAAACTAATTCCACAGTTCTCAAGAACCTTTGAATCTCGCCCAACCTTTGTTATGAGCCTCGCAGCCGCGTCAGTTGTATCAATCGTTCTGAACCTTTTCCAAACACTTCTGGTTCAGCATGACTATCCTTTTTATTTTTTTTTCATTTTTCATTTTTTTTTAGCATTTTAATATGATTACTGCTGTGTGCCAGCACAAAGGATAACTTGGTTGCTGATGAAGGAGAACATCATTACCACAAATAAAGGCAGCAGCCTAAGGTGATGACGTGTGGGCCAATTTGCAGCAAGAGGCGTCTTCCCTCAACCAAACCCTCTGCTGACCTAGCTCCTTACAAGTTGGCGCGCCACGCTTGCGCATGACTACCATTCATAGCACATCTAAATGGCACCGATAGGTTACACTCTTTTAGATAGATTACCTTGCTACTTCGGGGTTCATTTATGCTCTTTCTCAATAATCTTTGAACCGTTAATTTTTGATGAAAAGACTTGCAGCATTTCTACAAAGACTCAACACTTCATCTTACGCTTGAAACCACACACTGTAGGTACAGTATAATGGCGATGTATCGCCTATAATTTTGTGTTCCACACAAACTCGAGTATTATCATAGAAATGCTCGATGGGGGTAGTGTTGTTCATCAGGTGTGGTGTGACTCATTCGAAAAGGCGGCGTAAAGACTTAAAGGAATCGTCCACGGAAAATGAGTTTTTGTGTTACCCATATATTTATGTTGTATTTGCCTAATGTTGGCCTCACGCAAAATTTCACGCGAAAAATGTGAATCTGGCTGGGATACAGCACCACAAAGTGCGGTCCCAGTGGGCGGGGC
This sequence comes from Trichostrongylus colubriformis, assembly GCA_963978905.1. Classification (NCBI taxonomy): domain Eukaryota; kingdom Metazoa; phylum Nematoda; class Chromadorea; order Rhabditida; family Trichostrongylidae; genus Trichostrongylus; species Trichostrongylus colubriformis. Next base: position 34,123,782 of record OZ022259.1, on the reverse strand, counting down.
CTCCGTGTAAAAGCCTCGTACCGCGTTCGCCGTGGTCTGAGACGCATTGTAGGAACAGAAGGTTACGTAAACAGTCCCACTCTCCGTTCCCAACGGCGGCGGAAGACGGGACGAGGCTTTACACGGAGGCCCCGCCCACTGGGACTGCACTTTGTGGTGCTGTATCTCGGCCAGATTCACATTTTTTCGCGTGAAATTTTGCATGAGGCCAACATTAGGCAAATACGACATAAACATATGGGTAACACAAAAACTCATTTTCCGTGGACGATTCCTTTAAGATTAGCGAGAAGTTACATGTAGATTATCTACTATCACTTACCATGTTTCTGTCGACGCACTGCCTAAAGACACTGCACCACTCTGGGAGGTCATTGTATCAGATAAAGTACATGCTGAAGTGACCAATTTCTCAACCCCTTGCTTGACTTTGTGGCCATGGAGAGTAATTATGAAACGACTATTCAATTCTGAAACAAAGAATTGACAGACGAGAAACCTTGCGTTTCATACCATCAGGTTCAAAAATATAGCTTTAAAACATGAGCGCTTCCAAGATATGAAATCGCTTTATGCGGCCAACGTTGCGGCCTGTGTCCTCTGTTAAGACTTGGGAATTCAAACATAATTGATACTGGTCTTGGTTGCAAGATACTGATATGTACATATCAATCAAATACCGTGCCAAGATTTATGGAATGTCGAACTTGGACACTTATGAGTGCTTCCATTTGACGTTTGATTGTCGTTGATGCATTCACATGACTTAATTACTTCTACTCAGAGTAATGCATTAGCTAAAGGATGTAGACTTCATGCTTGAGTTGTCATATGTTTTCCGTGGCTCGGAAAGCTCTATAACACCATTCATCCAATATTGTCCTCTGAAAAAATTATAAAAGAGACATGCAAGCAAGTCGAAGTGCTTGACGTTAACACAGCCTGAAGGGTAAAACCCATTCTTCTATTTAATCTCGAGTTTTAGATTTTATGAGAGAGGGATGTTTGGAACACTGACTCGATAGAGTTGTTTCTAAACTCGAACTGTTCGAGTCACTCAAACGCCTCAATCCTACAAAAGGAAGAATCACCCCATGTTTTAAAAGAGTGATATGTTTGCTATAAACGCGGTGAGAAGACACGGCCCACACATCGCAGATTTGCGGGGGTCCGATCCATGCGTTAGCGATCGCTGGACAGTACGTCCGGCTGTCATAAAAGTAAAACGGAAGGATAACGGAAGGATGATTGTGGAATATGGGGATCGAAGCAGTAATTAGTGCAACAGCAGAGAGGCCAAAAACGTGAGAAATAGGAGCGCCTTCCTACTCCTCCCTTTATTCCTTTCTGCATACTGACCGCTGGGGGAAGGTACCAACATACAGTAGCGGTCAAAAATACATGCATTTTTTGATTTCGGACCATGAATTTGTTTAAACGAAATTGAACGAGCTAAAAGATTTTATACAAGTATCTGAGCGAAAGAGTGGAATCCAAAGTTTGTTAAGAATTTGAAGATTAGGAGTTTTATGGCAATTTTTCACACAGAAGACCGGCCAAACCGCTCTTAAAATCAAGTACTTTTAATAGAGTGGCCTAGCCACTCGCCTGACTTCAACATCATTGAGCGACTATGGGCAGAGTTGAAGAAACGTTTGGCAGGAAAAAGGGCTAGGAACGAAGAAGAGAGTTTCGCTCAACTCGAAAACTGGTCGTTCCCTCAGTCGACAGTGGATTCACTCATCGACTCCATGCCCGGGAGCTGTTAAGCTGTGATTGAATCTAAGGGTTCAGAAACAAAGTATAAGCCTTGAGGAGCAGTAATTTCTGTACCCCTAATTGTTTTGTTGAGTTGTATGCTTATTGTAACTGTTTGAATTTTTTGGTGAGTTTGGTCATTTCCATGCAATTGAGAGGTCATTTCAATAAAATTGAGAGGCTTGCCTTCAAAACATTGAAATTGCTACGAGATTCGTGGAGGTTGATTATAGTTATGGGCAAAAAAAAATCAAAACCGCATACATTTTTGACCGCTACTGTATATTGAAGTCTAGGCGAAACTGGATTTCAAAAAGATACTGTGCGAATATTGCACCCTCTGCTAATTCTCAACTTCCGCCTTCGAAGCTGTTAAAATCCAAAGAAAGCTTTCCTCTAGACTTTTTACGGATAATAAGTATTGAATTATAGCATGCAGCTGCATTCCCTACAGCTCTCGCGAAGAATCCGGCCAGGTCATTTGATGTTTGGTGTTTTTGATCAAAATAGAGCTTTTTGCAAAACTAAGAGCTTAAGGGGTTCTAGTGAACGTCATAGCGCTTTTTGTTTTCTTGTTCCCCTTCCAGTAAAGTCCCATCAATGTGCACCTGCATTTCTTCTGTTTCAGCTGTTGACTGACCATCTGCTGCCGGAGAAAAGTCACTTACAAAGGCCAAAAATCACACTTTCGATTCCTCCACCGCAAAACTAAGTTCTTATGAAGAAGAAGGGGTTTCCAGCACGTTCGATAACTTTCTTGAAGGGAACGTATGGCTGGAAATGGATTGAGCAGGCTAATCTGAATCTTGTGCAGATATACGTAATTCTGATCAATAGGCTTGGCGCTAGCTTAATTGGATGTGACTGAGCTTCCAGTGCTGTGTGGAAATGGGGCTGGACGGCTGACTGGCTGGCTAGCGACGAGCCGAGACACATTGCTGTTGTGTGTGTGTGCGTGTGTGTATGGGGCGCTTCAGGAGCGCGCATGGACCAGTCTACGTGAATGTTGTAAGAAGGCAAATCAATGTCGCTAACTACGCCGAGTGTGGATGACGTTGTTTTGGCCTTCAGGCGGCTGTTTCTAGACATTTTTGCAAATTCGATTGATTTTTCCTGCTTGTTTTTCTCTTCTCTGCCTTTCACTTCTTGATACGGCCTCGTTTCGCCTTGTCAGATGTAATGAGCAGATTAGATCCGGTCAAAACAGTTGACATCAGATGACGTCGTCGAGCACATTCCAGCTCATGAGGGGGTTCCCATCTGCGAACAGTTATTTACTAGAGAATATGTTCATTGAGTGTATGCGTTGTCGCCGCCATCGTGATTAGCGGCGAATTTCATTCGTTCGACGGCCGGCAAACGTTAGCGCCGCTTTTGGTGACGTCAACATCGTCCCGTGTGCAGTCCCTAAGGCCTTCGAGCGGTTTCAGCCTCGATGACGAATTCGTGATTACCTATTTTGTCATCGTGACTCTAATTATTGTTGTTACGATAACAACGCTGAGTAAATAATACTTTGCATCGGGTTTTTTCTTCTTCAATTGCATTAATCTATTATCAAGTATTCGCTTGAGGATTGCAATGTGTGCGTGATCACGATGACAAAACCATCTGCATGCCTCCACTATCTCGTTTGACCATACCATGAATTATCTCGGTTTTGGAGAGAAGCATACAATCGCTTTCTTAGAGGAATCTCACGGAAATTGCTTTCACGATATCATCGAGTATCGTGCTATATTGGCCCGTCCTTCACTGAAATAGCAGAAAGAGAGTGAAAAATTCTGCAATTTTTCACAGAAAATATTCTGAATAGAAAACGCATTCGTATTCCACCGCAGAACATTTCATTTCCTGCTCAACTTCATTCGTTCGGGTGTTTGAGCAGACTTGCTCATTTCTTGCAAAGTGTGCTTTTGGTAGAATTTTTCCTTCTTCAGCTTTAAATTTTTCGCATGCGACTTTTATTTATTTGTTTGGACATGTTTCTTGAACCATGTACGACCCATTCACATCAGCGCATAATGCACTCCTCGAAATTACGCCACATATTCTACTGCAATTCAGATTCGCAGAAACTATCCTATATGGAATAGATTGCTCTAGTGGTGTCCCCTGTTCCTACATCTACCATTGACCAAATCACCTCTTGAGGAGAAAGGATGAGCCGAACCCCGAAGCCGAACTCATGGAGGACTCAGTCGAGTACCACTGTGCTACTGTGCTGCTACTTGAGGAATTAGCACGGAGATGAGTTCTTACGACTGCATGCGAAGTTTCACGCGCATATACAATAATCCAATTAAGATCGAGCTCTCCAAAATGATGGCCAATGAGGTGGGCGTTCCAGTGGATTTGTATGCCAAAGAGCTGAGGAGTTTAATAGGCGACGGTAATGTCGTCAGAAATGCGGAATGGTCTTGTGGTGGGGATTGTGGAAGTCAAGTGAAGAAGTTGCTAATTTTGCGGTTTTTCGATTTCTGCTTTGAAATAGAAGGAATTTCTCCGTTTTTTGTGTGTTTCTGTTTAAGTACTGTACATACAATACCGCTGACATTTTTCGAAAAATCGACGGTGGTCGACGGATTAAATGGCACAAACTGTCGCAAAGTCATAACTTCGTTTAAAATGAATAAAATGGGAAAAAAATCAAATGCATTAGATTTGTCTCGATGCGGCAAATTCAACGACCTATACATAGCATGTCGAATTTTGATAAAAAGGCACCAGCTTCTTGGTAAAAGCTGAAAAGATTTCCTTTTTTTACCCTTAGGCAAGACTTCGACTTTTTTCGGCTTACATTCACATGCTCATTTGTTGCTCGCTCATGTTCTGCACCAACATCATTTTTTAGTGAGCTATCTCCAAGTTTCAGGATACTTTTCAGCACCAAATTCCACGACACTTTCGAGACTTTTAAGCTCATTTCGTCAGAATCGATGGGCAAATCAAAAGGATTCAGAGACATGGATGATCTGTGGACGATTGCTTTGATTACCTTGTAAGAACTAAGATAGTTCAAGGGTCGAGTTGATCAACCTTCCGCAAATTCGGAGAGATCAAAGAGCAGGCGGCTTTTCCTTTCTTTCAGAGTACTACGGTGATATTAGGGCGGAGGTAGTGTAGTGACAGGTAGCGCGCACCCCACTCTCATGGTGCAGGGATCAAATCCCGCATCAACGCCCGCCAAGGCCAACCAAGCCTTCCATCTCTCCGGAGTCGGTAAATTGGTACCAGACTCGTCTGGGAGGATAAAAGCACTGACTTGTACATCGGCTGGCCGCCGCAAGTCATTGTACAGGCCACATCACATTCACCAGCCATCACGATTCTGAATGGAACTAGAATGTGCGGCGCATCCCACAGAAGGGATTGATTAACGCCAAAAACTTTTAAAAAATAAATGGTGATATTGGGTCATTCCTTGTCGTGTGTCGCTCTTTTTCAAACAAGAATTTTTCCAGGAAATTACAAGCTTTCGCAGCACTTCATAAATCAATCGGAAGCGAGTTTTCTGCTCTACTAAATGACATGTTCGCTTCTGCGTACATACGTCATAATTGGGTCGATTTTCAGGCTGGCGAATTGACTGGTTTTTATGGAAGTTCCACCAATTCGTTGCTTGAAAAGTCACGTCGCTCTTCTTCCACATATAGTTTTCCCACCTCCATTCGGTGACTTTTGACAAGTTCTTTGAACCGAGTACATCAAGACCGGATTACTTGAGTTTCTGTTGAAGAAATGAGTTGCGGATAATGTCAACTGGGCCGCTATAACACAGTTTGAAAAAATATGAATCACGGCTAATACAAAAACGAAACATATTTTGATGGAGCAGAAAAATCCTTTTTTGGTTCATGAAGCAATGCTGAGCAAGGGATGAAAAACGGCGCCACTTCTTGATCAAATATTGAAATTTGCAGAAGATGTCGGTGCCAAGTACGAGAGCACGACTGGTTGATTTTCCAAAAGTAAAGCTTCAATTAATTGCCGGAATTTTGTCGACTGAACCAACCATTTCGCCAGCCTGAATGCCGGCCGCATTTTGACATACTCAAAAACTGAACACCAAATTTTGTAAAGTTATAGGAAATATTCTTGCTTGAAAAAAAACCACACCACTTATGGAATGACCCAATTCTTGCATGGCTTCAAAGGTCCGGCTTAGTGACAAATTTTCTTTCTAAGCGCGAGTGCAAGCAAACAGATCTGATAGATAAAGAACCCATAGATCTCAGAGCTTCCAAGAGGAAATCGTGTTCGAGGCGCAACATGGCTTCTCGACGCTAGATGCATTTTATTTCATAATATTCGTTTTCTCAAAAGCTCGATTGTCCAAATGTTTTGAGTAAGTAGAGGCGTCTCTTCAGATCAATGGAAAAAGGAACAAATAAATAACCGCAAATGAATGCACAATGGAACGGAACCGCCTAGATTTCTTTTGCATTGCCTTGAAAAGTTCTTAATAAGCAAGAGAAACCCTAGGAGATAAAAATTCTGAGGATAGCATCACTGAAACCTTCAGCCTTTGGAAACCATACGAACTACGTTTGGTAATCTCCGCTCCAAGTTGATCGTTTATTTCTGCCGTCATTTCTACGTTTCATCGTCCTATATCCCCATGCTGAACGTTCACTAGTTAATCTTGTGCCTGAATGCTCTTTGTGTTTGTTTGACTTAGTTTTTTTCCTGTCGAGAACAGCAGTATCTTCAGCTTATTTGTTCAAAAATCGTATTTCGTGATAAATCTAATCATCTAACAGTCGAAAAAACATATTACCTCAGAGAATGTGGTTTTTTAGACTTCAGTTCACCATTTCTCAAAGACAGTGATAGGGATAATGTGGATTACGAGGAACTATGATACTTAGAGGCACACTTCGCGATAATCAGCTAGTTCGACTTGCCTTTTTGAGACGGTAGTTCCTTGGGTAGCTATGAACGCCGTCAGACTTTGCGAATTCAATGCGAATGCCATGTTGTGGTGCCACGCGAAGTGGCGGCATTGCACAATCTCAAGGTCGTGGTATCGCGTGCGAAAGTGCGACGTCGCAAACGGCCGACTCGCATCCGTGGTTTTCGATGTGGAAGTATTAAGTACGTATTGATGCGAATGTAGATCACCATTGAATTTCCTTACACTTCTACCATCACTACTACCATCACTATCATTGAATGGTTTCGAAATTCTTTTTTTTCTCTGAGGTTTCATCTTTCAGTTCCTTCCTTTGCGAGCAAATTTATGCAGAGATTCAGTGTGGATGGGAAATATGTACATATTCGATTCTTTGCCGTTGTGCCGTGCCGTTAGATTCCATGCTAAGTGTCTAGGTTTCGTTTCAAGTAAACAATAAACTTGTCATCCCAGAAACCGTAATGCACAGGATTGAATCCATCGGCACCATTGAGTTATTACTTCCATGATTTTTTCGAAAAAAAAAAGTTTTCTTGGAAATTTTCCCCACAGGAGAACTGATCACGAACATGACATTAATTTTAGCGCGGACGCCATTTGACTAGACTTGACCCCAGCTTGTTCATTTAAGCTATGATGGTGCTAATGCAGTGGGGGTGAGGGCGTCCCTTACTCGCTGTCGTCGTCCTCCTAATTCTGTCCCACAATAATATTTGATACTGTTCCACAATGATCAGTCTGCACACACGAGTGTATATTTCCGCTCGGGTGTGCAGGTTTTTGAGCCTCAGTGGGGAGCGAAGAATGTTCCTTCTTTCCTGGGGCTTGAGCAAAAGCTGCGGGCACGGTGTGGTGTATTCTCCTGCGCTAGCGCCGCTGTAACGACGCCAGCGCTTCAAAAGAATGATATACTTTCGATGAAGATCCTATACAATCAAGAACCGATGTCATAATCCCGATCGGCGCAGCCCAAATAAACCCTGTAACTCAAGTTTCAGTGAAAATTATTTTTTTGACTAACTCTCGTGTCTAGATAGTGAAAGATGAATAGTGCCAGGATTCTTTTCATTTTTTCTGTCATCGCTAAAGAATGCTTTACACACTTCATTTTTCGTTTATCAGTTCCTTAGAAAACGTTAACTGTAACAACATTCCAAATTTTTGGAAACTGACAACCGGAGGACCGTCTTCTGCGTCCTTCCGACAGATGTAGTAAATGTCTTTATGCTCAATGTGGATCTTTATAGAATCGCTATATAAAGACCATGAAATAGAAGGAGATCAAAGTAAGCGCGCCACAAAATAATCGCTTACGGGTATGCACCGCATGCGTATCGCTGATAGCCGCAGTTCCAAGAGCGGAGCAGCGGATCTGCCGTTCTGACGAAAATCCCAAACTGTTAAGTATGAACGCACCCTTGGGTTTGCATCCAAATCCAAGATCAATGTTTCAATTTTATTTCATTTTATTAATCGATAGCAAGTCAGTTTTGAAAGCTGTTTTTTACGACTGCTACCAAACTTAGCGAAGGGTGTGCTGCGCCATGGACACCAACGTGTTGAAACGCCTTCAGCGTCGTAGTGATTAGCTTTCGCGCCACAGAAAAAAAATTCGACCTCTAGCATTTGGGACCGATACATTTGCCGAAAGAAATCAGGTAAAGGGAGTCCATGTATAAGTACAACATACAAAGAGCGATTAACGATAATACCACTCTGTTACTTTCGGCAGTCCGTGTTCCTGCAATGGAAAGCCCTCCTGGCCCTCACGTTCGAATCACGCATCTAAGAAGCAGTAGACTGTGTCAAGCATTCGGACTCCATTCAAAACCGTACTCGCATCTGAATAAGGCATTCGAAGCCTTTGAAATAACCGTAATACATTGTTCCAAATCAAATATGAAGCTAATGTAGAATTCACCGATCGCAGAAACGATTGCCACGTGAGTCATCGCTTGCTGCTGGAAAACGCGGCTTCGAGCACTATGCCACACTTGCCCTAGGTTTGAGCTCCCGAAAGAAACAGCTGATGCAGGTTGCTTCTGAATGCCGCACTGAAGTTAGTGGCAAATAATTACGTGAAAAGTTTCTTAGAGTTATGTGGACTTTATGAGATTACGGAATTACTCAATGAATAACACCTTAATTAACATTAACGTATATAATGAAATTTCCATTGTGCAACGAGATGTTGCCCTGAAAAAGCTTCCCTGAAACCAGCTGGAACAAACGAGCCTTCGAAATGTTCATAAAGCCCGCGAAAGGTTTGCGGTGAAGAAAAAGTCCCACATATAAAATTCATTTCAAGAAGCAACTCAATGGCAAGGACGAAACGTTCTTCACGCCGTGGGAAATCTTTTATTCATCCAAGGACAGCTTCTGTAGCAAAATATTCATACATTATTCATTCACCTAATGCGATGCGCTTCTATGAGTCCCTTTCTCACAATCTTCTCGATCTGTCCTTCACATAAACATTATACTCGCTAGATTGCCCCTTATTTGAAGGCACAATGCATTCTCGTCTTTTGTTGTTCTTTCTTCTTAAATTGACGAGCGGAGCGCTCCACGTAAGCAATAGGTGTGGCGATAAACAGAATTAATAACACTGGTATTTGAAGGTGCAGCAGTCCAAATGCTCGAAAATGATCAAATTCCACAGCAGTTTAGCTGCGATTAACTTCTGACGGGTGTTGTCGCAGTCAGGGAGCATCTTATAAAAGTTGCAATCTAACTGTGAGCTTCTTCAAAGGATCTTTGAGAAGTCAGTTTTCACACTCTGGCGATATTGTGCCTAAGCCTCAGTGAAGAGAGGAAGATGTTGCTTCCCCCTCTGGGCTTAGATGAAATTATTCTTCGCAGTGGGATGGCTCCCCCTAATGCGATAACGCCTATTGTTGTTACAAAAAATGGACATACTTGGTTGTAGCAACATGCGAATTTCTCCTGAATTTTATTAAATTGAGCCAAGAGTTGTGGAGTATGTAATTTACATAGATTTCTGTGAAATCTCTGGAGGAATCGTAAAGTTCAGCTACTTATCTGACAACATGGTACCTATATACCTTTATCATTCCGATTAGCTGCTCAGCTCATTTGTCTGCTGCTTGTTTTATCTGCTACTTTATCATTTTCGCGAAGAACCAGACCCTGATTCTGCTTGAGATCTTCCAAGGGCCAGCTCAAGCGCCGATCAGCCGCAGTAAATGGGAAAGCACTCTCACCTGATGGTGCAGTACTGGCCCACTTAATAAAAAATTTCGTCTCTTTTATTCGAGAATTATCCCTACAATGATAACACACAAAGTCTACCATTGATGTCCTACAACTAGCTCATGAAAACTCCAGACAATCTAAGTGTCGTGTGGATATAAAGCGGAAATGGTGAAAGTGCTGACGCACGTTCATGAAGTGAGAATGGTTTGACAGTATAGAGATCATTTCCCACATGTGCTGGACATGGAAGAGCTTCACCCATGACTGGATATGGCAACGTTGCTCTTGACTTTTCAATGAAACTCCGCGTGGTTATCTAGTATAAGCGATGGCTATGAAGAATAAGGATTGCGTATTGCCCAATTCAAGTATGGGATAGTCTCTGCTCAAATCATCCCGCAATTCCGTGAGTCGATGTCCAAGCCCATTGTAACAGTTTCTTCCATTTACTGATGGAGTGTGACGAACTCAGCATGTCCTGTTACTTTTTGGTGCTATTGCCTCTACAGAAATCTGCATCTTGAATCGGTCTCTGAGCTGTAAGACAAATAGGTTAGATACCGCTTCCTCCATGTGTGGAGTCCGACCATTACTATGAAGGAAGTTCAGGAAAAACTGATAACTCCCACAGCCGTAACAACTACCGAGTCGCTACCTATTCTGGTCGCTAGCTCATTTTTCTGAGAAGAAATCATTTTTGACGAATGTAATATTGAAACCGATATCCACTCCTTTATATAAGATATAAAGCGAACAGCTATTGATGCGTTGACAATATGCCGTAATTAATTGCTCTGCGTATTAATAGGTCAAACAGATCCAGCAATGAAATAATCTCAAAAAAAAAACTCAAAAATCAATATAAGCATATGTGGCTCGGAGATTTCAGACCAACCATACTGTGCAGGCAAAATGGTCAGTTTAATACATTCCGCAATACGCAATATCTCATTTGAAAGCTACCCATACTTTTGACAAATGGCTTTGAAGCTTCGGGTATGAACCCTTTCTGGATCATTCTGGACTTGTGAACTTCTCGTGCCATCATTAGTACTGATTCAATTTTTATTCAGTCACAGCCCTCCGTCATATATCCATGCAGACTTTTTTCCTGTTAATTTGATGTTGCATCCAGTCTTACAATGTAGCCCTCCGTCATATACCCTTGCAGACTTTTTTCCTGCTAATTTGATGTTGCATCTAGTCTTGCAATGTCAATAAGTAAATGAAAAACAGATGAAATGCTTGCGAAAACATTTCTCACGCCTTTTTTGCATTTGCGTGCCGTTTGTTGTCTCCTTTTACCTGCTAAAATAGGATTTTTGAAAAGAACATTTCGATTTTCAGCTTTCTTTTCCTGTAATTAGAAGCACGACTTTGCATGGCTTGATAGATGACGTAATATGCTCAGGAGACTTGCTTTGCAGGTTATTAGTTTTTGTAGAAGTATTGCAGAACACATTAATGCAAAGCCATTCTACTGTAAGTTTTTTTCATTGATCGCAGTGAACGGTTACTCGCCTTGGCTGCAATACACTAGTGTGTCTGTGCGAAAAAGAGGAGCCGCTTGTAGCCTTCTGGTGGGTGTGTACACTTATGTCAGAATTTCGCACTGCGGCATGTCGCAAGCGCAGCAGAGCGGTTGAGCTCAAGGTGCCATGTCCCGAAGCGATTATAAGTCAACTGCGTATCGCACCCCTAGCATTAACGTGTAATCGTTCTAAGACCCCACTTCCGCGACAAGCATAGCACGCACACACTGCGTCGCACGTCGCTCGTCGTCGTGCGAAATCCTGACATAATGGTACACATCCTCTTCTGGTGAGGTACTGTGTTCCTTGTTCATTCATATGCAGTGATGTTCTTATTCCTTATATTATTTTTTGATTTGCAAGGACTGCTTACGATCGTCCAGTGATAGCTTGTTCCCAACTGGTTCATTTTCCACACTATGTATGTATGAGTGGAATACAGCATGAACATTCATCAATGAAAAGAACACACCGCACATACCGCTATGTTGTCATGGGTTAAAATATAAAAGGCGAATTAATGATTGAGAATGAAAAACATGTGGTGAAATCATTCAATGGAAGTCGTGGACTACCGCGGCAGACTGCGAGTGGGGAAGCCTTTTGCCGAAGATTCCAGTGAAAGACTTTTTCGTTGTGTTGAAGGAGAGCAAAGACGAAATCGTTGGAAGAATATATGTGGTGATACCTTTAATTCATCCACGGAAACTATTGCTTTTTTTGCTGTTTCCCGTCACGTTTTATGATGTGAAAGCGTATCCCTATATTCACACTCAGTTCTTACCGAGTGCTCCCAACTTCAAAACTGCATTCAGTCGAGTCGAGAAGCTGTTGAGATTTTTGCTTGAGTTGCCAAATACTTTGTATTGTGCTTCCTCCACCTGAATAGTTCCTCATGTTCGCACGAGTTTTTGGGACTATGAGAATTAGGAGGAGGGGTTTCTTTCGGACTCGAATACGCTTGATGACGAGTTTCCGCTCTTGACGATGTTAAGCTCGAAGGCACTCTGTAGGAGCTGATTGCTTCGTCGAATACATCTGCCAATGCAGCTCGTTCCGGCTATGCCCCACTGCATCTTCAATAGACCAGCCCGCTCATTTTTTTTGAGCGATTACTTTGATAGCTGCCAATGAATGACATCGTCCTAGTTGACCGATCTTTGTTTGGTTGTACCATGAAATCTCTCACTGAATATTTATGAAAGCCCGTTCGCCTTTTTGAGGCTAACTTACCCCTGTTCCCTCTCTGATCCACGCTTGTACAATCAATTGCTGATATGAACGCTTCTACCATACTACTCACCAGCAAGTATCTCACCTTTTCTTACCACTCACACGCTACCCATAGACAGCTTCACCTACATACTGATAGCCTCGTCTACAGCCTTCTAGTACAAGCAAAATGCGATTAAGTATTAAGAAAAAGATGGCAACCCTCGCTCTACTTCGGACGGTCCTACCTTCAGAGAAAAGCGCAAGCACACTCGGCACCCATAAAGGTACTACGAGTCGAGGAGGAGACATCAAAGGAATGCTCCACGTCTGCTGAATACGTGGAGATTTAAACGGAAATAACTTCAAAGATGCTCTCTCAAAACTTTCTGTAGTAATAGCGGGACGAGAACATCAGACCCCTGTATCACCCGTTCCGTTGCTTATCGAGGTTCTGAAACGGACGCCAGCGATTTCTCCATTTATCATGTCACGAGCCACAGTACTCAGCGATCCCTTACGGCTCCAGAGATACACAGCCTCTCGTTTCGCTCGCGCAGAGATTTCGTGGAGAAGTCGGACCATCGTGCCGGCTGTCGCTCAGGTGTTCGTTTGACGCACTGTGGAATCCAGTCGCTGACCGCTCTGGTCCAACGGTCCCACGTTATCGCATGGCGTGTTCGGTCCATCAGATCTTCGAATCCCTGGCAAATACGGCGTCCCTAATCTTTCATCGTCGACGAAATTCGGAGCTCCATATGCCTCTATGCAATTGCTTGTATCGGAATACTTCGAGCATGGTCTTCCCTTTGGCACGTTCGATGACTCCGACTGCATGCTCTTTCGGCTTACGTGAGGTTCGAGACTCTGAGGCATATGTCAGGTCAGAAAGGCTGACCGCTCTGGTCCAACCATCATCATCAGAATCGAAGAGGTGGGCGTGAAGCCGCATGCTCTTCTTTACCACTTCCTCGATGGTCTTGAAGGCTCCACAAGCCGCTCTTTTCATCCTGCTTAGCTCTGGTGCTGTGTCGCTTACAACACTGACTTTCAGACCCTAGTATATATAGCTGGAGCACGCAGTGATGTTTATCCAGGTGAACGACGATAGGCATCAGGTACCAATCCGTTCCTCATGAATATCGCCTTTTTTAGGTTCAGATGTAACCCGATTCTCACATAATCGCAGTCGAAATCGGCTAGCATTCCCTCCGCTAGCTAGATTTTCGGTGTTATGAGACGATGTCGTCAGCAGAGCGAAGGCGATATAGATGCTGGCCATCGACCATCACTCCATGTCTTCCCATTCAAGCTGACGCATGACGTTCTCAATAGCGGTGTTGAAAAGTCTGAGCGAGATGGTGTCGCTTTATCCAGCCCTGTTGTTCACGTCGATAATGAACTCCTTGTAGAATGGTGAAATTCCGGTCGTGAAGTTGTAGAGCTCACAATGTATTGCTGGATTCTCAGGGCTTCGATAACCGATGAACTTCATCGAGCCGAGCGACCGTGTGGAGATGATTGGCTGTACTGAACCCCCTCCAAAACCTGTTGCTCGCTCGACTGCCCTTCGTCTGAAGTTCTGTCAACCCTATTCAAGATGACTCGAGAAGAGCCTGTAGACTACGGACGGCAATTAAATTGAACGATATTTGCCCATGTCTATGTATTCCCTTCTTCTACTGCAACAACTTGAAATCCTGCTGATTCTCCTTGAGGTAGGTGCTTTGTACTTCGAAAGATAGGGTGTAATGTGAAGAGTCGGGCCAGAGTTTTGACAATAAATGGCGATAGATTCTTCAGATCTTCCGCTCCGAACCTGTCGAAGCCGAGTGCTGTATCATTCCTCACGACAAAATGACGTGTCGAACTTCGCTAGGGAGAACCGAGGGCTGCTTCAGGTTGCTCTAGGCAGGTGGACATGGCTATTGGAGAGATTTGAGAAGAAGTCGTAGATGACATTGCCCATTGCCTTTCTGGAAACAGTGACTGTAGCGTCCGGCCATTTTGGTCCTGCAACTGGCGAAAGTCCGCGAGCAGAAACTCCTCCCAGTCTCTATTGCTTCAGCCAACATTGCTACTCTTCTCTTCTGAAAATCTCCTTTTATCGCCTCTGTGCATTGCCTCAAAAAGCTCTGACGTCAGCTGGAAATCACATGCAGGTCGTGCGGCTTCGCTTCTCGAAATTCGCTGCTATCTCCGCGTATCAAAAAAACTAGCGCGATGAGTGGATGGCCTAACCTCGTATTGAGCTTCTGAACAACAACGACGTCGGTCAGGCAAAACATTCGAATGAAGATGATGTGATTGATCTCATTGTGGAACTGTCCACCGGGTGACTGACTACCAAGTCCATCGTAGATGAGAGGGCTTCTGGAACTGTGAGTTACCATGGATGGCCTTAATACATAATGAACTCAGATAGCCTTTACTGCTCATTCTTTTCCATACTTTGAGCCCCGATGTGAAGTTCGTTATCCGTTCTTCTGGAGCCACCTTTAGCGTCGAAATCGCCTATGACGACTCTGGAGAAGGTATGGTCTTCCTTATAAACCTTTTCCAACATAAAATGCTCCGAGCTCGTCCTCGTCGTAGCTTGATGTTGTCGCGAAGATGGTCACAGCCGAAACTGTAGCACACCTTTTCAATCGCAGTCGTCCGATTCGGGCTGTCAGATTTTTGTACGAATCGATGTACGTGGCCAAGTGCGTGTTGACAAAAATGCCCTTACCGCAAATGCTTCTATTGATGCATGTTTCGAAACTGATCTTCTCCAGTTACGTCATTGGTGTGTAGCGCGCGATGTCGTCTTGGGCCAAATCATAGGATCATTCATGCTTGCTTCTAAGTATCGAAAGGTTCGTGCGTTAAAAGTACAGATCGCCGTTTTAGTCCGTTTCGATTGAGACAGCCTGCTATAGCCCTGAAATCGTAGCAACCTCTCCCTAGCGTATCTGGTCAACGCAGCCGTTTGGGACCCCCTTATATTTAGAGGAATGAGGCCCATCTTTATTGCTGTTTTCGGCAGGATGAAGACATACGAGTAGCTTGCCTGGGTTAGCCAGGCTATCCTGAAGTAGACCTGGGGCCAATTTGCTGGAGGCAACTCCATACGGTCGCCTCCCATGCACCTCCCGTTGTCAGAATGCAAGCTTTTGGCTGGGTCAAATGCAAGATACCATCTACACTGGGCGCAATGCCCTCACACATATGCAAGAAACGTCTGCATGGATAAGAGGGTATGAATCAGTCCAGCTCAACAGTAACAGTGATCCATCCCAGGGAATCCATCTGCGTCTCAGGGGAAGTCCCTAACCGCTATCTGCGGTAGTAGTCTTGCCAGGGAGGCTTATCGGCGAAAGAGATCCCAGGATTCGATATGCACTGGGAACAAATTCAAAAAGCGTGTGTGACTTCGAAGTACCTTCTTTCAGCCAGCTACCTGAAATTGCACCAAGCCTTTCCTGGGAGCAGCACCGTAATTCATCGAACATTCAAGTTCACAACAATTGGGGCTTAATAATGAAATTCATTCAAGCAAGTTTTCAGTTTATAGGTGCATGCACTCAATACACGAGGGCAGACATCTGTAAAAAACGCTAACTTCCTGTACTCTTCCATTCTCTCTGATATCACGTACGAAGCTCGTATATGGTGTGCGTGCGAATGGGAATTGCAATAAAATTAGAATTAAATAAACTATTTACTAGGTAATACAATTATAGTGGTGAATTTTTTATTCACA
The DNA here is from genome assembly GCA_963978905.1 of Trichostrongylus colubriformis. NCBI lineage: Eukaryota > Metazoa > Nematoda > Chromadorea > Rhabditida > Trichostrongylidae > Trichostrongylus > Trichostrongylus colubriformis. The sequence continues at coordinate 34,107,404 of OZ022259.1, read as the reverse complement.
CGTAAAACTTGTAGTGTTTAGGTGCCTAAATTATACACGGAATGGTATGAAGAGATAAAAAACTATCGGTAGGCAAATAAGTTGCCGTATCGATGGCAAATGAACCGTACGTAAAGGCTCCACTTTCTTCGGCATATAAGTGGGCAATGAGGGGCAAAAACTTTAGAGGTTGGCGCAGTATTAATGTTCACAGAAAGCATCGACAACTTTGGATAACCAGGTCAAGCAATCGAAAAAAAGGCCAGTTGAAATATAGATTCTCGAATTTTTGTTCTTGATCATACAAACCATACGCATACAATAGTCATTTCTGCAACCGCTCCACGCGCATGAATAAGCACTGCATATGTAAAATGCCACTCGCTTGGTCGAAGTCTGCCTATGATAGACAAAATTGTGGCTGCGGAGTGAACCCAGCAGTGGATTGCATTGGAGCAGACGCAAATGGAAAAACGAATGTGAAATCACGTGTGATTTTATGTAGACATTAGTCTGGAAGAGAGAAAGGCTCAACACCCTTCCAGTGCATATGTGCTTGGAAATGAGCGCTGAGTGCACGGCGTATCCTGCTGAACTTTGTCGCTGGCATTTTCCAAATTTCGCTTACATTTCGTGCCGTATTTACAGTCCATTTTGAAAAAACTGATTGGGCGTGTCCCACGGACTTGGGTAAATGGCGAGAGTGAGAGTACGTGGCGAGAGTGAAAGTGTATGGCGGGGTGAGAGAATTGAGAGTGTTTGATACACGTTCATACAAGTCCGTAGGACACGCCCAATCAGTTTTTCTGAAATGGACCGTATACTGCTTACTGTGGGTATCCTGCATTATTGTGCTATCGTTTTGAATGCTGAAGTATTGTACATACATTCTACTTCACTCTAAATATTAAAATTTTTTCAAGATTCTAACCGTTGAAACAAAATGAAGTACGTGAATATTTACAAATTTATGTGTATTTCAAAAGAAAATACCATTTAAGTATGCTGAACACTAATTTAAGACGACAGCTCATCAGCTATAGCTTATCTGCTTATCTAAAAGTTAGCAACTCACTCTAGTTTGCAATTCTGCTTCTCTCCCAATAAGCAGTGCTCTTCTATCTTTCCTAAAGTTTGGAAAATGCCTGATACGACTTAGAGGGCTAGCTCCAACTGAAGCTACCAGCTTCTTTCTCTCATTTATCTTTTATATTCGGCTGGAAATGTAGGATAAATTTCGGTTCTCGACAGGCGGTAAGAGACATGCGTCCACTCATGCATACTTCCCTAGGCATCCATCAAAACAAAACGTTTGCTGGTCAAAGGAAGTGAAGCAGAAAACACTCATCATGGAGAGGAGGGGCGTCCAATTTTTCATAATTGCATGCTACATCTCAAGCCTTTCACTTACTAGTAAATGTTGGGCTGTCCGCCCATCAACGTCTCATCATTTATTTGCCATTTCCACCTTAAGTTTCTAGACTTTAAGCCTGGTAGTGATAGCAATTTTCAAGTGGACGTCCCTCCACAGAGCTCTCAAAGGTGTTGTTTTGAATGGGAATGAGTGTAGCAGCGTAATCCTCAGGGAATGTCGCGCCCATCACATTTGTAAAACAATGGCACGTGATAGCCACATAACCCCGATTAAAGAGAGCAGGGTGAAAACCGCCAGAACCCTTAGCGGTGAACCTATCCCACCCTACTGAATCCTCCCAAGAGAATTCAGCAGGATGGGCGCTTTATCCGCAATCGGAATGCTCCATCGATTCACATAAGACTTTGTGGTTCTCACGTTGCAGACTTAATAGCTGCATTTTTCATTTCTTTGAAATTGCTGGGTTTGGAATGATCCTGAGGGAATGCACTGTAAACATAAACATCGGTGACTCTTTTGAGCTTACACTCCATTCAAATAACTTTTTTCAGGTTCTATTCATGAGGTGGGCAGTTCTTGCTCATTTTGAGGAGAATTCTGGGGTTAAACCGAGAATTTGATAAATTCACTGATGTTTTACTTCATTCCTACAACATTTCATGAAAAGAAGACGTGATCAATTTCGAAGAAGATTGGTCACAATTCTTTTACCAGCGAACCTCTTTATTTGAGCGCTAAAGTTCTATTGGCGTAGGGGGACATTTGAGTACAGGAAATAATGTACCTTGGCATGATTTTATCGCATGCTTGCGGGAACATGGTTCTTGCCCTTAATACAAAGGGAAAGCTGCTCTGGGTGACTGAATCACTTCCAGCGTATTACCGAGTTTCTCTCCTTCCAGTAGGTACCCTGGCATTCCAAGACTCGAACAAACCCAAATCATCATGGCCCACAATAAACTTATGTAAAGGCATGTCTCCTACCCTTCTCCCCCCCCCCCCCCCCCGATTCTTCACCTTGAAAATGACTATGTTACCAGTTTTATTGAACTAGGTGGTCATCTTGTTCCTGACATATCCATATGTCAAGGCCATCAGTACCCTCGCGATTGATGTGAAAGCTTTCATTTGGACGCTCGCGATCGATAAGCTGCATTTTTGCTTTCTATGTGTCTTCTGAACCCCACGGAAGGGGGTCCGCCTTTTTTCGCATTTATATTCACAACGAAGCCCATGCTCAGTTCATTCCTTTGCTTTTGCTTCAACGGATTCATTTCGTACGCTTCCAAGGATTCGGTTACCTCAAATGTGTATGCATTTCATGCGCTTCAGAAGGTGCAGTGGTAAGCGTCGAATGCTGAGCAGTAAAAGCACCGATCAGCAACCGAGCAGAAAATGCCGACATGCGAAACCTCGTCGTGGCTCCGTTGTCGAATGGATTAACGGCCTATCGGATAACAATGTGTCGAGGGAAAATGAATGGGAAAGGCAAGTCGCTCTCTTCAGTCACTAATCCACTCATCCAAATCGATTTTTTGAGTGCTTTTCAACAAGCCGTTTCTGGCGAAAATCGAGTAAGTCCGTCAATGAACACGATTTATGAAAGAATTCTTCAGGACATGTTCATCACCACGTTTGACCCGCCATGGGAGTGTGGTGTCCGTCAGTGAAACTCTACCTGATGAAACCACCAAGCATCGCATTGAACTGCTTGCAAACCTGAAGAAAGAGGTGATCTTTGATGCTTGGTTACTGTAGCAAGAATGTAGGCGTTGTCAGTCTCTGTACGGGTGTGTTCAGGTGAAAGTGATTATGGAAGAAGCTGTGACCAAGCGACAAATCGACATTAACTCTCCATATGTTACCTCATTATGTGGTGGGTCCTTTCTGCCGCATTGCCCCCATACTACTCTTCACTTTCCATTTGATAGCAGAGTATAGTGACCCCACTATGCCATTGGGAAAGCTTTCAGGAGCGATTGTATTGCGCTGAGTTTACTTGCGCTGAGATAGAAAACATAGCGTTAGGTGTAAACATGGTTTGAAAACGCGTAGCTCGCAAGTAAACGACAAGGCCCTTGAGGAGCTATGAAGTACTCCAGAAACAACATAACTACTTCGTAGCCTCAAGAGTAATTTCTCCTGAAAAAATTGCACTATTGAAGCATTCCAGCATACATCACGCTGCCAGGCAACGGGAACGATAATTTTCGTCTTAAACTTTTCTCGGTGAAAAATGAAAATGGTGTTGCTGAGTGGTTCCGCAAGGCACGCAAACAAGAGAAATTATGACATATTCTTGGATGATGGGCCAGTTTATCGCATCGTGTCAAGATGGTACGTTACAGGACAACGTCGCGCTGTGAGGACACAATCTCAGGGACTATGTCTACTAGGCCCATTTTGCAGCAAATACCACCGTTATGGTGTTCTGGTATCTCCCGGGCTGTTCATGTTTCTCCTGAACGCATAAGCGACTACAACTGCCCTTTGTCATTGAGGGAAAATCGAACGCATTTCAGAGTATTTTATTCTAATCATTTAAAGGCGTGACATGCTTGTGTTCGGGGCATGCCTTCAACGCTTGTGTTTGGGGCATACCTTCAAAGAATTTCGACAATGGCCCTGAAGCCGCGTTATCGGAAACTTTTCGTAACTGGCAGTTCTGTGAGGGATAATTCGTTGATAGTTCTATGTATTTCCTGGCAGACGAGGAAGCTACTGATGATTATGAGATGTTTTCATCATCTCGTTGTTATGACCGAATCTCCGCATAATGATACATCCTGATAGTGGATGATACTGGGAACGTACCTAACCGATATGAGGAGTACATATGAGTAAATACGAGCTACCCTGACCTGGCCATCAATTTACACTCTAGGGAAATATGCGGCACTAAGACAAACTATCATACATGTGATCGTTTCACATCCGATACGGTGAGCATAACCGTTGAATAGAAGATTGGAACGGAACCAATAAAAATATTCAAACACCAGCAATTTTCGATATGACGAGTACATCTGAGGTCAGATCAGCATCACGCCGTCAGTGGACTCTGCTACACAAACGCGAAATACTAGGAATGCATATACCATTAGGCGGGAAAATTCACGTGGGTGCGATGCGTACGAGAGAAATCGAGAGCAAAAGGCTTTGCAATCGCTTTAGGAGCCAACTAAATTCAACTCTCCCAACTCGCACGTACCACATCGCGCACCACATGCCGCAAAGCATCTTTCTGTTGTAATGGCATACACTCTGAATAATAATAGGCTCATTCATTCCCCAAGGTAACCCTATCTCACCGAATCTCAGGGTTGTATGGCTACTAGTCCAAAAAAGAGAATGTTTGCGAAAGGATATAAAGTAGGGCAGAACTCGCAACACAAGTGACTGTTTGCCCCACATCCACATGTCGTTTCACGTACACTGAACGACCATCTTGCGTTCAAAAATGGAACTGGAGATTCTGGTCAGCCAAGGAAAATGTAGTGAAAACAGCCCAAAATTCATTAAATCAGATGAGGCTCTCTCTTTGATTTGATTTTCCTATTGCACGAGCTTGGACCAAGGGGAGAGAGGGGCTGACGGGGTGACGGGTGGGGGTTGATGTTCGAATTTTCGCGCGGCCGCCCGCGGCGATCGCGAGTCGTTTGCAGATTTACTCGTTGAAACAGCAAGAACCACAACATATAAGAACTTCCGGAGCTTCGAAACTGCAATCTTCAAAGATCCTTCACGGTAACAGCTCATTGCGTCTTGAGCGGAATTCCAATCGACTGCAGCAAGTCGTGATTGCGGCGCCGCGAGTGCGACGCCGCAAGCGAAAATTCGACCAATCGACCCCCCAGACAATGAAGGGACGCGGTTCACAGATGAGAGAGACTTACGCACATGTCACCCCCTTAAAAGTGTGTGCAGTGGTGGGCTAAGGTGCTGGCAACGGGCACACCTCGGATGCTCTTTGTATCCACTTCTGCAGTCGTTGATAGAACACAGTTCTGCAGGTCTTAACTGCTACTTCTTTAAAGGGAAGCTACTGCTTGACCAAGCTCATTGTGGAATGTTACTTAAGGGCAAATCGACCTATTTCGAATTGGCTTTTCAATCGTTTGATTGATTTTTTACAAAATATCTAAAAAATCACCCACTCGAAAAAAGCACATGGTATTTTCCGGTCAAAATTGTCTGGTAGAGGTTTTTCAGTGGCCGTGGAGAACTGTCTCATGGACGGGCTACGACGACGGCTGCTTGGACTGTTCGGCAGCAGAACTTCTCTGGCACTGCTACACACCGTAGCGAAAACGAACGCTGTCGCTGAGCAGGTGCTCGCCAAGACCCTTGAGATGAACGCCCAGTGAGTTTTTGAAGATTTCATCATGGACTTTTACTCTTATTGGGGGCTTTGCAGCTCTGTGTAGTCTCTGTGCAAGCGCAAGATGTTGCAAGCGTTGTTGTGTAAACAGATACACTTACATACAATTAACATACGTATCATAACAACTCGTAGGTTGTGACTTCGCTCAAAAAACACCAAATAGGCCTGTTTTTGCTGCAGAACAATCTTAGTTATGTATGTAATCTGACAAAGGCACGGGAATCCAAGAGAATGTTCGTGAATGCCAGAGGTTTACACTAAAAACCCGTGCACAAAGAGAATTAAGTGTATAAGTAACTGACTAAAGCGAAAAATTTTGAAGTGTGAGTTATTCAAATCGAAAATTGGCAGGAAAATAACGAGGACTTGTTTCGGCTTCGGGTTGGCGCGAACCCTTAGAAAAAAAAGGTTTCGGGTCACGAAACTAATTAAAACCCCTGGTGTGCATGCCCACCCGGTGAAAGCGCATGATAGGCAACGGATGACTAAGCCTCAGCTCAAGTTCTGCATCCGGCTGAGATTCGTACAACAACTGTAAGCACTGTGCGCAGCTGTATCAGACTTTTCCAGCTTAAGTGGGCACTGGCTAGCCACTTCGGTCGTACATATTTGATAATTTATCAGTAAGAGTTATCAGTGTACCCAACTACTTGTAAGGAGGGTCGTAGCTAGAATGTCGCAGTGATGAGATCCACTTTTCAAGCAGTATTTCCTCCCTTCCAGTGCAAGTGAATCAGAATATTGGGAACCACTACTTCTGAAAAGATGAGATAGGATGAGAACAAACAAGATTCTTATACTCTTCAGATTTTCTTTTTGTATGTGGGCGGGCAGCTTCTCCAACGTGAGTAAATTTGCCAAGTTGCTGCGTATCGGCAGCATCTACTAAGGAAACTGCAAAATCCAGACTACTCTTTTGCGAGACTTCCACTGATTTTTGGATCCTGGATTTCCGAGGATGTCAAGATAATCTTTCACCCAGCCCTATGAATGCATCTGTTCGGTCATGATTTTGAATAGAATTCGGATGCGCGGCTAACAAGGGATCGATTGACGCCGAAAAAAATTCGTCGAAAACTTCGTCCTTTGGACTTCAAACTCGTCCAGGGACCCAATCAGAAACTGGGAGTTTTCATCTTCGACGACAACAGTCAGCTCATCGTTCACATTTTTTTTCATTTACAAGAATCGGTGCAAACTAACACTTCCTCTAAACGTTCCTCGTGTCGCAACTCGGACTAGATTAGGCGTATGCGCGTTGTTTCGTGGCCTAGTACGGAAGAGGCAAATCCAAGCAAATTTTGGATCGTCTCTTTGGCATTCATTCAATTTTTGATACTTAGCGGAAATAACTAATTTGTTAAGTACGCATTATTAGCATTACATCACGGATGCACTCCAATGGACTGTCGTCTAGACGAGACTAATTTCAGGACATGTTCCACGCATCCACTGACGTGGATACGAGAGGCTCTTCATATGCGCACGCTTTCGCAGATCGTCCATCACATCACTGTCTGCCCAAGGTTCGTACATTATCATTGGAAATTGTCAAAGTGTAATCCTTCAAAGGATAAGTATGCAGGGTGGAGACTCCTCCAGAGGTGTGTGTGTCCGATTATAGAATACGAAAGTAGAGATGCAGTGGCAGTGTATGTAGAGAAAAACGGAATGAAACGGTCAAAACTCGAGAACTAGGAACCTCTTGCTCCATCGAGAGCCTGTTATCGCGCCCTCTGCCCATCACTAAAGGGAGTGATGCGGTCGCCAAGGCCAGGCAATTCAAGTAACGGTCAAAACTCGAGAACTAGGAACCTCTTGCTCCATCGAGAGCCTGTTATCGCCCCTCTGCCCATCACTAAAGGGAGTGATGCGGTCGCCAAGGCCAGGCAATTCAAGTAATGAACGTTGCTTTGCCTTTCACGGCGTCGTACAACCACAACATATCCGAACGGGTCGCGATAAAAAAAATCCAGTCGTGCTTTCCATTGCGACCTTCGACGGATATTATTTTCAAAACCCATCATTTCATTTGAGTGGAAAATATCTCTTGCCTTTCATGGTGTCTTCAAATGTCTATCCATCGCCAAAGTCAAGAGTCAGTGCGAGAACTCGCGTATGCATTCAGTACAGATGCCAGTGGAAGATGTGCCATCTAGGTGGAACTTTTCACGAATGGACTAGTGGCCGAGCTCTGCAGAAGCAGAAGACGCCCCTGGCGTTTTTTCACTCAAATTGCTCGTGCCAGTAAGGGCACGGTGCCAGTTTGTGTCTGCAATCCTTGTAGAGCTTGACATTGACAGTCAGTATGAGAAACTCGTCCATTACCCAAAATCGGCTGCAGGACATCGCTTCTCCTTCGCAACTTTTTCCTGCTTTTCACAGCTAGACCATGCCCCTTCCCGCTGATTTCTCGAGGAGGATCGATCCCTGCAAAAACATCGTGATTGTTGGTTCCACATCAGCTATACAGCAATTTTAACCAATGGGCCAGTAGCCAAAGCCAATTTGTGATCATTCTTTCATCAAATAACGAGCGGAATAATTGGAAAATTCAGTAAACAACTGTCATTATCATCATAACAAAAATGTTCATCCGGTGGACAATGGTGATTGTGAAATTTGTGGTTCAGCGGTAATGTGTGTTTTTGAAATCTCCACGAACAATAGTCTGCTGGAACAGCGGATTAAAGACAAACAATGGAGTTTGTCTCCATTATTTCACATGGAAGTGTCTGACCAAGCATCTTTAATTCATCTATTATGCACAAATGTGGGCAATAATAAGGAAATGAAACGAAAGCAACAAACAGCCACATCTACTGAAAAATTGCATAATTTAATTATTGGTCAATGAAACCAGTTGAACGTTCTTTGGATCGTGAGAGATTAGGTTTGCTTATTATGAGGGACAATTCTGAGGACTAACGATGGTTCTGATCTGAGCTGTCCATTCTGAATGATGAAAGAGAATAAGCGGGCAGAGTGTTGCTTGTATACGTCATTTATTCAAATTCCCTTTATATCCGGGTGAAACCCTACCCTTTCCTAAAATGCGTAACGCATACTTCTTCCATCGAGAATCGTGACGACATTCAAATGCAATTTGGCCTACACAACGACTTGCAGAAATTAGCACATGAATAAGTTTCTTGATGATGTTTTTACTTGTGTTTTTACCCTTCCAGACTATGCGGGCAGCATTCAGTGACCTTGACGACTGGAAGGAAGGTCTTGTTAATTAAGGCGGGAATCGTTTTGGAATGCTTTCCTCAGATCATGGGAATTGGTGGAGCATCACTTTTCACGACACCACCTCGGCCTTTTATTTTGTACTAGTCAGGCTAAACTCATAGCTCTCGCGATCACATAATCATAAGATCACTAAATCGTATATGTCGTCGTGCGTGCTCTCATTTGAACGTGCTATTTTCCATCCGAAAGCATATTTCTCACGGGTCGCGCTTTGCGGATGGAACGTAGCACCCTCAAGGAAGGGTGCGCACAAGAACACATGCGATTTTGCCATTCTGAGATTATACGATGATGGAGATCGTATAACCTCACCTTTAGATTTAGCTAGTGAATCATTCGCAGGAGCTACTTTGTCAGGAAGTTTATGTGGGTAGTGTACTTTTGCCGTTGCCCTATCAGTCAAGTTTGCTACGATGAAATTGCTTTATTAGATCGAAGGATCGAATAAACCGACGTCCCAGGAAGTGACGTGGTTTGTAGTTCATAGCTGTCCTGGTCAAGCACTCAGTGGAAGCAATCGCATGAGCGGTAGGGAGCAAAATGGAGCTTCATCAAGGATACCTTCTCTCAGCCGCTCATTCCCTCCATTACAATAGCCATTTTGTCAGCATGGTGTGAGTGAGTAAAGATATCGTAACTTTCTAGGACCAGATGTTCTGGAGATTCCAGATCCCCTTTGGTTGCTTGCGAATTTCGTCTACTTCGCGTCTGTACAATCCGGAAGGACTTTCATGATTTCCACTCTGTGTGGGATGCACACAATTCTCTCAGATATACCAGATACCTGAACTAAAATCCATGGAAGCGAATATATGCTTATCAAGATTCAACAAACCCACATGTAAAAAATTTGAAAATGTGTCAAGCTTCCCTCATAATCCGGATGTTCGCACGGTCACTGAACTGTGTTTTATCCACGCACTGACATAGTCATAAGCCTAGTCATGTTCGATACTTCCACATGAAAGATTCCGCTGGGTTACGTGAACGGCACACGAATTAACTGAACATTCACGTCAGACAATCCAGTGGTTGAGCAAAGGTGATGAACTCACCATAATACCCCTTTTCGCGAGTGTCGGTAAACGGACAAATGTGCGGCGGTACTCACTGCCGCGACGCATGAGCTCACGCGTCGCGGCCTCCATCTGGCGCGCGCTGGCATGCTTATGAGCTCTAGGTCTTGTTAACTCATCGGGTCGGGCAAGGCTTCGTGAGCAGCACATGAGATCTTCGTCTACTAAGGTGTGTGTAAAAGAGTGGCTCCTAACTCGCCGCTAAAGCGGCGAGCCAAGAGTCGCGCGTGCTTCGCGCGCATTGCAAGGAAAGGAAGCCTCGACGTGGGGGCTAATATTCGCCAAATATCGTTGTTGAGTTTATGACATCGGTGAGTAGAAAGCGGCACTTGTCATCACAGAATGTATACTCAAGTGTATATTTTAACCTAAGCCTGCAAGGGAAGGAGCCCCGACGTGGGGGCTAATATGGGCCGTCGCCAAATATCGTTGTTGAGTTTATGACATCGGTGAGAAGAAAGCGGCACTTGTCATCACAGAATGTATACTCAAGTGTATATTTTAACCTAAGCCTGCAAGGGAAGGAAGCCCCGACGTGGGGGCTAATATGGGCCGTCGCCAAATATCGTTGTTGAGTTTATGACATCGGTGAGAAGAAAGCGGCACTTGTCATCACAGAATGTATACTCAAGTGTATATTTTAACCTAAGCCTGCAAGGGAAGGAAGCCCCGACGTGGGGGCTAATATGGGGTGTCGCCAAATATCGTTGTTGAGAGCTAGTATCAGTGAGACAGAAGCAACTCTGCATTCGCCGGTATAGTGCGCTGACCCTACAACAAAGGGAACCGAAGGCTCCCGCAATTACTAAATTGGCGATTTGGAACACCAATCCCAATGACAACGGATCATCCTCCCCTACTTCACCCATGCTCCACAGTATCCTCCGTCTCGTCGGACGATCCGATGAGATCAACGTTGGCTTCCGTACCAATCATGCGTAGTACACTTTGCGAGTATCTCGCCACGTGCACTCTCTTACGCGGAGTGCGCAGACGGAACGACGAGACGGGAGAAAACTTGTGCCCACTGACGACGAACCGCGACGCATTCTCACGCGTTGCGGTAGTGAGTACCACCGCACATTTGTCCGTTTACCATTCCCCCCTTTTCGCTCCCTGGAATAGCTATCCCTCAGATGGTCGGTATCAGCACCCTCAGATGTCACAAAAACAACTTAAATGCCTCACAGCTATTAGCCGTAGGCCATTTTAATCACCCGAGGAACAGAAAACAAAAAGCATTTCGATCCGACAATTTTTCACTGTTGACACCTTCGAATGCATTCGAGGAGTCTGATCTTAAAGGTCATTTAGAAGAGTAATGATTCAAGTTTTTCAAAACTAATTTTTATTACCAACTTCCTATAACAGAACCTGGATCTTTCAGTTTACGTCGTCTCTACGACAATAATGCGCTGATGTTGGATCGTGCCAAAGGCGGAATGGTGGCAGCATTATTATGTAAGTATACCTTTAGTACCTACTCAACTACCACTTTAACACATTAATGCTAGATGTTATGGAAGTAATTAGGTGTTCTCATGTCATGTTGCGGGGTTTAAAAACGAAATTGTGTGACTGAATAACAGAGATCGTTATGGAGATGCCGATGGCAGGTGGCACTTTGATCATCAAGGGGCATGTAGTCCATTGTAGGCCATGTGAAAGCATAATTTTTATAATAACCGAGGAATAGAGCGCTACCGGATCATAGCAACTCAATGGAATGATTTTAATGAATCCATTTCTGCCGTGTAACCCAATGACTTCTATGGGTAAGCGACTGTACGGTGACTGACTAAGACGTTAAAAACCGATGCCAAAGTTCGTCCAAATGCACCATGCATCTCGCTGTCTCTAACTTTCTCTCCCGTCTCTTCCATGCCTCATTTGTCCGCGTCTCTGGCCAAATGCATTCCTAAATTCTCGTCATGGCGAAGATCAAGGGTGCAAAGAGAGCACAATCTGAAGGAGCTTAGTTTTGAGTGCTTGGGTGGCATCTTTCACATTCTCCCTCACTGATCGGCCACCCACCACTTTCTACCCCATTTTCAAGATCTTGATCTTTTCGTATAAAATCTAGTCAGATACACATAAGGGTCCCATATCTTCTACTTGACAGAATGCTTTCATTGCCTGGTACACCTTCAGAAGTGTGACGGAGGCTAGGAACAGGTACATGCGCAATACTGAACAGCCAGCTTAAACAAGGAACTGATTCGGGAGAGGTAAGCCTTATGGTAGCTATCAGGAGCCAGGGTGGGTCGTTGCGTGTTCCATTCACCTAGTCAGGGATATGATCCTGGATCAAGCTCATTATGGCGAAGCACGCCTTCTAGGCATCCGGATATAATCGCATGCAACCGGCATCGCCCGGAATTGGGTGGTCCACCGTAAACCGTTTGACATTCACTTCCCATCGTGTTCATGAGTACAAATAGTGTGCGTGATACAGTTCGGCAAGGGATTAATTGTAAAAGTTCCCTAAAGCTTTAATGAGCTGTGGACCTGAATATATGTAGGTACAAATGTAATGGAACGGCTAGCGTCCAGGCTCTCTATGATGACACCTCCTGGATGATACGCTGAAAACAGCTTCATTTGTCATTTATGCCTTTTATCGCACAAGGCTCTCATATTCCCGGTAGCCTTCCTTCATCGTGTTTATCTCTTCCGGAGCCACCTCTCCAAATTTGATGAAAGGGGCGCACACACGGAGCAAATCCGGAAACATCCCGAATGGTTCCAAATGAGGAATTTCATAGAGAAACGAATTCCGACGGAGTCTATTATTGTGAAGGAGGCCCTGCTTCAGCATCAATCGTCTTTTAATCATTCATGTCACTGCGGAGGCACATGCTAACAGCTTCGGCAGAGAAGGCTATGGCATGTCGATGCAGTGATGCACTTTTAAATGAGCATTCCTCACAGCTTAGTGTATATGGCCACGGGGCCCGACTGTTCCACTCTCACTTATGGCTCGTTGAATGAGCCTATCGAAGAAGCTGCGTCTCTGCACAGCTCTCCACTACCTCTCAACCTCTCTGGCCAATCGATGTGTATATGCCGGAGGCTTTCGCTCATTGCATGTTGGCACAAATTTGCATTAATGGAAACCTCTAAGATTGACAGCATCACGGTCCTTTCATGACATTTTTGTCCTGTTTTCGTTATACGTAGTTTTTTGGCCATCTCTGCGCCTTCTTCGGTTACGTCTCTTTCAATTCAATAAGGCGACAAGTCTTCGACGTTTATCAATCAAGTTAACATTTGAGTATTATGGTGTCCAGTCTCAGCGAAGATGATTTACTGACTCAATCAACGCCACACTGCGAGGCTTTATTGTTTGAGTTATGAATCCACATTTGTAGCTGCAAAAAGACCCAATAACATATGACGTTACTCGAATTCATTTTGTCACGTCTCGATCTCTATTTGCCTCGTTCCGAGACAAATCATAATCACCTGTGTTTGCAGTGGGTCCATGTGCAGCCACATATCGTCGCATGACTGACTATCGAGAACGAACAGCCGAGGAACTCGTCCGTGGATGCCGTCCAAACAGTTCATTTCGTCCACCGCTGTCGGTAAGTCAACCAGTCATTAGAAATGTATCATTAGTTTTGTTGGCATCTGGGTCGCTATTGCACTTTGGCTGGCATCGTGCCAATGCCAAGTCTCTGCATTTCTTCAGACTTTGTTTAGTCACAGTTCTGTTCTTTCTACTTCCTCCGCTCAAACAGCTAATGAACTCCCTTGGGAAAGTGAAAAAAAGGATTTGAATGGAAGGCTGGGAGGTAGCCATTCGTTAGCTATATTCACTAGTGATTTCAATTTAAATGCAATTAGGATGTAGAGCCAGCTGACTGGATTTGCAAAAACAAACACTGCATCCTTCTACAACTTTCGCATTGCGGGCTGCGGCGAAAATGAGCAGGTAACAAGAATCAAAACATCAAAAATCACTACCTACATGAGCTTTTAATTTCGCGGTTCGATGTCTATATTGGAGAACCGGCTCAACGCGTTATACGTGTGAGTGCTAACAAGTCATCCATTCATGCTATTCCTCTATAAAGCAGACGTTCTATGTGTTTTTTGTTTGTTTGTCTGACTGTCCCTTTTTCTCTCTATCTGTTGCATCGCCGGCGAGACCGTACCTATACTATTAAGAAGCAGAGGAATCGAGAAAGGGCTCTCAGTTATGTAGTATGGCACATATGCCCGCAAAGCATGAGATGTGGATTCCAGTGTCGTCCGAGACCAACGCTTGCGTCCACAACGCGGTATCCTCCTAATGAAAATACCAAAATCTCTTTATCCTTACACAAATAAATTGCAGAAGGAGAAAACCCGTCTGAATTGTCAGTAACAAAAGGTCATTCGTCAGATATCATAATGAATTCTGAATGTCAGCAGTAGAATTATAATTTTCTGCCTCTTGAGCCTTTGTAGTTAGCCCCTGGCGTTTCGACTATGTATCATGTGAAGGGGAACAATCTGAGTTCGTAATTGGTGAAAGGTCGTTGGAAGAGTGGCTTTTTCTAGTTTTGGCCGCGGAACGACATTATCCAGCAAGCCCATTTTCGAAGTTCGAGCGCAAGCAAAAGCAAGTGACAAGCCACAAACAATAATAAAAACAGTTCAATTAGGATAGCGACGATGACACTGCCGCTCTCATTTTTTGTAATCCTTGAATTTTATGCACGAATTTGATATTCGGCCACTCAAAAGAGGTCAAGGCCTACTTCAAAATTGTAGAGGTAGTCCGATTCCTTGCCATTTTTCGCCTCATACGATTGACGACCTCTTCCAGCACGGCATGGAAAGAAAACCACCAATTGCACTGCTATTCTTCAATTTTCTATAATTATTCGACAATTGGTCAATAATCAATAATTATTTCAGTTCTATTATATTTGCACCATGTTATAGAGAAATACTACGTCATTCGATACATGGCAACTCGAAAAATTATTTTTGAAATGGGCACATCCCATTAAACGCGATAGAGATTATTATGATGAAGATCACGTGGATATAGTCGCTAATCATATATCTTAAACCTGCTCCATATTTGATTCACATCTGCCAAATCGCCTCTTCACGGAGACATAGAATCACTCCAGTGGATCACCCACAAGGGAATGCGATAATGCGGTAATGAGAACGAGTTGCTCGAATTTTCAACTGATCAAATCGTTTCAACTATAACGGCAGAAAGATGAGCGTCCATACTCGCAGGGAATATCCAAAAGTATTAGTCCTCAACACATAAGCTTGGTTGACTACCTCAAATATCCCTGATTTGAAAAAACTCAAAAAAGGGTGCCGCGGGACCCTTTGGAGCAGCTATGCGCAAGCGCATTTTCCACAAATCCTCTTCCAGTAATTCAAGGTGCTTACAATGCGAGAAAAGATACAGTCTGAGCCGAGTTATGATCTCCCGAAGTCGAAACTGCGAAAGGCCAAAACTTTCCTTACAACCTAGTAGTAAGCAGTATGTGTTGTAGCTAGCTCTCAGCTCTCTTCCTTCATCCCTTTCACAGCTCTCAAACACTGTGATTTTGCAATTATCCTCCTCGCTAATGATAAGTGCGTTAAGGGGCAAAATATGACGTAATTAAGACATTTCCAGATTACCCGTCGTGGAAGCAGCATCGTCAGCTCAACGGATCACAGTTCCCTGAGCAGGGATTTCGTGTATTCCCTTCATCACAACTTTAAATCCAGTCTTCTCTACGGCAAAAATAATGTCTGTGTGGCAAACGGCGATCAAGTTCCTGTTAAAGGTTAGCAGACTATTCATTCTTTGGTTGCAGTATCCTAGTGAAAGCTGAAGTCTTTCAAAAATAGCTAATAGTGGTGGAGGGATTGCTTTAGACCGTATTCTAGGATACTTGTCTCTTCACAAAAGCTATGAAGGCGAGCTGTCGCTAAGATGGACACCGAATCAGCTGATGCATGCCAGGTCGGTTGAATGACCATCACTCTATTTTTTGGTAATTCCCGAATTGTTGAGAAAAATAAACGAGACATTAGTAAATCTACGCTACTTCATAAAATCAATTGTTTATACATAAAAAGTATCAATAAATGCTATATTGAAAGCTACTTCGAAAAAAGAAAGAATTAACACTTTTCTACAGAACCTGTCATATGCTCTGTAAGTTTGGAATGTGGTCGAAGCACCAAATTGGGCTTATTATAACACGTTGGCACGCCTCCTCACCTTCACAGGGATTGATTACAGCACTCCTCCCATTAATGCTGCATCGATAAAAGAAGGTCATCATGGGAAGAAATGTCAACTAGTATGTAAAATGCACAAAGCTCGTTTTGGACCAGTCTCGTCTTTGAACTTGGGCTATCCACACTCAAGCACTTGGTCTACCGAGACAGTGGCAAAATCGCTTTTGGTGCCAACTTCTTCACTGTCGTTGATTTGAACAGCTGTTTTAAACAGCCGACAGATGTAGCGTAAGAGGAACCGGTGCGACGTCGCTAGGCCTTTCTCGACCTTTCTCGCCATTCCGCGCACTTTAAAGCGCTGCGCGTGTTTTCCACATTGCGACCTCGTTCTTGGAACAATTGCTCAATAATGCACTGACTTCCATTGTATCGCTATACATACATAGAAGCCATGTGGCAAGATAATATAAAAGCAAAAACTACGATACAAGTCCCCAATAACGACGTGTTTCAGTTCTCAACCTTCCTCAGCTTCTGGAAAGGAAACCGAGCAACAATGGTTGTGGAAGCAAGCTCTGAATGTGAACATGGAAGACATCATCTACATCCATCTACATCAAAGAGGTTCGCACATAATTAAATGTTCACTTTTCTGATGTTCTGAATGAAAATGCCATTTCAGATGAATCTTCGCCATCTTCACTTACACTGGTGAATTGTGACGGAGTTCAGTGTCCTCCATTGCAAATGTCTGCTGGTCAACATTCACTCGTCTTCCTAGCCACACTAGAATCCGGTCTGGCTCCAACTCATCGCCTCGATCCGCCGCTTTGGAGCGGTCCCGGAAAAGGTGCGCTGCCAAGTCGCAAATGGAGCTCCCATGACGATTCTGATTGAACCTAGAAAGCTCTTTTTCAGAAAAAGCACTGCCACGCCTTCGCAAACGCACATCTGCCGTTGGAAGTGGAGCGATGCTGGACTACGTGTTTCGGATTGTACGTGTTGGAGGAAACGACTTCTTGCCGACGTACAAGCACAACGATGAGGAAGACTCTCCGTCACCATCGGCTATCGAGAGGTAATTGTAATGACATATGTAAGCATAATCATTAATGCTCTGCTGAAGTTGGGTTCCATATAAAGGCTATTTATATAGGGTGTGCCAATAAGGGTGCTCGATCTTTGACAGCTCATGGCGCCCACGTTGTTTGTGGAAGAGTTGTCAAACCTAGTTGTTATTATTCAGTGTATCTTCACAAATCACCATGCACCAATTCAGCCGCGAGCAACGTATGCAAGCCATTAAAAATTATTACAAAAGTCATTCATCGGTTCCAGCAAGGTTCCACGCGCTCCGCCAGTTTCTATACAGATCCATGATAACGAACTTTTCTGGCATGAAAACGACAACATGGATGTCGAGGATATGTGGTTTCAGTAGGACGGCGCTACGAGCCACACAGCGCGCGCCACAATGGATCTTCTGCTTCGGAGGAAAGCTCGCGCGGAGGCGACATCAACTGGCCACCGAGATCGTGCGATTTAACCCCACTAGACTATTTCTTGTGGGATTTATAATAGCAGGTCTACGCAAACCAACCACAAAACACTGATGACTTCAAAGTCATTATGCGCCACGCCATCGATGAAGTACAGCCCGATTTGTGCGCCAGAGTCATTGAAAATTGGTCTTCTCGTATGCGCGCCACCAAGCGAAGCCGAGGTGGCCATTTGAACGATGTTATTTTCCATACATAATGCCTTCGAATACTCTTTCAAACAAAAAATAATTTTCACTTATACCTCTCACACAACTTGCTCTATATCATTTTGAAGATCGAGCGCCTTTATTGGCACATCCTATATTTTAATAACACAGCTCGTTTTCTAAAGAAGATTTCGAAAGCAAAATTCCAAAAGTAGGGACATCTATCCAGGAAAGAAGTACCGTTTTTGTGGAAATATTGTATTTTGCATAAAATCGAGCATTAACGGCGCATGCTCCTTTGATTTGAGTGTAAGCGCCCAGAAGGTGTCTAAGGTCGGAAAAGGTACACTACCCTGACCTCCTAAATGATCGAAGTACCTTTACTACCTTATTTTTAAAATGCTCAGCAAGCTTGACTCACTGCACTCACCGAACTTGACTGCGGCCTCCTCACCATGGGGTACAACAAACGCATAATATAATGTCAGTTTCCAATATGAAAATTGAAGAATATTTTGGGTAACACTCGCTTTTCTGAGATGTCGATGAACTCGCCGAGTTACAATAGTTACTTTATAACAGCCAATAGCTAAGCAAATAACCAATTTTGGTGCCATTTTTTGAAGAGCTGCACCTCTCATTGAATTCTGCCTTATCCAGCGATGCAAAAAAAAGGTTGGAAGGGTTTTTATGGGTGTAAATTAATCGCTATTGCTATGAATGAAGGACACCCCGCCTCGTCGTCCGAGATCAATTATGCATTTAATTCGCTTTTTAGCGAATTACTGCAGCATGCATGTCATTCATCCACTACTGTAACCCTGATTTCCCTGTGGAAAAAGAGATTTGTAGTTGCCTGAAATGCCCTTTTGTTGGGTTTTCTTCGAAGCTTGGATTTGCACACGTCACTTGAAAGTTCCTGGAAGGCAAGCAGCAGAGGTTCGGTGCGCTGAACTACGCTAATTCTCCGAAGCTCGGAGAAGGCGATAGTCGGTTGTGAGGCACTCAGAACAGCGCAAAATGACCCCCTGCTCATGTTCATGCCTCTAAACTTACAATTCATATTTGGCAGGCCACGATATAGGCGACGGCAGGACATTTCACAACAGGCCCAGCGAAGCACCCACCGTCTACGGCGATTCGAATCGCGTGGTACACTGACCCGTTCGAGTGTACCGACGCACAAACTTTTAAGCACCAGCAATAGTTGAAAAACCAAGAAACAAAGTCTCAGTGGCAGTATGGATCACTCAGTCTCAGTGAACACAAATGAACTTGTGGTAAATCCCACATCAGAACTCGCCCAGACCAGGCCACCGAGCCTTTCAAGCCTCCGTTTTCGGTGATTGCTTCTGACAGTCTGGGAGGATAAAAATATTGATTTGCCCATCGGCTGGTCCTCACTAGTCATTGTATGTATATGTGCCAAATTGCAATCATTTTACCACCACGATCCTGACTGAAAGTGAAATGCGCGGCGCATCCCAAGGAATCATCGCATCCCGAGTGATTAGCATCAAAAAGTATATCTTTCCTTTTATCAGTACAATGAGTAAAGTAATTTGCGATGAACATAAAAAAACAGAATTTTCTCTTTGTTCCATCTGAAATCTCGAAATTTCGAGAAGTCGTACAACCCATTTAACCTCCTGTCAAACAACATCTCAACAGTTGTCAGCGGGAATATGCACTGCCCAGAGTTCAGCACCCCTTTCGAGCTTGCCTTACATCTTCGTCACCGACTCATGACCAGGCCGCTTTGCCTTGCGGTCCTCGTGCCCTGCCCACGCCACCTACTTGGAGAAAAGTGTGGAAACCTCGATGGAATGTGCCTTTTCTGAATGTTGATTTTTTCAAATCAAAACTGACGTGTGATCCTTGCGAAAGCCAATTTAACTGTATGGGATGTACAAAACTCGAAGTTCCGTGGGCGATCCTTCTAACTTGGGATTGAGTGGAAAAAGTGAATATTGCTTGCGTCAAGACGTGCCTGCAGGTCTGAAATCACGTAGGTACACGACTCACTTAGCGTTTTTTTTTTCAAAGTAGATCTCATATTTGGGAATCAACATGTCCTGCGATCTTTGACTAACTCACTAAAAAAACGATACCGAGAAAAGGCAAATTGAAAGATTTTTACTTCCACTCATATTGTCTCTGCTTTTCAATCTAGTCGAATTTTGAATTTTCCCAGCGAGGAATTTCGCGTTGGAGATTTCGTTCGTCGTGCTCTCCTAATGAAGTAGAGTTACACATTTTCATTAGAAACATTGCGTGTGCGCCAGCTAAGACGAAGAGCTTAATGAACATAAACATCCCGCTCTGTGAATGTTCTCAGAACTCTGATGAGACAAAGTGCATCCAAGCTGACGGAGGCCTTTTTTTGCTTTTAATGACAGCTAAATCTTCATAATCCTCCTCAAGAACGGCCCTCACTCGAACGCTCTCAAGAAATTCTCTTCGCAGCTGGTCTCGCAGGTGCATAAAAAGAGTAAGGAGCGAATGAGCTAATACATACTGCTATGCTATGAGTCATCTCAACAGCTATTCATCAAAATCATCAAACCCATAAAGGGCTCCGCAAAAACTGAGTGGAAATGTCCAATAGATATGGGGATCATATGCACATATTTTTGGAATGAAGTCAGGGTATGTAATAGGCACCAGGCGCAGTTCTCGCTAGAGCCCGCGGTGGCGGTGTGGTAGGCACTATCGTGCACGCGCCGAGCACCTCTTAAAGCTACCTGACACTGGCAGTTAGTTAGCCTAACTCGCTTTCATCTTTCTACTCTTCGGTTAGCTGTTACAGCAGTTGTCAAGGAAATCGGAACGCTGATGAAAATATTGGGTGGGTTCTTGTGGTTGGTGGCTGTAGACAACACCTTCATGCCCAGTTTTCGGATTTTTCTACCTTGTCCAAAAATGAAAGTGCACCTAGTTCCATTGCTTCTCCGTTTCCAACAGTACTAAGCGCAAAGCTCAAGTTAGGAACAATTAATGAGGTCGCCTCCATACACTGCTGTGATGCCGGTGGTTGGACGTGGGCTACCTCCAAGAGCAGTGCAGAGTCACACTGACGGAGGCGCAAAGAAGACGCAGCCATGCCCTGCTACCAGCTTTGCAGGGTACGATAGCGGTCAAAAAATTTCACGAACAGCTCTATCCATATGGTGCAAGGCAGGACCGGAGGACGTGGAAAGTGATAATTTGAAAAGTCGCATTCTTCCCCAATTTCTCATGAATTTCCGAATTTCTACCGTGGAATAACCAGTGTGTAAGTCATTCAAACCTATTTGTACCAATGATATTATGACCGCTGGCTTTGGGAATTTTGGGTCAGTAAGTGCAATTCTGAAAATCCATTCAGTATTGCTTCACACGGATCCCTACTGAGATAAACGCGTTAAAACTGCTCACGATCGCGCCCGACTTCGCCGCCGCAAGTGGCACTTTAGACACACCTATCCCTTGTATATGAATCCGATAACAACTAAAATGCATGAGTGGCACAATTAAAAGACAAATTATGGCAGTGATCGATGTGGTGTTTGTTTGCGTTGTGATCCCTCGTACTTTAGCAAATCTCTGCCTGCATCGCCATATGTGAACTCCCAGAATGCCGTCGATAATCTCGTACAGTAAGTTCTCAGCATCATTTATTGTTGTGATAGTGATTTTTAACTTATCTCCGTGTAGTAAACAGCTTGTGTCTTGGAAATCTCAAATCCCTAGTGCAATTCGTGCGACAGATTTAGGAGTAGCAGTCAAGTTTGGAAAGAACGGGTCATCACATTGCCTATAATTCCCGCCATCACATTTAACTCCAACCCATAGTTCATAGCTATTCATCATGGTGTTGCAGATGCACGATCGGTGGTGATTCACTTTTTCGTTCTCGTGTTAACCCACTGATCGGTGGCTCGGAATCAGGAGATGGTACACGCGCTTGAAAATGAATTTGCAATTGATAATTTAGTCAAGCTCTCGGACGAGAAACCAGCTATCCATGAAGCTTGCGTGTACAGTTACCCCTCAGTATACTACGTTCATACACGGCGGCATGAGCCAGTATATTCACGCGGGGCCGTATTGCGCGTGTGTCACGGCAGTGTGTTACCTACAGGGCACTCCCAGGTGGCAAGGAAAATAGCGGTTCAGTACCACCCCCGCCTTTACGTGAACCAAATACGACCCCTCTCTCCCTCTCCCCCTCCCCTTTTTGACCTCTACATAACCGCTCATAATTATTTCCTCATAGACAGTCCGCAATATAATCCTCTGGCTATTGATCATATACAGTTCTTCCATCCCTTTGCCGGTTTCTAGCATAAATTTCAAATTAACGACCTATTCTTTCTCACGATAAACGCTTTTTCAGCTTACAAATAGACCGTGCATGTCAATCGATGCGTCACCAGATACTAGCAAGAGCCTTCTTCGGATGTAAGTGTAATTTTTGTCTGTATTTCTTTAAGTTATTGTTTTACCTATTGAAAACAATCCGATGATCGACGGCTTGGTTGGGGCTATGGAACAGCTTTGTGAGGGATACCGAAAAAATTGCGAAGGTTTATTGCGGGAAGGGAAACGAGAATCGGGACATCATTGAAAACTGGCAAGCCATTCTTAACTGTCGTGTTCCGAGAATTCTACAACTTCCTAGTTGATCTCTTTTATCTTGATGACAAGGGATACAATCTTCCTATTACATAGCTGGTTGATGTGGGAGGCGAATAATCAAATGCCTAAAGACCAGGGAATGACGAAAAAGCGATAAACGGTGCAGAGCTGGGCATGTATTTTATTGTATACGGCAGGGTTCCTGGGCAGTGGACGTGTTTACTTGTGAGTTGTATTATTGCTGTATCGATTGCTACATGGGCTGGGATGATACGCAGCATCCAACTCGTTTATTTGGAGGATGGAATGGGATAAGGATGTAGTAACTCCACCCCTTTCTGGTTCTTTTGAGTCTCATCGAACAAGGTGCATGGCTTCCATTTCCACTCCACATAATAACTTTATATGCGGATTGAGTTTGCCGGGCCCAGAGCCCTGAACTGCCTTATTTTGAGTTGGGGAAAGGATTTGTGAAGCTCGAGCAATAATAATTTCAGGGCTCTCCTACTGTAGACATTTACGTACAATAAGGAAACATTTGATGTATCTAGTCGACACGAGAGAAATGAGCGGTGAAGAAGACATGCAGCCAGTAGACGAAGAGTTCTGGAAAATGTGTCGCAGTAAGAGAACGGTGAGGGCAGGCTTCAGCAAGTCCGGTATTCTGCTGAAGTCACCATTTTACAGGCCGAACTGGAAGAAGAGTTCTTGCTGAGAGTCTACTGGAAAGGCATCGAGGGTGCAGCCACTAAAGAGTTGCGACGGCAGGTAATCATTTCAGAACTAATTATAACAGAAAATGAAAAACGACGGAACGATTGCAAAATGTTTTTTAGGCTTGGCCATATCTTCTTAAGATCTTCAGTTGGGATGAGGAACCTGAACCGAAAATGACGGATTTCACAGCAAAATACAGGTACACACAAAATTCTGGTCACTGTTATTTTTGATTTTTGATAACTGCTGTTTATCGCCGCAGCTCGCGATGCGAAAGTTACTGCAAGGATGCTGAGTTATGGGCAAAAGCTTCGGTGTCGGGTGTCCCGTCCGACACCGAAGCTTTTCCCCATAATTCAGCATCCTTGTAGTATCTTCACTGTGATTTGCTTGCATGATCTAGAACTTGTAGGGAGGATGTCGAAAGTTGGAGAGTGCTGGAAGCAGAGGTTCGTCGGCAAGACGAGGAAGAATTTCTAGCAGGTCCGTCATTTCTCACTTCAGTGAAGCTTCCAAGTTTTACGCGTCTTCAACTCAACTGATTAAGCTCGTCATCGGAGGATTCCCATGCCGGAACGGGAATGTTCGGTTGCCAGCGAGGTGTTCGAAGACGAGTTACCTGAGAACGGAATAGTGCTGGTAAGTCATCTTCTTGTTTAGTCAACTGTGTTTTTGCTGATCATGAAATTCCTCGAATGCGCATCAGCAAGTTGCCCTTACTGTTAGCCCCAATGGTAGCCGAAAAAGTCCAGTGAACAGTCCTATTTCAAGGACAACAACAAATACTCGTTCCATAGCACTCAAACGGCATAAACTATCCAAAAAAGCCGCGTTCGATATGCTTTGACCCGTTCGACATTATGTAACTAGTCAGACTGTAACATAACTTGACAGTCAGCTATATTCCATCTCAAGCCACAAATTGAAGGTGGAGGCCTTCGCTATGAATTAGTTGTACTCTTTTCATTTATTGTGAGAATTTCCAGACAGGGATAAGCTACTCAGCCAACAATGACACTAACCACGGAAGGATTTTAACTTCTCATGAAACTTTGAAATGAAACATAGGTAGATCGATAGGACCTCGAATGTTGATTACAGGTATGCAACAAAATAGCAAAATGTCTTTCTGAAAGGTGCTAGGAGGGGTCAGATCTGGCTTTCGATGACTCAGCCATGCGGTACTTTAGTGCAGTGGAAAATTGCGCAACTACCGTGTAGGCAATCTGTAGATCAGACTTTGCATAGATTTCTGCTTAGTTCAACCAACCCTGTGATCCCCTCAGGGTTATATGTTCTTGGTAGCAGATCCTCGTCTGGACATACCGAAACAGATTGCTCTATGAGTTATTACTGCAGTGCTCTTTAGAACAGACCACATCATCATGAAGGTGATGCCCTTCTACGACAGTTCGCTGTTAATCTTCATCGAATTGACAAGGATGTAGAGAGATGCGACAGAAATCTGATATTCTTCTCTAATAAAGAGAATCTCGAAAGTCTCCGGTTCGTTGTTTCATTGGCCATACAAATCTTCTTATTTCGACAAACTGGTACTTCCCTTTGGCAAAATGTTGTATATTGCTTGTAGGCGAGTCATGATTACATATGTGCGACGGAATCTCGAAGATGGCTATATCCAGGGAATGTGCGACATCCTAGCTCCACTTTTGGTTGTCTTCGAAGATGGTAAGAAATTCAACACAGCCTTCCCCTTAACTGTAACATGAATACGATAATTCAGAGGCACTTACACTGGAGTGTTTCACAATGTTGATGGCACGACTAAGAGACAACTTTCCACAACGAAGTGGTATGGACGAGTGTCTTATGAATTTACGATCCCTAATACAGGTTTGATCAGAATTATGTTTCGAAAGGAAATCTAGTTATGCCCAAAGAAACTCTAGTGGAATAGGCCATAGAAGAGTATCTTAGAGGCAGTAGAAGTCCATGATGGTGTCTGTGCATAACGGACTGAACATGTGTTATGACGCACCAATCACGTTCACCGCGCGGCCTGGTTCTGACTCCGCCTTTTGGGGTTGTCAGGAAACCTGCGCAAGCCCTGCATGCAAGGTAATCACTGTACTGTTGAAAACATACCTGGTGGTGAGATGCCTAACTCGATAGTAGGGACTCTTTCATGATTATGTGCAGCTTAAAGGAATCGTCCACGGAAAATGAGTTTTTGTGTTACCCATATGTTTATGTTGTATTTGCCTAATGTTGGCCTCATGCGAAATTTCACGCAAAAAAAAAGTGAATGTGGCTGAGATACAGCACCACAAAGTGCGGTCCCAGTGGGCGGGCCTCCGTGTAAAAGCCTCGTACCGCGTCCGCCGTGGTCGGAGACGCGTAGTAGGAACAGAAGGTTACGTAAACAGTTCCACTCTCCGTTCTCAACGGCGGCGGACGACGGGACGAGGCTTTTACACGGAGGCCCCGCCCACCTGGACCGCACTTTGTGGTGCTGTATCTCAGCCAGATTCACATCTTTTCACGTGAAATTTTGCATGAGGCCAACATTAGGCAAATACAACATCAATATATGGGTAACATAAAAACTCATTTTCCGTGAACGATTCCTTTAAGCAGATATGTTTGGGGACGCGTGCGTACCGCCGTGCGCTTGCACATTTCGAGAATTGGAAACCACCGAATTTTCGCTCCGAGTTCTAACGATTTCTCGCTATTTAAGGTTGTTGACCCGCAAATTTTTACAATGCTGACATCCACATCGGATTTTACACATCTGTACTTCAGCTATCGATGGTTTTTACTTGATTTCAAGCGAGGTGAGTCTTTCGGCAATGACTTTGTTTTTTTTAAATATCGCAGATATCCTCTATCATTTTCCAGAAATGTCCTACGATTGCATCTTTCGTGTATGGGAGACGATATGGGCGGCTTCGAGGACGTTCACTCCTCATTTTCCGCTATTTTTCGCCTTAGCGATGGTGACAAACTATCGCGACGTGATAATTGCCAACAACATGGATTTCACTGATATGATCAAATTCTTTAATGGTGCGTAGCTGAGACTCCATCCGCCTTTGTACAGGATCTCACAGTTTACACGACTGAGATTACAGAAATGGCGGAGCGTCACGACTGTGTTCGTCTACTGACAGCAGCACGAGCACACGTGAAATGTCTGCAGGGTTTGGTTCAACATCTCAGGTAGCGACGATGCCAACATCATCATCATATTTTTCGAACTATTTATGTACTTTGTCCGGGAGCGCCCAAGCTTCTCCTCTATTTGCTCGTTGTTAGCGTCACGGAAGGGAAGTGCTAAACTCAAAGCCTAACTTGATATCATCGTCGGCGAACTACTGAAATCTGAACTTCACCTCCATGTTCAACCCTTAGTATTCACCGTGATCGCTCTTCACACTTTCAGTAATGCAACGTACCCCATGTTGGTTCCCAGGTAGCAATCGTGCGCATAATGATACTTTTGTATTCGTTTTTTACTGTGATACCCTCTCCTGTTGAATTTCCGCTAGGACTTTTATTGAATGTCTACTGCCTTTCTGGGAAATGTAGCACTGAGTCTGGCAGTGATGCCATACAGCATTTGAGAGGTACTGGGCGCGACACATTGGAGCAGCGCTCCCTATCGTTGTTAAAATGTGCCGCGCGCGGTGAGGAACAAACTCATCGCGTCCTCATCTGACGCTACTCCCCTTTTCCGTTTGTTCTTGAATGTTACTATATTCATTACTGTATTTCTCCTGTACATTCTGTTCTTTTGTTGTTGATTTTTCCTTTACACATCTGTTACACGAGTCAGATAACAATATCAAAATAATACTTGAAGAATATATCACTATAAAGTCTATTTTCATGTATTCTTGTGCACAGTTAGACCCATACACAACATTCTCTGACTCACAGCACATCTGCACTGATGATGCACCTCTGCAGATTCCGTTTCCAAAGCAGGGTGATTTCACAAAAAACCAACCCAGTGAAACGAGATAAGTTCTAGTGTGCTTTCAATGGACTGCTGAGCGGGGACGAGCCTTGATTCACTGCTTTTTTTTGTAAAATTTGTATCTGATTGTCAAAGCGGGATGGAGGGAGAAGGTGAGCGTAAACGGAGTAGATAACTCAGATCTCTGTTCAGCGTTTACCCCTCCGGACAATTCCGTTTTTGGAAGGCAAAAGGATTGCACAGGATACGTCTTCTAAGGCCGCGGTCACACTTTGCGCGTTCACGCCGGCACTGGCGTCAATCATGTGCTTGCCGCCATTAAAGGCGGCACACTGTGACGCGCTTGGTTTGAAAATTCTTGACCCAATCAATACAGTAGGGAGATCGTGGTCGCTTCGTTTCTTGGCGCTGTGCCAAGATTTGGGGTCGAGAATTTTGCAAACGCAGCGCGCCATTAAGTGCCGCCGTTGACTGCGGCAGGCACGCGATTATCGCCGGTGCCGGCGGTGCCGGCGTCACTGCGCAAAGTATGACCGCGGCCTGAACGAGGGGGGTCGCACCAACGCAGCTAATATCGTATAAAAAATGCACGACGGTGAACTCATACTCTGCAACGGACATTATAAATCCTTCAATTTTGTTAACACTACAGAGCTCCAAAGTGATGTACATTCGTAGTAGGGCCACATGTCGCATTCTGTAAATTACGGATGGACCGCAAGTTGCGAACCGCTCTACATTCATGGCCGCAAAATTCTCGTCAGCAATCCCCGCTCCTGAATACCCCCAATCGTCCTCGTTCACACGCACCGCACCTTGGCATGCTGACTGTTCTGTTTATTGACCTTGTCTCATCAGAACGTGTGTGAATGCAATAGTAACAATAAGCCACATTAAAATGAATGAGTGTGTGAAATTTTAAAACGAATGATCAATTGAGGACCAGTGAATGAAAAATGAAAAATTGAAAATTGAAATGACATGGGCAGTGAGCTATGTACATAAATAACACATAACGTACCGAGTCTATTTTTACCGTTCGAGCCTGCGGCAAGATGGTTTTATCTAGTCTCCCAGTCGTACAACACCGTGTTCTGCACTTGGCCACCCAGGACCGTCTTCTTTTTTTTGGGAAGGGGGGTCACATGAAACGTCGATTCGTGAACGGTAAAGCTGTCAGGATATGCTTTCGGATATGGAAAACAACATAACTGTTCATCATTGTATCAGAAAAAATGGTTTGCGTTCTAATGTACTACCAGGCAAGAACTAAACACTTGTACAACTAGGCTTTAGGTCCGCAGTCAATAGAAAAGTAATCTCAGTCGAAGTCTCATCTGTAGTGGTAAGACAATGGTTTTGTTATTGCTTGCTATGGTGTTCAAGAAGCGTGGTGCCGAAATCCTGGCTACTTTTTGGAAGGAAAAGGTCTCAGAAAGATATGTTATTTTTCATATTAGAAAACATATGGTGTCAGTTTTTGAACACGATACAATTTCAAAACACGAAAGAATAGTGGTTTGATACTGGTGTAACACCATGTGTTGCACTTGACCACTCAGTAACGGTTCTGGGTGCAACATCATGTTGCACCCAGAAAAATGGTGGTGTGAAAATGGACACTGAGAAAATAGAAAATCTAGCACTCACTCTCGAACCAGTAATTATGCTGATAATAGTGAACTACCCCTTACATGGAAGTTTAAAGCACACTACACGATACTCAGATTGTTAGTTCATTCCTCGGGCAAGTATCCTTGGATAACCGTCTAGGCTGGACATTGGTTTTCAGCGCGAGGGCAGTTTTGAGCCAAGTTTCAGCGATTTTGATGAAAACGAGTTGTTGTACCAACATGATACAATTGCACCAATTTGGCGCAAACGGTGGATGCCATATTCGTGATCAGCACCCCCAAATAACTCCGCTGGACAAAGTTTCAGCGATAATTTTTTGTCCAACTCGCGGTATCTGTGGTAGTGATAGGTGAAAAGTGCCAAAATCTTAAACTTAAAACGCACTACTTAAAATTATGAGACACACTGAATGACTCTGCATAATACAAGCTTCGAAACATATCCAATGTTACCCCCCTACCACAATCAGTTTTTTTAATACATTGCATAGAAATAATCAATTAGAAAAAAAACCACTCGAACTTCTTTGCTTGCTCGACAGTTGCTAGCTATGTAGTTTCTTAGGGATGAAATCGTTCTTTAATAAGCATCTCAATCCCACACTAATTTCTTCTCTACCAGAAGTCTATGAAATTTTCAATGAAAACAATTGAACATCTTTTACTGCGTTGACAACTCTGGTACATTATTTAGGTGCATACTATATCAAATAATCATACCGATGAAATAACAAAAAAAAAATAAAAAGGAATCGGCCAAGGTGGTCCAGAACCTATGGACAAATCTAGAACCAACCTAGAATCTGAAAAACGGTTCTCTGGTAAACTTTTCTCCGATGATCGATATCTGAACTAATCACAAGTTTTGGACGATTATTCGGCAACTAGAGGCCTTTTATCTATCACAGTTCTACCATTCCGAACTCATCGTGTGATACATACGAGTCCCAAATGTATACAAACATGCAGTATTAAGGGGCTTTCTCTAGTGCAGGCCATGTAGTCACTACGTTACTCCCTCAAGTCCGTCTCTGCTACGTCTCGCATTCTCCCTACCTCAGGATGTGCGTTAGGATCGAACAGTCCTGCCATTGGGTCACATAAAAGAATCATAACTGTCCTTTGTTGGTTCAGTTGTGAACCCGAATGATGTATGGCGGAGTCACGAAGAGACTATAAGGAACATGTAGCGCACCGTGGACCCGATGCGCTGTCACAGTGACCTAATCGGGCACCCGTACCCTAGAACTTGCGCCATGTTTCCCACAAGGCTGGGATAAACCACTCAAAACTACTCATTAACATCTAAAAAGCATGTTTACTTGAGTACACTTTTACTATGTCACTACAACCTTCAGCTGAGAAGTAGCAGCTGAAAAGCACTGAAAACATTCATACATTTGTATGTATTTACAATCGAAAAGTAACACCTAAACATTCATAAATTCGATAAAACAAATAATTTCCAACAATAACAGATAGATTTGCTAAATCACAATCGATTTCTCTATTAACTACTGTCTGCGGGTTATCACGATGCCGGCACGATGTTATCATATATTTGACGTATTGATTCGTCCTCCTGAAAAAAGAAAAAGTATTAAATTGTCGGGAAAATTCTTTCGTTTTTTAAAAACTTGCTTTTTTCCCTCCAGACTGCTTTCCAGCAATCTCTTCTGTACATACACATGTAGTACAAGTCCATACGCATCTATAGGTATTATTGTCTTCCATCTCTCGGATAACCTTTCTCGGCAAAATAAACATATCAAAGGTCAATCTCACTTTCAATACAAAAATTTTTCTTTGAATAGCGTTAGATAGGGAAAGGAAAAGATGGTAGTCCGATGGAGCAAGATCAGGGCTATAAGGTGGATGGGGCAGCACTTCCCATTCAAGCTCGAGAATTTTTGGCGAGGCAATTTTTTGGCGAGTCTTCCCACATATTGAAAAAGTGACTCGCCAAAAAAATTCTCGAGCTTGAATGAGAAGTGCTACCCCATCCACCTTATAGCCCTGATCTTGCTCCATCGGATTATCATCTTTTCCTTTCTCTATCTAACGCCATTCAAAAAAAGCCTTCGGTAATGAAGATGACATTGACCTTTGATATATCTATTTTGCCGAAAAAGGCTATTCGCGAGATGAAGGACAATAATACCTATAGATGCGTGAGAACTTGTACTACATATATGTGTACAGAAGAACTTGCTGGAAAGCAGTTTTGAGGAAAAAAAGCAAGTTTTTAAAAAACGAAAGAACTTTCCCGACAACCTAATAGATACTGAGGATTTCCGTCACAAAACCGACGAATATTGCAAAACATTTAAATGATCAAATTTGATCAGTTTGCAGTAGTTATAGTCGCATCGCTGCAACACACTAGACCAGAAGCCACGGTCTATCACTATTCGGTGCTCTATCATTTCAGCAATTCATTTACCGACCTTTCCTGTGTACCCGTTGCTCTGTACCACACACCATGACCCAGAACCAAGCCCACATGTGCCCCATGCTCAAAAGGTATGCGTCAGGAGGGTCCAAGTGATTTCATGGCCAGCGCAAGTACATACGTTGCTCCACAGGCCCTTTGCTGGTCCCGTCAGGAGGCGGTCCAATTCCCAACGGTACTAGCAAGGAACATGTAGCGCGGTCAAGTAATACTAGCAGCGCGACCAGTTGAGCCCGGGTTCGTGGGATTTGGCTTGTATGGGATGACAAATGATGTATGCGGCTAAATTCGGCGACCTTGAGTGGAACGTGAATTCTCATAGGGCAAACATAGCTCAGGGTGGTCAAAAGGTTACAGCCAGCCTAAAATATGTTTCTCTCGTGGTAATGCGCAGCAGCTGTGTTTCACCTATATCAGCGGATATGCAGTATCTACGTGGCTTTAGTAGCTTCTTTCTCGTTTTGACGTACGCATATTTTTAGCTTAGTATTTCGACTACAAGTCAGTCCTTTTTTTTGTTTCGCACTCCTTTTCACAAAAAACTGAATCACAGATCTTCCAAAAAAATGCCCGGGCTAGTCCCGCTAAGGAGACACTACCCGCCGATGAGTTGCCACACGCAAACTTCGACTTCTCTTAACTCGCTTCAAATAGCCATTTTGCACTTTTGATTCTCATAATTGTGGTCAGCATTCGAGACTATATACAGGGTGTCCCAAAATTATGGGCGCCTGAACTCGTAATTTTTCGGATTCCTCTATACAATTGTATCAGTCCTTTTTCTTTCATTTGCTGCTCAGTGGGTGCACAGGATCTTCCTCTACCAAGGTGCATGCTCATCAGGGTGAAGCTCATGGTATTTCTGAAATTTCAGAAGTTTTTCAAATACACTTGGTGGTCATTCGCTTCAACGGTGACACGCACCTCGCCGTACTTTTGTTCGAGCGAAAAAATTTCCACGTTCTGAACCGATGAGGGCAACTCACTGTGGCCAGCAACGTCTGGTAGGGTAAACCACGTCGATAGAGTGTTTGGATTCCAGCAATCGGGTCCCAGTAATGATTGAGGGTCCAATTTGGGGGTCCCAGTAATGATTGAGGGTCCAATGATGACACGCTGTTGGTTTCCATCAATTTCGGCGTAAAGCTTGCGGAAATGTGAACATGAGGAGCTGGCTGTTGGACATAATAAAGCACTGTCCTCACTAGTCTTTCGCAAAAATACTTGGTGAGTTTAGCGGCAAAACGCTTTAGTTTATAGAACCAAATTGATACAAAAGCGCTGCCGACTTGATTTTTCCGAATTCATCACTTTTCGAAACGTTCGCCAAATTTCTCTAGACATGATTCCATTGATCTACTGCCAGGGTCCTCAACTAGAGGCAAGGTCTGACGAGTCAGACATCCTAGTATGGAGTCACATAAGGTAGCCCTGAGAAAGATTTGGGAAGGAATGTATGGAAAAAGCTGCGTGTCAAGGGCGGTTAAGTGAAAGAGAGACTTTGAGCCTGTATCCTTGTCGGGGCAGAGAAACCTATGATATGACTGCTGGGTCCTGTTGCATAAGGTGTGGGTAAAGTTGTGAATGGGTTGATTTTCCATCCACTCTATTGACGCCAACAAAATATTGCAATAAATTGGCGCCCATAATTTTGGGACACCCTGTACATACCTCCACGCAGATATTCTTTCGAAATTCCATGAGAAGTTAAACCCTTTCCAGGTGAGATTCGAATTCGATTCGTGGCTCTCCCCACGGTCAGCATACTGTAGTGTGGTTAGGTCGAGCACTTCACAAATGGAGCGCGTCACCAGAGTACCGCATCAACGCCGACGCCAGTTCGCAAAGTACGAACGCGGCCTTAGGCAGAACGGCTTAGCGGTAGTGATCGCGGAATTGAGGAGGTGAGTAATCTGCTCACTCCTGGCTGATGCTTAAAGGAACCGGAAGGGGGTCCGAAACAAGAGAAACATACAAAGAAATGAGCATTTCGTAACGAACGCAGAAGGTTAGAAGCGATAATCGGTGAAAAAACCCGAACTCAAAAGTGCATCGCTGCGGTGTGTATTCGCGCCTCATTCGCATCATCGCACTGGCGTTCCGAGTTGTCCGCTGTAGGAGACGGCCGCGGGCCAACTTTAGTTGTAGCACCTGACTCCCAGCGCAGTGGAGTGGCCATTCCCAACTACATTAACATTCATGTAAGTACATCTAGAAACAATATAAGAAAGAACAAAGGAGAAGGTAAAAGGAATGAACAACTTTATAATGGAAACATCTTCTCTTGGCACCATGCCAAGGCGTCAAATTGGCGCGTTTGTGCAATGGCGGTCACTTGAACTCGTCCACACTACGTCTGTTCTACCGTAAGCCAGAATTACTCCCTTACGGTGTCTTTAAATTCTGCATATGGTGTTTTATATTTGATAAAAGCGTCTGTACCAATAATTGGTGTTCCTCTGCATTGGTGGTCGATATAACCACCATGCGTGTAAGAACTGACCGGTTGTATACAGGAATTTTGAATTCTAAACTCTGAAAAATGGAAAAAGTCGCTCCAGTTTGTCACTATCAATATCTATCCCACATTAACATCATACAAAAATCTTCAGAAATCTTTCTTTCCTTGCAGCGTGTCGCACGCATACATTTGAGTTCTAGTATTTAGCGTATTTGCCTGTGTCGCTATCTGCAGCGCACGAGCCAGGCTTTATCCCGCGAAATGAAAGTGATATTTGTGTCAAGAGGGACTATCCCATACAACAAGCTTCCGCCAATTCGACTTTTCTCCGTAGCCTCGGAAAGTGCCACAGAAGCGCAACCGGCAATGCGTTCGCGAAGGAAAAATGCCAGCCGAGTTGCTGAAAAATGACCGTTTCTCCTTAGGGATTGTCACATGCACTTGTTGCGTTTTGGGTAATGTTCTGTTTGTGAGGTTGCTAGTGTTCTTTTCCACGAATGGCCTAGTAGTTCTTCCTACGTTTGTTTAATATTATTTTCATTATATGGAAAAAAAGCGATATACCAATGGCCATCCCACTTTTCCGAGTTTGCGGTCAAAAATCGAGTTGGCTGGAATTATGTCTCCTCGGGCGATTCAACCCCCTAATCACAACTATTTCACACATTTTGCGAGATAAACCCTGGCACACGCACTACGGGTACCGACATCCAAACACCGTGCATTTTTGAATGCTTTGAACACTGGTAATCTAAGGTATTTGCCATGCTTGAAGCAATCAAAAAATAAAGATGATTATGATTATTGATGTTATTGTGTGTAAGATGTTGACAGCGACTATTGAGAGCAAGTTTTTACCTTTTTTTCTCATTTTTTGAATACAACGATATATGTATACAACTGGTTAGTTCCAAATGGAAGTTACTGATATGCAAGATGATTGTGATCAAGCCAACACGAGAGAAAAATCAATAATTGGTACGTACTTATATAGGATAAAACAAAATCTCATAAATACCGGCATCAGGATGGATGCAAGCCAGCCACCCACTTCCAATACAGCGATGCCAGTCCGACTGATCCTGCGTGAACCCTACTGACAGCAAAGTGCCCCATCGATGAGTCATCCCACGCGGGTTTCCACCCTTACTAAACCGCACGAAACGTCATTTTGCTATTTTGGTCTTCTTACTTGCCATTCAAAACTCTATCGATTAACTAAGATCTCATTTCGAAATTCCCTGAAAAGTTGGAACCCTTCGCTGATTAGAGGTGTAAGGTGCTATGCTCTAGCTCCTCAATAAAGCCCTCCTCTGCACTGCAAATGGCCCTTGGTCAGCGGACCTATCGCTGGCTCAGTACCTCCGACAAGTGCGCGCACACCTCACGTATTACAGATTCACGCGGTCCCAGTCGATATGTCAGTGACTGATAGCCTCGAAAAACACGTACAGTCCATTTCGGAGCGCCTGATAGGGCGTGGCCTATGGACTTGGGTGGAAGTGTATCAAACTCTCTCATCCCGCCACACACTCTCACTCTTGTCACGCCACTCACCCATGTCCGTAGACCACGTCCAACCAAACGCTCCGAAATGAATTATATATCCAGAGGCTGATAGCTCAGGTTTTTCGATGGTTTCATTCCGCTCATTCCCTCTAGCTATGTCTACTACCAATTAGTCAGTCGGTTAAGTAATGCCTTCCAGTCGGATTAGCAGTTTCATGTAAGTCCGTCCTATCCCTCCATATATCTCTCTGTATTTTATCATTAACGAAGTCAATTTGATTTTTTAGACTTTCACAAAGATTTGGATGAATTGTCTCGTCCCATATTTTTTTATGGGAAAAGATTCGATAGTAATAGAAGACCGACCTGTAACAAGTTATAAAGTTTTTCTATCTTCTCTGCATCCTCGGTTTCAACTTGTACAGGGTGAAGTGGTCGGTACTGGAGTTCTGCGGACTCGACAACAAATCTGGTGAACAAGACACAAATTTAAGCACATTCAAACTTGGAATGTGTGCGACACAGACAGAACACTCACCCCTTACCCGTCAAGTCGTTTTCCACTTTCGCCAACTTCTTCGGTTCACACACTAGTTCAAACACTCGATGTTCGTCCTCTACAAGGGATACGTCTTCGCAATCTAGCTCAATCCCGATCTCTTCCATCTTAAATCATAGGTATAAAGGCAGCTCAACCATGGAATGGTTCCCGTACCTGTTCCATAGATACGGGCCCACTTTTGGACTTTTCGTTAACGCTCAGAACTCCTTTCTGCTCAAACCAACTCTGCACAGCCGATGCTTCAGTGGCGAAACGGAATCCTCCCACCTAGTCACATACACTCAAAAGTAGAAAGAGAAGCAGGAAGACAGAGTTTTACCTTGTTGAAGTACTTCCTTATTGTGTTCTCCAATGCTTTTTTACTATCCGTTTCAGCTTCAATTATGAAAAATGTGCCAGAAGGTCCGATGACATTGAATTGGACTTCGATTTCGGGTTTCTCCTGAAGTTAGTCAGAGCTGAGAATAACACTTAGTGAGATTCTACTGCAGGCATACCTTCATTTTTATGAGGAAATTCTTGAAAGTGTCCAGAGGCAATCCCTTAGAGCGGAATTCATGCTCCAGTGCGGCCAACTCTCGATTAAGCTTTATGTCAAATCCACCATGAGACACAGCAGACTTGACCTAAACAAAAAATATTTCAATTTTTCAAATGAACTAGTTTCAATTTTCGTAGATACCAACCTTTCTCAGCAAAGCTGTTATCGTCTGCGACCTTATCATGTCATTTTTACCCTTTGTGGCTTTAATGTTCTGCCATTTCGAATGACCCTTGAATAATCCGTTTGAGAAACACAATCCCCTTTTCGCAATCGCACATGCTGAAGGTAACATCTGAATAAAGATGTTAAGCACCGACCAGCGTGGTATGACCCCTCATCCTACCGTTGCCCCCAATTTGAAGTCGTGTATGTGATTCCTATTACATCCCCTTCCGCACTTCACATTTATGTTCACAGTTTTCTCATCAGACTTGCTTCTTACCTTTTCCCTTTAATATGGATCCAAGACGACTGAACTCCCTGACCTACATCTCTACCTAGCGGAGTAAACATAAAGACACCAACAGGGAGCAATTTTGGGTTATGGTATTAAATACGACCTACGATGACCTGCACTTTGCTTCTCTGCACACACGACGCCTTACCAAGCAGCGTATGTGAATTCCTTGTATTTTTCATGTGGGTGATTCTTCTGACACTTTCTTCTTACTCTTTCGCTTATACTCCCTCTCATTGTTTCATTTGTTTGTTGATGAGTGCTGTTTGATAGTTTGAACATCAAAATGAATGAGATCAATCCACCCTACATGACATCAAACGACGTGGCATCAGCCCTCCTGAGATGAGCAGTTCATGCTGAAGCACGCTAATCGCAAAAACGCCCGAAAGTGGTGTTTTTCAACGCGATTCTCGTCAGACATTATCATTACAAAATTCAAAGTTTACAAAGTACAGGGCTTTGGAACACGATTTCTTCCCTGCCTTTTTCCCCTTGTCCACAACAAAAGGAGAAAGGAGTCTTTTTCAAAATCGGGGCCTTAGAGAAGAGGCACGCGAGAG
The DNA here is from genome assembly GCA_963978905.1 of Trichostrongylus colubriformis. Lineage (NCBI taxonomy): Eukaryota > Metazoa > Nematoda > Chromadorea > Rhabditida > Trichostrongylidae > Trichostrongylus > Trichostrongylus colubriformis. The sequence continues at coordinate 34,069,973 of OZ022259.1, read as the reverse complement.
CTGAAATTCGATCATATTTGCGCGCGAGCTAGAAATCGAGTTCAACACGGTAAGTTATCTTTTTACCACATAGTTTCGTTACTTCTGCATCTATCTAGAAACTCTCCAGCACAGCTCCGGGGACAAAATCACGCTTAAAATCAACTCATTCAAGAATACACAAAAAAAATCGAGGGATCTTTGACCATTAAGTGGACCAACAGTAATAATCCTAGCAACACTTTATGGACGAGATCTGAGGTAGAATAAAGCAAGATATTAACCATGAGCATGACGTAACATAAAAGGAAACCACCACAACATCAGCTCCTCTCACCAGAGAACATCCAAGGAGTGTAAAACAGACGAAGCATAAAGATCTCACATTAAACATCAATCAACATGTTCAACAACTTTCTCAAATCTCTTCATGATTTTAGGAGTCAACATGTCGGATGTAAGCAGAGAAATTCCCAGCTGATCAGATTTTGTAAACGGTTGAGCCATGAGGGTTAGCCACCTGGAAACGATCAAAAAACTTCGCAGCATATAAAATTTTAGGAGAATAAAGCTGAAGCACACAACAAATAGTAATTACCGACCGTCGAGCAAGCTGCACGGCCTCATCGATACTTAGATTCGTGGAGGCCGTCTCGAGATACTCTTGCATCCAGCGAGGAAGTTTACCGCGCTTATCTTGACGTGAAAACCTCTAAAAAATAAAAATAAGTCGAATGCAAGGGCAGCTGGTGCAACTTCCATTGTGAATGACTACAAAATGAATATGGCCGCAATACTTGTGACGAGTGATGAACAACTCATCAGACTGCTACACCTGCGCGCTCAGTATGCACAAACTGCAGAGAAAAAAATCGGTTTAAATCAAACCTTGTCCGCGAAAATCATGAGGCCATAATCAGTTTTGCCTCGGAGAGCGCGCCCCATACATTGTGCGGTGTGACGCATTGCATCAAATGTAAGGAAATCATTCTCTCTAAAATGATTTAAACATTATATGGTTGTTGAAAAGGTAGATCACAGGTCACGTAACGTACTTTATTGCGAACTGGTCTCGAAGATATTCTAGCCTTGCTCGCAAGATACGGCTCTCTGTATACACATAGGGTATACCGAGCATTATCACACAACGGCCTGTAAGTTTGAGTTTCCATCAAAAACTCGGAAAAAACGAGTCACCAGGCGAAAAGAAAGACGAAAAGACTGGGCTGAACTCAAGGAGCCATAACCTAACTCACCAAGATGATGACTGAAATCGATTCCCTCCGAGACTTTCCCTCGAGCAACAGAAAATAGACATGCACCGCGACCGCTATCACATGCATCAACGTATCTGAAAATCCCAACTAAGCTCAGTAAAAGGAAGCGCGATAAACGGAAAACTTACTTCTCTAAAGCTACAGAAGTTTCTAAGGCATCGTTCGTTTCTATGAATAGCAGTTTGGACTTCATCAATTCATCGATCACATGCTGTAAACAGGTTGATCAAACTGCTGGCATTTATGATATTGCACAGATTAATACAGTGTTAGCGCTAGCGCTTATACTACTATGAATCAAAATGACAAGGTGGCTTTCAACTACTCAACATCTGAACTCTGTGCGGACAAAGTAAGCACGTCTAAGCTCTATCCAGGAGCTTGTGCAGAGAAGTTTTCTACGCACAGGAGTTCCAGAATTTCGGGTGTCCAGCAACAACTGAGAATGAAGAAGGTGTCGCTTAGCCAAATATCGAACCGGTTGGGGAGGTGGTGTAGCTGTAACCGCTGAACCATAGCTGTTGCCTGTTTCCTCAGTTTGCTAAAGTTGCTAGACGATCAGATAGTTTCGCAAAAACATCCGCAAACGAAATGTGTCTCGTTCCCCAGACGGGGTTGCATGGACCACAATGGCTAAGGGCAGCGACAAATGGAGACGGGGGAATTGTCCTTTTTCACGGAGTGTTCACTAGGCACGGGACAAGAAGGATGCAAGTGATGTGTGAACAACTATTACACGAAACATGGGGCACTTCTACAATTCACCTGTTCGTACCATACAGCTATCACTTGCTCCATGTACACATAACTGGTGAAGAATACAACCATTCCATCAGGAACAACAGCAGCCATTTCTAGCACCAGATTTCCATAATTTCGAATAACTGCAACATCATTCCTTTGTTCGAAGCGAGACGTCATAGCAACCTGAAGACAGAATGCAAAGGCACATCTGAAAACAATTTCCGTCAATCTTGGAAGACACCCAATGGGAAAACTTCAAAAGGGAATCGAAAACCTGGAGTTGACCACAAAAGCTTGAAATACCCGCAATCTTGGACAAATTTGTCAGCTTCTCTGAATACCACAAACACAAACCTCCCACTCCAACTTAACAGAAAGGCATTTGCACCGTAAATACACATATAACTTTTCGAAACCTATCTTCTTCTGAAAGATACGGTCGTAATTAAAAGAACAGCGTACCTGATCATTTCCTCTTGCAACAACTAAAGGACTCAAGCAGGGCCTTGCAAGTGTCATTGTGAGGCTAGCCATCACAGCTGGATCGAAGTCCAAAATTTTCGGATACATTTCTAACGGCGATAGAGTACCCGATGTGATCACAACCTACAGTGTAATGAAAACAACAAATTCAAAATTGTTACTTCTCTGAGGCAAAGCAACATACCGTTTGAAACCGCTCCATAACTGGCCTAATAGCGATTGAAGCATCCATACATGACAGCGTCATTTGAGCAGGTTGATTCGATTCACTCGGTTCAATGATCACGGAGAAGCCCTGAATTTGAGTCACTCAATTTCTCATGAGAAATATTAGGTTGATTCATAATAAATCGGACAAATGGTAGTGATGATTTCTAGAGATCATAACTCAGTAACGAATTAACGAAAATGGACGCGCGAGGTACCGTTGGAATGAGTATGAAAAGCTCTTCAAAGTACCGCAAAATAATCACTCCAAAGTAAATTCATTCCGCCACAATGCCGCACGATTTCAAGCGGTCCAGAGACCACATCCGCAACGTCATACTATTTATATCGCTATCTGGCCAGGAACCCGCGGATATCGGCAGACGTCTGATAGAAGTTCACAAGGAGCGTGTCCCCGGCAGAAGTACACTGTAGTTGTAGCATTCGAAGTTTGCGTCAGGCGACTATTCCATCGAAGACGAAAACCGCGGTTGGTGGAGCGTACACGGCGTAGAGTACTGGGAGCTGCTCGATGAAGGTACCACAGTATCCGCCAACGTCTACGTTCGTCAATTACGAGAATTGAAGGCCAATGTCCAAAGTTCGCTACGGCGGCGGTCACATGTCTACTTCCAGCACGACAACGTGTCTACTTCCACAGACCGCACTTCGCAAGATCGACCAAGGCCGAGCTGCTGTCGTACAGTTGGACCGTACTTCTATACCCACCGTACTCCCCAGACCTGGCCCCTTCAGATTTCCACCTTTTCTCCCACAGCCCACCTGGACGGCCAAGACTTCAAAACTCGCGACGAGGTCAAGGCGGCACTCGGCAACTTCTTCGAGCTCCAGCTTCCGGCCTTCTGGAGCAAGGGCATCCATGATCTGCCTATACCGTGGCAGAAGGTCATCGATAAAGATGGAGTATATTTCAAGTGAATCCCTGTTGTCGTAAAAAAGTTGTACGACAATGATTAAAATTGGTCAATTTGTCCGATTTATTATGAATCAACCTAATAATTCTATCATCAGGGCTCCAGAAGAACAAATGGGGAACATATCCACCGATGCACTTCTTTCCCACTAGCTACTGCTTTCGTGCCTACGACTATAAAAGTCTGAGGTTAGAGTTTCGCGTTAAACAATCTCTTCTGTGAGATGAGCCGCGCATTTCACTTCCATCCAGAATCGTGGTGGCAGGTAAATGCGATTTGGCTCATACAATGCGTGCGGGGACCAGACGTACAAGTCAAAGGTTTATCATCCTAGACGAATCTGATACCAATTCACCTACTACGGAGGGATGGAAAGCTCGTTGGCCTATCCGAGCGTGTATGCGGGATTTGAATTCCGATCATGAGTGGGATGCGCGCCACCTGCCACTACACCACATCCGCCCTCGCTACGACTATTGTAAATATAAACAGTGTCGATCGAAAATTATGCAACAAACCTTGGAGTAGGTGCTCACAAGAGTGGCCAGAATGGCTATTTGCGACAAGCACCGAAAATCGGAAGCGTCTGCAAACTCGAGCGTTCGCGTTAGACAATCTAATCGCTCAGCACAGAATCTCAGGGGTTTCCTGTCGATATACATTCTATCCTGGATATCTTTCACGAATGCAGCAGGACTCTCGAGAAGCACCTGAAAAGGAAAGAATACGGTCAAAAAGGCAGGTGATTGCACCGAGCACAAGATACAGTGCCCTCAGACTACCACACAATGGAAATCTGAAATCTCATCTGCAATATGTTAAAGCAAACTAATACTATTGAACATGGAAAAATCACATAACATTATTTCCAAGTGCGTCCGAGCCTAGGCTGCCCACATAAGCGTTTTCTCAAAGCTCAAAGGAATCGCGCATAGAAAATTGTAAAGATGATCTGTAGCCTATCATGTAATCAAGTGCTCATCCTATTGCCTGGTGTGTAACTACGTCTATTGTTGTGGTGCTTACATGTATCCTGTATCTCATGTATGTCCATCTTAGCCAATCGATACAAAGTGCAAGTGCCTGTTACCCCTCCTCCCGCCCTTTTTGAACTCAGCTTCTCTTTGTACCTCCGTATATCCATACTGTATCACTTTGCCATATTGATCCGATCTCCCGAAGGACCGCCTTATTTCTGAGTAAGCCAGTAAGATAGTTCGTCTCTGCTAAGACCGCGAGCGGTCCACTCGTCTGATCTCACCTACTCGAATGAAGCTAATAAACGGTTAGTAATTGATTTGTTCAATTACTATAAGGGATTCCAACCCTTGGATATCTGACTGGAGCCGACCAGCTCCATTGCATGGGGGCCGAACTTTCTAAGCTCGGTCGATAAGGTAAGTTTTAGTGCTTTGGAAGGAGGGGAATCCCCGAATTCCAAGATTTGAAGCACAAGCCGAGCCAAGGGCCGTGAAGAGCGGAGGGCTTGGAAGCTGCCAGACTGGCAGCCCCATCAGGTACACCTGAGCAGTGAAGTCTTCCTGTTCCCGTGTGTCCTGACGGACCGAGGCAAAGGCGTTTTACAAGGGTAAACGCTGCGCAATTTTTTTTTGCTGCTGCCCGGTCTCACAAGCTTGGCTGAATCAGCGCTTGCAGAGATTACTCTTCTGAAACAGACATTGTTCAGGTTGAGTGCACATGTCGGACGACATGGATCGAGAGTTAGAACGAATACTGAATGAAGACGACGCCCAAGACTGCAGAATGGACAAATTACAGCAGGAGCTGACACAGCTAAGGGCACAAGTCGTACAGTTATCGCAGCAGAATCTGCAGCAAGTACGTTCAACGGTTTTCCATTGCACTCAAAGCTTGACTAAGCTGCAGGACTTGCCTGAACGGTTGTCATCTATGTTCAGAGAGGGCGAACTGTCCTCAGCGGATGAAATAAAGTCAGAACTAGATAGGGTTCTTGAACAAGAGCGAGGAGCAATGCACACGGCGTTGGATCCCTTAAGCGAAACAGCAACAAGGATCACGGAAATGGCGTCGGAAGTGCATGAAAAGCACAGCAAAGAGCTGGATGCAATTTTCGATCAAGCGCAACATGACGACGTGTGTATACGCGCACTTTCGAAAATGCTTAGCGTTGCTTCTACTGAAGTTGTGGGAGCGGTAAAGCACCTCATAAAAGGAAAGCAAGGTAGAGCTGATACAGCACAAACATTGCACATGCACAAAACAGTGCTGCCAACGAGAGAACCCTTGCGTTTTGATGCTTTACCCGGTACCCAAACACAATATTTGCAGGGTCTGTCACATGCTCCGCAGCAAAACGAGGGGACAACCCCAATGGAAACGGACCAGTCGGAAGTGAACAAGTTCCGACAGACTTTTCAACAACTGCATGCAAAGGACTTTACCCAAGAGATCGGTTTGCAGCCAATACAGTTTGATGCTGTCAGAGCGGCCGAAGGTAAGTCTTTCACTGCACGGTCTAAAGGTACTAGGCAACCTTCTTTCTCTCGAAGTCAAGCCTATGATTTTCCGATTAACGTGCAAGCCAACGAGCCTCGACAAGTCATGGTGCCACCTTCTCCAGTCAGGGACAACCTCCAGAGAGGTCAGTCTCCAACCCTTTCTGATGAACCTTATCATTTTGATAATGGGGTAGGAGTAACATTGGCAGCCATGGCGCTTCCGGAGGTTAAGAACTTTAATCATCCAGAAGGGAAAGGCTTTAGTGAATTTGTCACCTCATTCACCATGAAATACGGTAGGATAGGCCTGACAGACGAGATGCTTATGCATCTCATGAGCGAAAAGTTGGAGGGTCATCCAAAGGCGGTAATGAAAGCATTGCGCGAAGAGGTACGACAAGGTAGTTTTGCTGACTTCGTGGCAGTACTCAAGGAGAAATTCGCAGAGAACACGTCGGCCAAGCGCATGGAATCACACGTAAAGCTGAAGCAGCTGAAAATGACAAAATCAGTGTCGGAGTACTGTGTTCAATTGGAAGGCCTGACCAGGTCAGCGAATCCAGTCGCATCCGAAGTGGATTTGTCAGTGATTCGAGCGAGTGAACTAATCTCGCAACTAACGGAATGGCCAGAATATTTTCAGCTGTTTGCCACAATGGAGGCGTCACCGCCACATGAAGCTTACGAAAGACTAAAGAGTCTAGCACAATCAATAGAAAGGAGTAAAAACGTGGCAATAGCTGTGAAGGGGATTGCCGAAAGGAAGCAACCCGAAGACCGTAAGAGGCGACCTTTTCCGTTCCGTAGGAATCGGGATGGTAATAATCAAGCCGAGCACGTCCATGCAGATGGTAAAGAGAATTCTGAGCGGAAAGACGAGGTTCTGCAAGCCCCTGCAACCCTGAGTCCGAGCACCAGAACTCCAAGGGAGTGCAGAAACTGCGGAAAGCAGGGTCACTTCCAGAGAGATTGCAAGAATAGGGTGCAAACAAAGGGTCAACAGCGTACCGATGCATCACAGGCAAACCGAGCCCGCTCAGACCAAACAAGGCAAACATTTTCTACAGTGCTACAGAATTGGTCGTGTCATGCCACAGTCGCGCATCAGGAAGAAGGCGAGCTGTATGGCCAGAAGACGCTTCGAAAAGTATGTCTGTTAGGTTGTACTAGAGAAGCCCTAATCGACACCGGATCGCAAGTTAGCATTTTGCCACTTGCCCTTCTTCTAGCCGCTTCTAAAGCTGGTTTCAATCTAGATGAAGATGTAGAAGAAGTTCAAATGGATCCACACACGACCATATACGACGCATCTGGACACAAGATGTCGTTTAAAGGAGCGGTGAGACTTAGTCTAGCTTTGGAAGGCAGACCCAAGCACAGGGTAGTGTTTCTGGTAAGGAAAGGAGGCGATGCTACAATCGTGTTAGGAACAAATATCCTACATAAGAGAGGGTTGCAACTCCTCTTGAGTACTCCGAAATTCATGCCGATGCAATCAGCATGCACCCAGACCACGCCTACCAGCAAGAGTAAAAGCACTCAGACCACTCCTGTCGAGCAGCAAAAGTCCGCCAAGTCGAAAAGACATCCAAAACGACATCGAGTCGAAAGAGCGCCATTGGTAGACAAGAGTATAGTTGCAAATCCGACACCTTAAAGCCTGGAACGTCGGAAGAGTAACACTGCAGTGGTAGTTTCAAGGGTGTATATAAAGCCAGGAGAAACAAAACCTATTTCACTCACTGGAGAACACCTCCAAAAGGAGCAAATTTTGTGGTCGACCTGCGAAATGATACCGCATGCGGTATGTGGAGTGAATCAGACCACGGTGACTCTCCCAGTAACCAATTCCACCAAGGCAACAAAAGTTTTCCGAGTTGGCGAGACAGTAGGGGAATGGGACCAAAGCCTACTGGTGGAAAAGTCGCCACTAGCTTGCACCACCATGCTAGAGCGGACTAGCGCACCAACCGCCGACCGCTGGAACTCTCTGATAGAGTTGTTAAAGCAAAACAAATCTGACGGAAAACTGGAGACCGAGTTGAAAACGGTACTTCGAGACTTTCAGGACGTGTTTGCAGTGACGGAACAAGAACTCACGCAAACGCATCTGGTGGAACATGATATCGACACGGGATCTGCTGTACCAATCAAGCAGAAAGCGAGACCTATTCCGCTGGCTACCCGTGTGGAACTGCGCAAAATCTTGACAGATCTTCAGGAGCGCAATATCATTGAACCCAGCAAATCTCCATGGTCTTCACCCATCGTATTAGTACAGAAGAAGGACGGCTCGTTACGATTATGTGTTGACTATCGGAAGATCAACCAAGTCACACAGACTGACAGCCACCCCCTTCCCACAATAGATGCGATGCTGCAGACGCTGAGAGGAAAGCGTTATTTTTCAACGTTAGACCTCTCCGCTGGGTACTGGCAAATGAAGCTAGCCGAGAGTGCGAAGGAGAAAAGTGCCTTTGCAACAACCGAGGGCCTCTACCAGTTCAAAGTGTTACCTTTCGGACTTGCGTCATCACCCGCAGCATTTCAAAGACTAATGCACTTAGTTCTTCACACTCTGTACGGGGACGAAGTAGTATGCTATCTTGACGATATCATGGTGGCGACCACCACCAAAGAGCGTCATGTTGAGCTGCTCAAGAAGGTGTTTGAGAGACTGAGGCTGGCGAATTTGAAATTGAATCCAAGAAAATGTATTTTTATGGAGCCTCGAGTTGATTTTTTGGGTCATGTTTTGGATGGCGAAGGACTTCATGCAGACCCAAAGAAAATTGCAGCAATCCAGGAGTATCCCAGGCCACAAACACGGGCGGAAATGAAAACATTTCTAGGAATGTGCTCCTACTATCGCAAGTTTATACTTTGCTTTTCCAAAATTGCTGCTCCCTTACATGAAATGACCTCGGAGAGGAGTTCGTTCGAGTGGACTAGAGAGCGCACACAGGCATTTGACACGCTCAAAGCTGCGCTGGTATCTACACCAGTCCTAGCGCAACCGGACATCGAGGGAGCGCGTTCGGGAGCGAAGCCTTTCCTCATTCATACGGACGCCAGCTATACCGGTGTAGGGGCAGTTCTGAGTCAAAGAGGGGATGATAATTTTTACATCCCGTGTACTTTGCATCAAAAGGCCTGAGTAAGAGCGAACGCAACTACCATATCACGGACTTGGAAGCCCTTGCGGTAGTGACGGCTCTGCGTAGATTCCACATGTTCATTTACGGACTTCCAGTCGAGGTTTACTCTGATCACCAGCCGCTTACAGCTCTGTTTACGCGTTCAAACGTTTCGGCGAGAGTTCTCCGCTGGGCGTTAGAACTCCAAGCGTACAACATAAAAATTGTTTATGTGAAAGGTGCTGCGAACCGAGTTGCAGACGCCTTGAGCAGAGGAGCGGTGGAGATGTCAAATATAAAAGAATGTTGCGATATCCCGAATGAGCTCATTGTCGCGGCCGCCTCTGAAGAACCGGCATGGACCAGAGAGCTCAGGAGAGATACCATCTACGGGAACATAATCCAAGCACAGGAGAATGATAAACTCTCCGAAGAAGTAGTTTTCCCCAATCAAGTGCGAAAACTCAAAGTAGCCGATTTTGTGATGCAAGACGGCTATCTCTGTTTCTTGGATAAAGACAATTTGAGGAGGGTAGTACCGAGTAACTTCAGAAAAGAAGTGTTTCGGGATGCTCATTCCGCATTATTAGCCGGTCATTTTGGACCCAAAAAGATACTCCGTGAATTAAGAAAGCGGGTTTTCTGGGAAAATATGACACGTGATGTGCGGCTATGGACAGAAGAGTGCAAGAAGTGCACGCTGTTCAATGCAAAATCAGATATGATACCTCCTCTCAAACCTATAGCGTCTTCTGAACCGTTCGAAATAATAGGTATTGACATTCTGGAAATGGGTCCGACCTCTAGCGGCAACAAATATATCTTATCCGTTATTGACCATTTCACCAAGTTTGGAGGGGCGTACGCCGTCGCCTCAAAGTCCGCGGAGACCTAGCGCGCACGCTATTTGAACGCTGGATGGCGGACGGTTGTCGCATTCCCAAATGTATCCTCTCCGACCAGGGAGGAGAATTCGACAACAAGCTCATGACTGAACTCTCGTCCATTTTGGGTATCCGTCAAGTTTTCACAAAAGGTTACAACCCACGTGAGAATGGCGTAACCGAGAGATTCAACAGAACCATTGTCGGATTACTCAGGAAGAAAGTAGAAGTTCCACAAGAATGGGATAAGATGCTGCCTTATTGCATTATCGCGTATAATACAACCGCGCACGAAGCAACAGGAGACTCCCCATTCTACCTCATGCATGGGTTTGATGCAAAAGTGCCGTGGGATTCTATGCCTGAACAAGGGATCACGCCCTACATGATAGACATGGACGACTATATCCATGAGTTTGTCAGCGGCATAAATCTAGCTAGGCAAAACGCACGCGAGCGAAACGAGAAAGCACGCGAGGCAATGAAACAGAGCTATGATGGCAGAAACAAAGTTGTGGAGAAGCCACTTGAGATAGGCCATCGAGTCTATATGAAGGTGCCCTTGGAGAAAGGAAATTCCGCTCACCCTAAGCTCGTCAACGACTGGACCGGACCATATAGAGTGATCAAAGTAAGCGAGAATAGCGCGTTTATAACGGCTATAACGGGAGATAAAGACCCGTTGTGCATTCCATTTGATCAACTCCGGAAGCTGCCACCTGGCATGGATAACGAACCAGTAGTTACAAATAAGGGAAGAGCTAAGAGGGGCAGGCCCAAGAAGAAAATCACGTGCTTGTCGACTAACAAGTATTCTTTCAGGGTCGAAGTCGGAGATCCACGAGTAGATCCACTTCATCTGTTACACCCCTGCTCGTGTGGAATTTTCAACACTCGTGCACAAGTCGGACTTCCTGGACTCCGCTGTGATTTGGCACGGTCGAAGCCGGTGAAAAATCTATTCGAATTGGCGAATGTGGCTTCGATAGCCCTTCATCCGCACTGGGGCGACGATAGAAAGGAAGCCGAACTGCTCAACAAAGACTCGCGATACTTGACGATTCATGGTTTAGCGACTGCCATCCACGCACACAGCAAGTTCTGCTACGAATTCGCAACTGCGGTCAAAGCCAAAGAAAATGTGGAGCTGTCACACCCGCCTTTGTTCCCGACCAATCCGGGTTATGATATTGAAATGTACTATCGTATGGCGATGGCACGACGGTCACAGATCACTTCTCAGTCACCGGACGACATGCCTGGAAACCCGATCTTGGTGGCTCTACCGAATCAGTTCGTCAGGGTGCTGAATGACGTGGTGGAACCGCCCACTGTGAAGTTCCTCGTGTATTCGCATTTCGGCGATCTGGCAGACCAGCTGCAGAAGCAGAACATCTCATCAGCATTTGTATGGGTTTGGCCAAACCAAGTCCCCAACACCCAGCACATGCTGCTGGTGCAACACGCGGTAGAGCGACACCTACAGTGTGGAGGCACACTTGAGTTGTTCCCTCCTCCGTTTGAACTCAGCCGTGAGTCGGATTGGAGACACATTGGAAATGTGTGCAAGAAAATGGCAGAATTCCTATCGGGGCCTGCGAGAGGTTTCGATGCGAGGATCGTCGATTTCTACAGCACCATCGGGGAAGAAGTGCCGATCAAGCACCCCGCGATCAGCTTGGGGGTATGCCCTAGGAAAGGAGATGATCGTTTGATGCCCTGGCAGTGCCAGATGTTCCTGAATCAGGTCGCTGACATCGCGTCAAACATCCTCGTTTTGCCCAAATTCGAAGTCAAGATCAAAAGGAAGAACACCACCGAGTCGACATCCGAGCACAAGGACACCGCAGTCGAAAAGGAGAACAAGAAGCGTCGAGGATTTGAAGCATATTACATCAAGGACGTAAAAAAGAAGCGTGAAGAAGTGGCCCACACCATGAAGCAGACTGGAAGACACCACAGAACCGAGAAGCCGCCGGAGTCGTCTTCCCGAAAGGGGGGCGTGTAAAGATGATCTGTAGCCTATCATGTAATCAAGTGCTCATCCTATTGCCTGGTGTGTAACTACGTCTATTGTTGTGGTGCTTACATGTATCCTGTATCTCATGTATGTCCATCTTAGCCAATCGATACAAAGTGCAAGTGCCTGTTACCCCTCCTCCCGCCCTTTTTGAACTCAGCTTCTCTTTGTACCTCCGTATATCCATACTGTATCACTTTGCCATATTGATCCGATCTCCCGAAGGACCGCCTCATTTCTGAGTAAGCCAGTAAGATAGTTCGTCTCTGCTAAGACCGCGAGCGGTCCACTCGTCTGATCTCACCTACTCGACTGAAGCTAATAAACGGTTAGTAATTGATTTGTTCAATTACTATAAGGGATTCCAACCCTTGGATATCTGACTGGAGCCGACCAGCTCCATTACAAAATTGAAATTCTCCGTTACCCATATAATTATGTTCCGTTTGCATAGTAGGGGCCGCATGCCAAGTTTCACGCGAAAAAGTGGGAATCCAGCTAAGATACAGTTCCTCAAAGTGTTGGCCGAAGGGGTGGGCCTTAGAGCAAATGCCTGTCGTTTGCCGCGATCGGAGATGCATAGAGGGAACAGAAAGTTAAGCAGCCTCACTCTTCGTCTCTGACCGCAGTGGACGACGAGAAGGGCAACGACTCCTAAGCCCCGCCCCTCGGTTGGAACCCTGAGGAACTGTATCTTAGCCGAATTCTCACCTTTCCGCGTGAAACTTTGCATGCGGCCCTTATTAGGCAAGTACAACATAAATATATGGGTAACAAAGAAACTCATTTTTCGTGCATGATTCCTTTGAAGGTGGTGTTAGGATCAATTCGATTGCACCATTCATTCCAGTCTTTGATACTAACCCGTGGACCTGTTCACCACGAAAGCTGACACGTCAAGCACCACGTCGTTCCGATCATTACGCCTCTAATACGATACGATAAGCATCATTCTGCTATGATGCTCATTACTCTGCACGGGTGTATGTCGTTTGGCGCGGCCCTTACAGATAATTTGCCAATGGGGCGCATGGGCCGTCTGGACCCTCCCAGATTTACCTAAGCCTTTTTAGGGGAGGAGCTTTGGCAGTGCCCCATTGGCAAATTAGCTCCAAGGGGCCGCGCCAAACGACCGTCTCCCCTCTGCACCTCAGTCATTTCGGCGAAGTTGACCCTAGGAGGCGGGCTGACATGCCCTAGGAGGCGGGCTGACATGAGAAAGGCGGCTCGGCCTTATAAGACCGCCTCCGCCACAGCTCTAGGGGCGCCTTCCGCGTTGGATTTTGCTAAAAATAGACCTTTCAGACCCGTAATTTTTTAGTGAATGACTCCTTTTGGGATTCCTCATCACCCACATTACCACAATCTCTGACTTTAAGCTTTCGCTCCTCGACTGTCCACATTCCATCCAATATGTAGTCATTTTCAAGACTTGCTCTAAGTTTCATTGTTTCACAAACCTGAGAACTCCTCATACGGTGCCTCACATATTCGACGACTCTCTTCATGAACAGAACAAAATGTTGAGCAGTTCTGATTGAACCAGGGACAGCTTCATGCAATATTGCATCAGGAAGGACAGGATTTGCTAATCGCTCGTCATTCGCTCTTTCTTGCTCCGTTCTGGAAAGTCATGATTTGAGAAGGGTCCCCATTTCTCTAACTCTTATGACATTATTTACCTTCGCAATCCTTCCACCAATTTTTCGTATTCGTTTTGCAGCCGTTCAGAATTCTCTGATTTCATCCTTTGAACTGCTGAGTCAAGACTCAAAACGTCTCAATTATTGAGCGAATATGTGAATAGTAAAGAGCCTGCTTTGTGGACAACCAACCCACTTCAACAGTTCCTGCGCGGCCTTTTCCGTATGCTTTTGGGTGACAGTAATTGACATAGATTCGATGCACACATTGTCAATGTTATGCGCTTCGTCAAAAACAACACACGATCTAAAATATGATAAGTCTGCAGTGGAGCTCTTCAACACCACAGAAATGAGGTTTAAGTTCACATGCGGCAAACCCGAGCCTACAATCCTCCACACCTTCCCCACACCCTCACCATATTAACAAATATCTGAAACGAAATGATTACTGATTGCTATAGCTTGCATGCGCCTTGGAGCTGGTTAATAACAGACGTCAAAATTTCACTTCTGAAATAGCACCATTAGATCTTAAGCTTGCAATAGTTCCTCACGATTGCTATCGGTGGAGGTATAAAAAAGGCGAAGGTCGAAGGAGAATCTCCCCTGCATGCGTTGCTCTATGCCATTTACCGCGATCCAGTGATCCGCGCTTGTGTATTTCAAGCGTTAGGCCGTAAACGTGAGCGATCTGCACTCGTTAATTGATACGTTTCTCATGCGCCCCTTACGACAAGTTATAAACTAGCTGCGAACTAACACAGCAGCCGCCATGAGAGTTATAACTGAGCTAAAAAATTTGTAAAGTGTTTGACAATGTTTCACGGTAATGACTGAACAGGTAGCGGTCGAAAAGGAACAACGTCACTGAGGGTGAATCACTATCCCATTTCCCCATCATTTGTTCTCTAGGGTGAAATTTCTTCGAAAGACAACCGCTTACCTGCGACTGAAATCCTTAGACACCAACTCAGCGATTTTGGGATCGAGGATGTAGTGATAGGAGTAGACCACTATTGATGCTTTTCTGATCGCTTCACGTGAAACGAAATAGGGACAAATACCGCGTTCATGACCAAGCTGCTTGAGATCACTCTAAAAAGAAAATAGAAGCATACCCGCATTTTTCGGGATGTAGTCGTTAGGTGACGAATGTGATTGTAACTACACTAAGATCTATTTGAGCGAAAAAAAAGCAACTCACGAGGTTATATATTCCAGGAGAGAGACTAAACTGTTGCTGAGCGTTAAGAGTTTCAAAAAACGAACACGACGGAATGGACGAGTCCAACTGGCGACGTGCGCGTACGAAGCTAGCAGTTAGCCTTTGACAGGCACCATCCACCAATGAACCTAATAACACATGCGAAATAAATGAAACAAAACAAACAATGATAGAAGCTTTGAGGAATGATTTGGACAGCCTTAGCAAAGCTTGCGAAGCTAGATATTGAGGAGTGATTTGGACAGCCTTAGCAAAGCTTGCGAAAGCAAAAAATGACTGCAGGCCTCTTAGGCACTGGCTCCCGACGAGCTATAGCTACGATACAAAGGTATATATGGTTGATCAAGATCGCTCGAAACGGACAATTGAAATTTCGCAATGATCCCATCAAAAATATCCCCTATAGTAACTTCGAAAATACAAAGAAATCACAATTTTATGTGGGCAGTAGGGTAATGTATACAGGTATACGGAATCCTCAGTTAGTGCCTGTACATCAAGGTTCCACCATCGCTGATATCCTCAAGTGACCATTTTCAAGATATACGACATACCTTGTCTTAATGATGCTACAGATTCATTTATGCAAAGATTTTTTCGAGCAGACATTGCCACCGCAACGAATGGGGGAGCACTCTGAAGTTATAGCACATCAATAGGCAAAGCAAAGTTTCTTCACGGATGCACATGAGTAAATGATTACAGACAAAAACGACGAAGCTCTTACTGATGTTTGACGCTCGTAGAATTTGTATAAACCACGTAACTCCTCCATACATTTCTCAATCTCAGGGATTGTTCGAGAACAATAGACCAGTTTATCTAAAAATAATGAAAAAAAGTGATGGGGGATATAATAATTATCCTTCATCGTACCAAGGCGATCGGGAAACCTTCTCATGTAGGCTACCACCAAAGAGAGAAGTGAGACCGTCTTCCCCGTGCCGGAAGGCATTTCCAAAAGGCAGTGTCCCTAAAACAGTTATCGAACTTCAGTCCATAGCCCATCCATTTCTATACTTTACCTGAGCATCGATGGCTTTCTTGACCTCCTGCATATATAACACCTGCTCTGGGTAAACATAATCATATGGGAAGAGCACATCCAGTCCGTCGACATCTATCCTGCATAAAGGTATTCAAAATTCGATCACTCGACTATACCGCAGATGATTCTTTGCGGATAGCAAGGTCGTAGAGGGATAACAGCACATGTTCCTGCCTACGAGTGGGTAGAAAAGGCTTTTGTGGTAGGTGAAACAATTCCTCCATGAAGAGAGGGTTTTGCGTTGGATTATAGGTGTTTCACCCACCGCAAAACCTTCTTTCCCAATAATCACGGAGGCGTTCTCTCCACCCTCCCCGTGTACCACCCATTCGATTCATTCACCTCATTTTGAATAAATTCTCACAAGCTGTCGAACGCGTCGCTCATAGCTTCCAGAGATTCACATCCACCAATCCACAAGATAGCGAGAAGTAGGAAGGGGCTTGAAAAAATTTGTGTTTCATTCAGCACTGCACTTCACTTAGGTATGACCTTCGAATCGGATCTGCTGTTTGACAAAGTGAGCATTGCAAAAAAAATGCTTTAAGCTTCTTAAAACCACACAACAGTAAAAGCTACCGGTTGATCAAGTATATACAACAATGTACAAGTTTAGAATGAACAAAAAACATTCGTGAAGTAATAACATTTCGAACACTAATGTTCCGTTGTACTACTCCATTCAGATCTCATGTCCTAGAGTAACACACATCATGGCGACACTTGCTACGTTGACAACTTCTCAACAACACTGCCACTTTCCTGAGTACGCAAAAAGGCGCGAACCAACGATACAGAAAAAGCTGTGGCAAAAGTGCTAGGATCAAGATCTCTAGAAATTGGAGCAGTGCAATATCTAGTACATGTCGTGCTTCCGACAGGGTCAGGTCAGTACTCAGCGGTAAACTCCCGAATACCTCAAAGACCGATTGTGAAAAGCAGACATACCTTACCTTAAAATTAACATTATTACGGGCCCTATCTACGAGCCCTCATCGTGTCAAAAGCAACATGCTGACCAAAACACACAAACGCTATTCAAAGTTCAAGTACATCTGGTCAAGTCCCCTATCTAAGCTGCATCTACTATTCCTCGAAAATGTCGACTGGACGACGACAATGGAAGCTGCCTTCTGCGGACTGGTGCTTTCAGGCCTCTGTCTTCTGATATTTGGGTCGTGGTTTGTTAGCGAACAGCATGTCGCGAGAATAGTAGAATCCACGATTTACCCAATGACCGTATACAGAGAATATAGCAGCCTCGGCTTCGCGACGAATCTGCAAGTTATGGATTTAACTGTAGCCGAACCACTGCAAGCACCAAGAGCTACATCGGACTTCTCTGCTGCACGAGACAAGGAAAATAATTTTAGAAGGCAACAGCTTTGAAACTTCTCATATTTGTTGAAAACTGGTTTCACTCCTTCATCACAAGCTCACCATGAGAAATATCACATTCCCAATACGGCAAGTAAGTAATCCCGTGAAATCCTGACCTCTTGCTTTTTTGTACTGATTTTGTCATGATTACTGACATTAACCCATTGATAGTAACTTCAATCATCTATCCATTACCTACATATAAAAGCAATGGTCAAAAATCGGGTGAGTAAAGAATGGGCCTTATATCGATCCCCCTCGTTACAGTTTACCTCTCACCATATTCCTTTCTTCGATTCATATCTCATCTTATACCTTTTCTCAGTTCATATCTCATCCAACTGCAGGCGGGGCTTGTGAAGAAATGGTCAAAAATCGGGTGAATCAGAAGTGGCCTGTAGAGGTCGGGCAAGTGAGGATTGCGTAGGGGCTAGCCCATGTGTAACAAGGGAAGGACCCCAGGTCGAAGTGGCCATTTGGAATAAGATGCATATGGTCCGATCTCTTTTCGGACGCTGATCTCGAATCTGCATTCCAAATTTGCAAAACGATTCTCTGAGCGGAGTTATGGAGGTTTTTTTGATTGAACGGTTCATCAGCATGGTCGTTGCTGAGCAGTCAACGGCCTCAGCGGCTCAGTGGTAGTGCTGCGGATCTGCAGGAGAGGGGTCGAGGATTTGCTCCCCGCCAGTGCGAATTTTTTTGCATTTTGTGTTTCATTGTCAGTAAGTGCTTTTCTTCCACTTCTGGACGTTTCCTTGGACTGGTACCTATCACACCCATCATTTACTCTGCCACTTTATTTATAACTGCTAACATTACTCACAAGGGAAGGATACCAAGTCGAAGAGATTCCCGTACCACACGAATTAGGCGTTTTTGCGTGAAAAGATTATAATATTCGTGCACAGGGGGTCGGATTACCCCTCTGTGCAAATTTTCAGCCAAATCCAGTTTTTGGTCCAACTTCGGAAAATTGGGGGTGGCCAGGTTATAAAGTCGTAGTTTTTGAATTTTCTTCTACAAAAAACCCTGCAACCTGAACAAAATAGCCCACACATACCTTTTACACTTGCCCATCGCACTAAATGTACGAAACAAGCGTCAATTAGGAGCATTTCCTAGGCAAGGGTCAACGACTTCTCCTTTGTTCATTGAGCTGCCACCCTATAGCCCGTGAATTTTTCCGAAATTTGGTCAAATTCTCGAATTGGCTAAAAACTTGTCTTCTGGGGTAATTTGACTCCCTGAGCACAAAAATCTCCCTGGTTTTGCGCAAGAAGGTCTGGCTCGCGTGCTATGGGCTTCCAAACCTACCATAATAGTATTGTTTTTTCAAAAAAACCTCCATAACTCCGCTCAGAGAATCGTTTTGCAAATTTCGGATACAGATTCGAGATCAGCGTCCGAAAATACGTCGGATCATATGTATCCCATTCCGAATGGCCACTTCGACCTGGGGTCCTTCCCTTGTAAGAAGCACATAAGAACTAGACCTCACTTCGCCCACCATGTCGGGGCTTGAGCCAAAAATCGATGGGTGATTAAAATGAAGTCTTCGCTCGGATGCTAAAAATCGGCCGAGTTAAAAAAGGTGCTGTAGAAGTTGGGTAGGTAAGGATTAGGTCGGTACTTACCAGAGTGTAAAGAGCACACAACAAACAAATTAGGAACGGGCCTGGAGAGGTCGAACTAGTTGGTACTCTGGGTAGGGGCCAACCCATGTGTACGGAGCACAAAAGTTCTGAGCCTAGCTCTCTCCATCATGGGAGGGGTTGCGCCGAAATCGATAGTTGAGCAAATTCGATTCCTTGCTCAGGTGCCGAAAATCGGGCAATTTACGAAAGAGTCTAGAGAGATCGGGCACTTTGTTATTCGGTGGGAAACAATTCATGTGTACGGAGCTCACAAAAACTAAGCCTAACACCGCCATAATTACAGAATTAGTACCAACTATCCAGGTAACTATTTGAGCTCGGTGACCATTAGGAAGTGATGTGATTTGAGCAGGCTGGTGTCTATCGGTATTCAGTTAAGGGCAGTGTTTCCTCTAGAACTGATACAAGCATGTCCTCTCAAAGCTCCGAGTCTCCGAGAGACTCCACCAACTGCTGCCGCCCTTTTTAACGTGGCTCGCCCCCTTGTTGATAGTGCCTTACACACTTGGATCAGCGGTAGGAGACGGGGTCGCATTTCTCGGATTTTTTGACCGTTCCGCTTCATTTCCCCTACTTTTGTACCATTACCAATTTTCTTTTGTGTTCGGATCGAAGCCTGTCATTCCTTTGAAGGGGATCTGCCTTTGGTGGACAGGGGTGAAAGGTGGGTAGGATATTCCCTAGTTCCCATCGAAGCCGATGATAGTAGAGTTTTGATTACAATACTAACAATACGTATAGACCCATATTTATTTATTTATTTATTTGAAGGGAGACGGTCGATTGCGCGACCCTTGCAGCTAATTTGCCAATGGGGCACATGAGCCGCAGTTGCCACCCAACACGGACCACTCAAAGCATTCTCTGCGTCCCGTCCACAGCACCGAATCCTCAGAATGGTAGTGATAATTATCACATGAAGGGCCTTATTAATGAAGCACTGAAAAAGAAAATTCCCCGGCGCAAACAAGCAGTATTTCCCATGGTTGAACCCATGGTTGAAAACATAGCGGAGACGAAAAAAGCCGAAAGCGGTAAAAAATTGCCAGAATTCACGCTCAGTTCGCCAGTGTTATAAAATGAGGTCATTAAAAGTCAGTAATTTGCAGTTTTTGTTTGACGAAGTCTTTTGCATGGCAATTATCAACTACGAACATCTGAGCATTCGATGATCTCTACGAGTTATCCGTCGCAGAACATGCGTCGAATGGTCGGCGTTAGGCTGCATACATACTTTGCACCGGAGGGTGTGGCAGCGTTCACGGGCAGCGAGGAAGAGTAGCACGGAAGAGGTACAGAGACGACGCAGGCAATAAGACAAAGTGGCACAAGCCGAGACGCACAGACACCCAGACACGCCCTGCCGCCGACACCACAAAGTATGAACTCGGTCTTAGGGTGGCAAATTAGCTGCAAGGGGCCGCGCCAAACAACATACACCCATATCAGATTCATTCCTACTGCAATGCACGCTCCGCGCGCGTGCGTAAGGCTGCTTCCATACTTTGCGCACCGACGCCGTCACGCGCGTGCCGGCGTCGGTGCGCAAAGTATGGAAGCGGCCTAAGTTGGCTCGCCGCGCAAGCGACGAGCGGAATGTCGCTCCCCGCTTCAAAACGTCAAAGCTGCCCCACGAGGATTGGCCTGCGTTAGCCGGCCGATCCGACTGGTATGCATATATCTCATGCGTCACCACGTCAGGCATCGTGAACCATCTTTTTTACAAATGCGCAAAAATTACCAGAATCTTTTATATTCGTTCCATGAGCCGCTAATCAAAAGTTCTAGTAATACTTCGTTTGGAAATACACAAATGTTTAAGAACTAGTGGTTTTAAATGGACGAGCGATTGCTTTGCAGTCGTACTCATTCCGGACCGGTGGCACGGTCTTGCACGCAAGCGACTGTTTTTTACAATGGCTCTACATATAATTTCGCAGTGAAAATTTCTGAACTAATACTTTCGTACCCTCCATGAACACAGTAAATCGTTCTTTAGAAATCTCAGACACGGCAGAAAATTGAACACGTAATAAAATGAATAAGAAGACATGAACTGCGACCTCTTCTTACGCTTTCACCGCGAAACGATTCTATGTTGAAGATTTTTTAACTGAACTCCTTTTGAAACTACATGCCCCCATGGCATAGTATGCGAGAAAAAAGTGCGTCCTAACGCTAGTCGCATTGTGGAAACGCATTGCCGTCACCACTTTGCGGAGGAGATGGTCGTTTGGCGCGGCCCCATGGAGCTAATTTGCCAATGGGGCACTGCCAAAGCTCCTCCCCTGAAAAGGCTTAGGTAAATCTGGGAGAGTCCAGACGGCCCATGTGCCCCACTAGCAAATTAGCTGCAAGGGCCGCGCCAAACGACATACACCCCTTTGCGGCCATCGTTAGGAAGCTTTTTTTACGATACCACTGCGAGCTTCCCAAAATTGAGCAGAATCTCAGTTTAAGATCGGAAAAGAATCCTAGAGTTATTTTGGAAGTTAGTCAAAATTTCAACATCCTAGCGTTAGCCCTTCTTCGAAGGTGTCACGCATATGACTATGTGACACTCGACACTTCTTTCAGGGAATTAATTATCGATTACAGCTTCAAAATCGACATTTTCGCACGAAGAGAGTGGCCTTTTACTGAAAATTCTGGTAAAAATGAACGAATGTCAAAAAACGTACATCCCGATCTCTGAACGGACGTTTCCGAAGGGCATCACGGTCGACGAGAGTCTTGAGATACTTGTAATTTCTGAGACGACAGAAAAAACGAACCAGAATAATTGACTGAAAAGTGTAAAGAAAAAACTAAAGAAGTGGACCGGTCAACGGGAAGCGAAACTCACTTGTCTGAAGAGCTTCCGCATATCCGGTTTCGAGTAAGCTTCACCCACTGTATTCATCCAAGGCTCCGTCAAACATTGTTTAGCTGTCAGCCTTTCTGCTGGGTTAACTCGCAATAAGCCAGATATCTGAAATAATGAAATGAATCACTGGCGATGTATTGATGCTTGCAGTGTTTATACTGTAAAACTTTTGAGGACTTGCCGCTTTCCAATCTGGAGAAGAAGCTCTGAAGAAGAGTAACTAGTAAAAACGTCGGAACTACTACACAACCATCCTCCATCACATTCTAATTCTTGAATCCCTTGGTTATGGTATTGGTAAAAAGAAGTAATATTGCAACCTCCAGTATGATAAAAACTGCGACTTTGGAAACATACGAACTGAAGAAATTGGCGATGTTTGAGTCTTAGAAATGTTTTAAAACTGTAGAAAGCCTCACCATATCCTTTGCTTCTTGGGTAATAGTGGACCACTGTTCAGCTCGGAATTCATACCTGCCTTCTTGGATCATACGCATCATAAGCAACTGCCTAAATATGAGATTCGAGTGCAGATTTCAGTGCACTGGCTGGATTATACACCCAGCCGTTGAGCTAAAATCACTTTATTCCAGTTATAACCACGTCACACTGAGGAGCCAATTTTTTTGAAAAGTTCATGACTCGACATAACTCGATTTGTGGTTAAAAACGAAGCGAGAATGCGAGCAAAGGGGTTTACGGAACAGCAGACACTCCTTTTCTGAGCGGATAGATGTCGTAATGCTTCTCAATTCCAAAATTAAGAGAAGGGAAGTAAAAATCGCTCAATCCTACTCAGTATACTCAGTATTAATATAAATGAAAACGATGACTACAAAATAGGCAGCTGTACATATTCAAAGACATGTGGTGTGCAAATTTCAGGCCAACGTAAAGGTGATAGTAGTGGGGCTAAGTATCAGTCTAGGGAGAAAAAAATCAGTGATAAGTCTCATGCAAGACTTCCTTTTGCCCAATCAAGCCATTCCACACCCACTACAGTCCATCCCCCACCACCTGTGTGCCTAGAACATGGTGTCATAACACGCTCCACAACCCTTTTTAGACTTCACTCTAGTAATCATTTCATATCCACAATTACTTCTTACGAAATGGAAGCTTCCACAAGAGAGAGGATTGGGTCGAGCATAAAGAGGATAAAACCATCATGAGCATACGGTCTTGGAACAATGGCGGCCACTACGAACATCCGAGGATGCGAATTTCTGGCGTTTGGCGCACTAACTGAGGAAGGAAATGCTGTGCATTAGTATGTATTTATGCGCGAATTACGCACTGTAGGCTGGCAATGTGCCAGCTTGGCATGAAAATAAATCCAGCACTGATAAATTCGTTTTGTAACAACCCCAAGCCACTACTCGATACCGTACTGCCCTTACAACGTAACTCGACCCTAGGAGGACTGTGAGATTCAGCCAATGTACGAGTCCGTAGTTTTGTCCTCTCAATATAACACAAGCTTTTCGTTAATTAGCCGACCGCGAAGTGATGGAGGTACGAGAAATGCCGCGTTGTAGTCCCAGATTCAGCGTTTTATTGTAGAACTGAGAACCACCAATCTGGGCCCGTATCGGCTCACGAAGTCTAGGATCAAACCCGATCAATCCTAGAGCTCGTGAGCAAACCGAGAAATACTGCAGAATGTGGAGCTATAGTGAACTGTCATGATGCGCAAGCCTTTATCATAACGTGGTGGATGTGTTGTACATGTTCAAATGTGGTACATTTGATATACTGCGGAAAGTAGACGTAAGTGGGAAGACAACTGCTCACGTATGTCTGAAATCTCATGAGAGAAAACTCAACTTCGATGATAAAATGGGGCATAACCAGCAAGTAAGGTGTACATGATAACTCCGAGAGCCCACTCGTCTACGGGATAAGAATACCCCGGTGCATCTTCATACATCTGACATCTCAGTATTTCTGGAGAAAGATAACCAGGTGTTCCACACAACTCTAAAATGATAAAAATAGCTGTGAATAAGGGCGGCAAACTAAGCGATGGTTGCTCAATTCAATCACGAATATCACCTCTCAATAATTGGTTCTCCTTGAGTTTAATTGCAAAGCCGAAGTCAGATATCACTATTCGTTCATCATCGATACACAGAATGTTCTCGAGTTTCAAGTCACGGTGTACAATGTTTTTGCTATGCATGAAGGCCACACCATCGAATAGTTGGCGCATCAAACGGCGAGCCTGGAAGAGGCGATACAAAATCCTTCTTGGCACTAATTTATGAGAAGATCTTGAGACCTTCTTCTCTGAGACTGTCACAGTACTGTTCAGCTGATCAAATAACTCTCCTTTTGGTGCCATCTCGAAAACAGCGAATAAGAACGAGGGAGTTGAATAGAAGTCATGAATAGTAACTGGAAAAGTCAGGATAAACTCTGAAAACAATGTTAAAGAGAAAACAAATATTACTTATTGATGGGTGATCGGAAATTTGCCGAAGTATCTCAATCTCAGAGATTGTTTCCTCTTTGAGACGACGTGCTTCGTGCTATAACATGCGCAAATTTACTACAATCCCAACGGACGTTGCTACTTAAAGATAGTAGCACTAACGGAGAACACTTATTGAGATGCTAAAATCGAGGACTAGACACATTCACTACTCAAAACTGACTTCAGACTGTTTCTCTGTGGAAATGTCGACCACTTTGACGGCATAAACCTGACCGGAGGATTTTTCGACGCACTTACGAACAGTGGATGCTAATCCTCTCCCCAATACCTAGTAACGGATAGAAAATTAACCTCAGATCTCATTACGACATTACGGAAAAAAGGCACTAATCCAATCGAAGCAGGCAAACCTCCTTAGATTCGTAGATCGCATAAAAATCACGATCGCTTGGTAGTGGTGGCGTGGTTCTGCCATTCTCTGGTTCATCTACAAAAAAATATACAACCAGAGCACTCTTTCTGTAAATCAAAGGAACAGCCCACAAACCATGATCCTCGTAATCTGACTCAGCACCTATGGACATGAGATCTTATCTTAAAGAGTGATTATTATTCAAAAAAGGAGTTAAACCACTGAGAGAATAATGCGCAATGCACGCTCGATTCTTCCAACTATACACACTCTCGAATAGAAGACTTTGTAGCATTAAAAACAAGCAAATGCTTAACGACTGAACATCTAATCACAATAATGTAACAAATGATGACCTAGATGACTAACTCGGAGGTGTCAGAAAAAAACCGCGAGCAGATGCTCGGGTAGCTTCAAATTTCTAAAGGTATAACAAGCGAGTCAGCCTAAACGAGTGCTTAAGCGAGAACACGCTGTCAAGGAAGAACACTTGAGCGATATTCTACGAAATATCTACCCGCTCCATTAAAGCAGGCAGCATAACGCAGAAATAAGAAAAACAGATCGAGTAAAATCGAAAATTCCTATGGTTTCTTTACATATTGGAAAACTTTCACCCTAACCACTCAGACACATAACTGAGTGATGACGGATGAATAACAAAAAACAATTAGAATAAAACAATCATCGAGAACATTGCATCAAATGATTACCGTCAACAATTGGTCAGACCACACGGTAGTCAAAGGCATGGTGGTCAGGAACCCAGCATAAAAATTTATAAAGAAATAAGCGTTCAAACACATCAGAAAGCTCTATGCAAGGGTGAAAGTGGTTAATACCGATTTCACACAAACTGAGGACATTAGAGGTGATTGCAAATGAGCTGTTTAAGAGGCACAAGGCTGTTCGCTATCCACGGGAGTCATCACGGGAGATGATCCCCCACCGAAAATTTGCGCTTGTGGAAACAATGAACGGGCTTGTCGAACGAAAGCGTCCAACTGAAAGTGCACAAAAAATCAGTGCACAACTACACGTTGGAAACTTTCAAGTCGTAAAGCTGCTTCCTCCCTCCATTAACGAATAATCAATTAAAATCTCTCGCGCTACAGAAAACGAAGCTCCAGTTTTCTTACCTCTTCTTTGCTCCACACACCGAATCGTCCATACTGAATTCCGTTGTAGAGGCCTACTACCGTCTTCAATGTTCGCCCGGTGAGTTTGTCGTCCTCTATCGACTTTACGATCCAATTTTTCGTTGTTGACTCACTTCCCGGATCAAGAATTAGGTTGCACTCGGCCACTAGAAAAAAAACCACTTTCTAGTGAACTGTCGCTTTAGTCTACAGTTGTATATGCTACCTCATTTTTTCATCACTGTTTCAGAATGTCTCTGCACCTCATGTTTCAAGGAACTTTACGTGAATCCCTTAGTCTGCTACGTTGCACCTTTTCGGGACAATTACCTAATAAAGAGTTTATCTCATAGCTCACTGAAGCGATCTGATTATCAAATACAATAGCGAACTTAACTACTGTTGCTGATCAAGCAGTCATGAAAACAGTTATTGGTTTACCCTTAATTTCCAGACAGATTGCGTAAAGGATCGTGGACTAAGAAGCAGAAACTCTTTCCAGAAGTTACTACAAGGATGCTGAGTTATGGGCAAAAGCTTCGGTGCCGGAATCCATGGATTAGCACAGATCCCCGGAAAGGATGAAGTGCGGGTTCGAGTCCCGTCCGGCACCGATGCTTTTGCCCGTAACTCAGCATCCTTGTAGTAACTTTCGCATCGCGAGCTGCGGCGATAAACAGCAGTTATCAAAAATCAAAAATATCAAAATCTTTCCAAAAGCTTTTTACGCTTCGGGTTTCACCGTGCATAAAGTGCTATCATTATACAACCGAGTCCTAGCTCTAACCGAATCGAAGACTCATAGCTCTATCGGATCAGTAAGACCACTTACCTGCTAGACGATGACGTAAACTATTCACATTGGTGTTTTTGAAATTTTCATTGAGTACCGCGGGATCCGTTATGGGGAATAGTTGGGATGAAAAATCCTTCACCATGTCACCGATAACACCACTTAACACCGCAGTTTCTTCTGAAATAGTGCATCATAAGAAAGTACTCGCATTTCCCAACAAAGAAAACTATTAACCGTATTTCAAAAACTTGACGCGGCATACGTGGAGGTATGGATCATTGGTATCCAAGTCAGCAGCTTTCTTCAAACATTTGAGCATTAGCAGTGGTTTCTGCTGCAAAATAAACAGGTGTAAACTAGCTACAGAAAAATTCGCTTTCCTTGATCTCATTTGAAAACGTTCTCTAGAGCCTTCCGATCATTAACTGCTTGGAACCATCCGCATATGCGAGTAATATCGATTAGGCATATGTGAGTCACTGAAATCGCTTGCTGATAATGAACCAACGGGGATGGGGATGATAGGAGGATTTATTATCCCCATCCTCGTTGGTTACTTGCGAAAAGCAAGGATACATTTCGTGATCGGTACAAAACTATCGAACAGCCAGCAAGGATTTAACGCGCGAACGGGAGTTGTTCATTACTAACGTCAGACGTGAATCTGTTTACGAGGCCCTTGTGAGAGTGGGAAAATGAAGCTGATGCTGGAAAAAAAAGAGTAGAGAAACGACTATGGTTTAGTAGATTGCTTTCACTGATCATCTTATGCTGCTTTACGAGATAATAGTTCCGAGCAAGTCGGTTCATTGTCATATAATAGGATAATCGGCAGTAGTCAATGAAACATGATGAGTAAATGATCTACCGCATCGATCAATAGACACAGTGCACGACATGTTGAACAGACAGAAAAAAGCTCGTAATGTAGTACCACCTCACCGCAAGCAAGTTCCAATTAGTCTTTGTAAAATGACTGTGCTAACGGATTGGACTAATGCTCCTGATCTGAAGGTTAACAGTACCTTTCTAAGATATATCTCGAATCCGAGATTGTACGCCGTGACATGTTTACTTCCGAGCATATGCAGATGCTGAACAAATTTAGCAGCGTCATCCAGTGGCTTCTGCGTTTTTACCAGTGCATCCGCGTCGAACTGCATGGCCGGATTAGTGTACTCATCCTTCTTGAATAGATGAAATATAAAGAGATTGAATTGACTGGGGCTTTGTTTTAATTCAGCCAGGTTTGCAGAGATGCAGCTGATTTTACCAGATACTATTTAAGATCACCTTTCCAGCATTTTTCTTCTGTTCTTGCTCCTTCTCTTGTTGTTTCTTTTGCTGCTTTTTCAACTTCTTCAATTCGGCAGCAGTGAGACCATCCGCTACTGGACCAGCGCCGGAGAAATCTTGAGGACGATCTACCATCCGCAAATAAATCTTAAATCGCCACATAAATAATTACAGAAATGGGAAAAGGCTAAAAGGAACAGAGGTCGTTTACCCTAGCAGCAATTTTAGCAGCTTGGTAGTAGAAATCGTGAGTACGAAGGACATCCTCGAGACGTAGCAGCTGCACATAAGAGCATAACGTCACTTTTCGTAGGCAATAGGTATGGAAGTCGTATTGATCTTCAATCATTCCCACAAAATGCTAGAAATCCCGCTTTCGAGTGAGAATCAGCACAGTGAAGAAGAGAAAAGTATAAGTACACTACTACCTGGTCTATCTGATGTACTTTCTTTAATGCATCACCATAACGACCTTCGGCAAGAAAACATCGAGCACACTCCAGTTCATACCACATACACTGCATCTCATTCAAAGTTGTAGAAGCTCTATCACCCTCCTGAAACCTCATAAATTCATAACTGATACACACAGGTTCGTACGCATAACTTGAACAAGAGTAAGTTGAAGTACTGCGTTTCGGTCAATCTGACCACTATGAGCCATAGAGATGAATAAGCAAAGTTGACCATTTCGGAGAAAAGGAGGGAGCAAGAGGAAAACAGACAAACCCTGGTAAATTTCGCACACATCTTCTCAGCACGCTCCCTTTGTCCTGCACGAAGAAGATATTTGGCACATTTGCTGTTGATATATCGATCGGCCGTGTCCAGCGACTGAGCTTCATCCATGAGCCGAGCAGCTTCAGAATAGTCACCGGCATGCTAAAAGTTGATGTGAAGATAAATGCGTACAAAAATTACAGAAATTTTGCAAAACTTGTAGTAATATCGAGACACAGTGAATGGCCCTCATTGAAGACATGCTCGGACATGTATGAGGGTGAAATGAAGCAGTTAGCCTAAAATTTTTAGGAACTTACCTTGTATATTTTTGCCTTGATCATGAGGGTTTCTATCAAAGTTGGCGTGTGTGCAAAAGCACATTCCGCGTACTTCAGAGCAACAGGAATATTCCCTACACGATCGAAATGCTGCGCAATCAACAGGTACAGCCAAAGTGCGGATGTTGGAGACTCCATTTCTTCTTCGTCGCCTGTTCACAAAAGCCATGTATCAATTAGCATTATAACATTCATACCGAGCTAACGGTGATGAACGAACCATGGAATGATCCACCTCTGTAACCATTATTTTCGACCTTCTTGACATAATCCAGTAGCAATTGCTCAATAATGGCAACCTAAATAAATATTTGAACACAATCAATATCACGCGGTAAAGTTTGAGTGATTCGCGCAAACCTTTGCTGGATTATTATATAGAGGGACTAAATTCTTGAAAAGGCTTGGCACGCCCTTTCGCAGTCCCTTGATTATCCAATCATCGAGGCGGCGACTCAGCTCAAGTCCCTCTAATAGATACAATGGTTGACGTCGTGGAGCAGCCGCTCGTTTATGTCGCTCAGCGAAACTATCGTACATTGCTACACGTTCAGAAATTGGAGCTCCTAAAAAAATTGATACAAATTTATCTGTATGTCTGTAGCACCCTGGCCAGTATTCATATTTAGGATGAGATCAAAGCCTGATAAAGCAGTTATACTGGTGACAGACTTCGCGATTCTGCGACATTACAGCTCCGCAATTCAGCCATTTTGCCTCTGATCGCAAAATCGCAAGGTCGCACAATCTTGGAGCTTGACATCAGACTATGAGGCCTTCCTGAGAATATTACTTATGATAGTTTTTCGAGATAGTCGCATACACCACCTCACCGTTTGAAAAATCACAGTACCACATCGCTAGGCCTCTGAAGGCGAGCTATGTAAAAAAAACTTAAATTCTATGAGAAAGGAGGGAGCCGGTCATGACAGGAGTAAGACTGTGAGAGTCACCAAAGGCCTTGTTGTCCATTCATCAATCTTATTCGGTTTCGAGCGCGTAGGACTTACAGTGAGGTGGAGTGGATTTAGCAGGAGACAGGTGACAATTAACGCGGCGCCTTCTGACTACGGAACCCGAAAAACACGTCAGCTACTTTCGAACGAAAAACGAGTAGCCAACTACTGGACATGGAAACAGAGAACTGCAAATATACCTTCTCCAAGTCCGAGGCAAGTCTCCAATCTATCGTAATAGGATATATTTTCCGGATTTCGGTCAATAAGTTGACGATAGACTTTTTCAGCATCTTCCATCCGACCAAGGTCCATCAAAATTGAGCCTAAAAATTCACCACGATCATCGAACATAACACCTCGGTAAAAATAAGAAAAGACGGTGGATACCTCTTCTTTCCATATAGGTGACCTTGTCAACTATAACGGCAGCATTTTCCTCTAGTTTGGACAACGCCTCCTCTAACTGACCAGCTTCACATAATATCATATTTTGATAAAGTACTAACTCGGAATGCTCGAAATCATATGACGTGGGCTAGAAAAGGATATAGCTAAGAAACCATGGGCGCAATACTAAAGCCGATAGTAACCATTTAATAACTAGACTTGACCATTTAACATACTCGACTATAGTGCTTACCTTGTTGTTTTGAAGAAATTCTGCCAAAATAGTCAAAGCCTTCTCATAATCCTTGAGGAGATGATAGGCAGTTGCATAACCTATCCAAGATACCCGTTGTGTTGGCCGGAGTCGTAGTAAGTGATACCGCGATTCCTGGCAAAACCATTGTATGCTCTAGTCCACTTGCAATTTCTTAACATACTGGAATAGTTCCCTCACCTTGTACCCTTCGAAATCTCTCATTTGTATTTGTAGTAACGCTAAGTCTCGCAGAATCTGCATATTATCTTTGTCGAGTAACAGAGCCCTCTTGTAAGCCTGAGTAACAAAGATACAAGCAAGCATAGATGAAAGAAACAGGTCTAACGAACCTTGATAGCCTCATCGTACTTTTTATCTGAGCGTTGAACGAGCCCATAGACATGCCAGCAGACGTACGATTTCAGGTCAGCCTAAAGAAAGTAGTCGATACATGCCGCGAAAAATGAATTTCAGCCTGACATGCTGATTTGTACGGAAAAGTTCACGAGAGGGCTACGCCGATTCGCGAACACTTGCCGCTATTCATGAGTGAATCGTAGTGGCTTCTGTGGTCACCAGACAGATTCCTCAAACGGCGATGCTTCAAGAACATGATCGAACTCTATATGAGCATGTGTGGAAACTGTAACTTCCTAACAAATATGCCAGGAAGGCTCTACTGCCTTCGACGATACTGCAAAGGTACCCTTGCAGCCGAGTGTCACCGAGGACAAACCAGTCATGTACTACCAGAAGATAAGTAAAGGCAGGTAATGATGTTGCAGCATCGCGTTGTTTCGGTATAAGGAGAGATACGGATTGAAGCAAGAACAAAAGTTATTGTATTCGAGCGAATATTCAATGAATACACAGGCTTATACTGGTATTTCGTCCTGGGTTCGCTTCAGTATTGCCGATCAAAAGTTTGGTACGAATCGAACAATGAGTAGGTGTAACAGTAAAATTATTGATATATTGCCAACTGTAGCACGGCTCAATCAAAACGCTAGGAATTATAGAATTAGAGATACTGAATTCGAAAATTCCATTTAACAGCTTCAATAGATGAAAGATTATTAAAGCTTGGCTTATAAGTCATGTACCGAGGCAGATGAGGTTCTTCAATCCAGCTCATCTGCTGTGCTCAGCGTTTTCAAATGAGAGCATGGAGTTATGTTGTAAAGTACGGAAAGATACCCACCATGAGCCCCCTTTTGACGCACTCCTGTGCTTCTTGTTGCTTTCCCATACAATTCAGAATCAGTCCCTTCATTGCCAAAGTTTCTAAAAAAGCTTTTCTTGGGATGAAGTAAAACACTATTATTAGGTTGTCGGGAAAATTCTTTCGTTTTTAAAAAACGTGCTTTTTCCCTCCGAACTGCTTTCCAGCAGTTTCTTCTGTAAACATACATGTAGTACAAGTTCACACGCATTTATAGGTATTATTGTCTTTCATCTCCCGGATAACCTTTTTCGGCAATATAATTATATCAAAGGGCAATGTCATCTTCATTATCGAAAGTTTTTCTTTGAATAGCGTTAGATAGGAAAGGAAAAGATGATAATCCGAAGGAGCAAAATCAGCTAAGATGGATGGGGCAGCACTTATCATTCAAGCTCGAGAATTTTTTGGTGAGTCACCTTTTCAGTAGATGGGAAGACTCGCCAAAAATTGACTAGCCAAGAAAATCCCCAGGTTGAATGGGAAGTGCTACCCCATCCACCTTACAGCCCTGACCTTGCTCCTTCGGATTATCATCTTTTCCTTTCCCTATCTAACGCCATTCAAAGAAAAACTTTCGATAATGAAAATGACAATGGCCCTTGATATATTTATTTTGCCGAAAAAGGTTATTCGCGAGGTGAAGGACAATAATATCCATAGATGCGTGTGAACTTGTACTAAATGTATGTGTACAGAAGAAATTGCTGGAAAGCAGTTCGGAAGGAAAAAAGCACGTTTTTAAAAAACGAAAGAACTTTCCCGACAATCTAATATATTGTAATGCGTCATTTAAAGCAGATCATGCACAAAACTCACCTCCATGTTCAGAAAAGTTAGGATTGCTTAGGATAGTCTTAGCATATTTCAATCCAAAACGATATTTCTTGTGCTCATAGGACTTCTGAAAAGACGATACAGCTAAAATCTTCAGAAGAAAGAAAGGCATGTGGATGTGAGGAGTATTTCAGAGCAGTGCATATCCGCACTGCGTCCATAACGTAGCAGCCATTCGGCAAATCACATAGTAGGAATGGCAAAAATAACTTACAATGATCTTCTTAAATAGACCTAGTTCTTTCGATGGCAACGGCTGACTACTTGACTGACCCGGGGGAGTCATCCCTTAACCCTAAAACAAGTAGTTTTCAATATGTGTAAAGTGTACAAGAACGGTTACTGATAATCAATGTTTCTTTATTATGAATTGTCTTTATCGGGAAGGTATTCGATGCTTTAACACAGATCCACGACGTTTAGAACAGAAACATGAACAATTATCCATAGCAATCATATATTTGGAACAAACAGCTATATCCACCACAGTTCTCAAAAGTATCGACAAAATAACAACAGTAAAATCCTTCGGCCACTACCAAGGCTAGAAAGGTAGTGCAATGAGACAGTCCGGATGGCATCCTTGTAGACGTTGTGTGAATGTATATCCTTGCGTCTTTCAACTAGGAATCGTTTACCATGTGGAATGGTCACTGATAAAAAATGGACACTAACTCTCAGAAGAGCATTTGCGCCTAATCAAAATTCAGATAGGAAACGGGGTGAAGATGGGAATTCACTTATATTATCACAATCGGTCGCTAAAAATCTCCACTCGAATAATTAAGAATTGAACCTTGACTAACTGTTAGATGCAGGGACTAAAAAGGAGGAATCATCGGCTTCAGCAGTCTTTGAAATATTGACCACTATTTTAAAGGAGATTCCCATTCAGCAACTATTTATCTATGGAGCGCTTTTACTATCGCGCATAGCACCACTGATGTTGGCAAGCGGTAGGACGTGGGAACTGCATCATTTGCTTCCTTTTACAGACAAGAAGAAGGAGGCACGGTCATAAAGAGGTCGTCTTTCGTCATTGGCTCCGACACGCTCATCACTTGTAGGTTAAGAGATAATTGAAGCGAGATGAGCTGAGTGTCAATAAGGCACGCTTGCTGGCTGTCCGTATGCAGTCACTAGCTTTTTCGTGATTCGGGTTTTTTTGCTTTTGAGGGATGGAAATAAAGGAGATTGCTTTCCGCAGGACACGGACGAGTCGTTTTGCACGCCCCCAAACTGAGGAGTTTGCCGCTGATTACTCCTTTTAGGGTGCACCATGCATACGGGATCTATACGCATGTTTTGCTGGTACTACATTGAGCTGAGGGGCCGATCCGTCATGTCAGAATGGTCGAACTGTAAAGCAAAAACATCAAATCAATGTCAGAAGACTACTTTGAAAGAATTCAAGTCGTCTTTCTCTACAAATGTTTGCTTAAAGAGCCATTCAAGGGCTTTCGACTACAAAACGAAAGTAGTAAGGATTTCAATCTATACGGGAAGTTTTCGTAGAACATGCGCCTGTTTGGTCTATGCTTGCTCAAACTCAGAACGTTTACGACTTTCAATTTATAGATTTTACGTTTACGCAAGATCTACAGACGCTTGAGACGGTATGACGACTCGAGGAGTGCATCGTTAAAGAAAGATTCGGTGCTAATGTAGTGAGGAGGGAGAGTAGGGGAGCACTCCACCGTGCTCGGCATCAGCTAACTGCACTGTTTTTGCCTAAGATTTAAGCCTGAGCGCCAGTTTAGAAAGAAACCCTTTCCCCGCTAAAGTGAGGCTTAGGTAAAGACATACCCCTTAGTGTATGATCATTGTAGAACGGTTTCGAGTAAAAACGGCAGTGCGACAATGAGTGTCCCACAAGCACATTAGCATCGACGCTGTGTGCCATGTGGCGATATATTATGTGTGAGACACGGTAGACGGCTTAGGACCCAACTCCATAAGTGCTCTTAAAGGACGTGCACGGAAAAAGAATTCCTCTGTTACCCATTCTATTATAATCAAACTCGTCG
The DNA here is from genome assembly GCA_963978905.1 of Trichostrongylus colubriformis. NCBI lineage: Eukaryota > Metazoa > Nematoda > Chromadorea > Rhabditida > Trichostrongylidae > Trichostrongylus > Trichostrongylus colubriformis. Next base: position 34,035,175 of record OZ022259.1, on the reverse strand, counting down.
CTCGCTTCGTCTGTCTGTCTGTCCGTCTGTCACGAAATTGGGCATAACATGAAATCTGTGGAGATGGGGACAAGTTCTGGATGGGTCGCGAATGGCAAGAAGAAAAGAGCACATATGGATTAAGATTGGCTCCGCCCGCGCAGGACGGAGCGTGCACTGGAATGCTTCGTTTTCAACTGAAAATTATTAATAGGGTTCCAATATGACCCAAACGTGGTGAAGAGATGGATTAAGGTGAGGGATGAGATCTGGAAGTCATGAGTCTGGGAACAGTGGGCGGAGCATTTGTGCTGGTGGGCGGAGCTCGGACGCTATATGAAAAACAACTTGTGGAAATGTCTCCCCCTCTGCCCGGAGCAGACGAAAGTAGTGCATCTCGGAACCAGGAATGGACTTTCCTCATATGAGCTCAATGGCATCAATCTCACGGCGGTGGATTAGACGGTGGATTTGGGCGTTCATCTCAATAGCAAGCTTGATTTCACCACTCATTGCGAGAAATTTCACTCTCAATGCAAAGACGAACTTACAACTTATTCAAAGCTTTATCCTCCACCAATACACAAGTTCTTCTGGCTGCATATAAGAGCTATGTCAGGCCAATTCTAGAGTATGGTACCACAGTGTTCAACCCATGTAAGCAGTTTTGTGTCAAAAGAGACTAGAGGCCGCTCAGAATAGCTTCACGCGTAAACTATTTTTACGCTGCCTTAATTTCTCTTACATTTCAGTGCCGGACTCTTCTCTCGAGACAAACTACTCGGGTTGCAAACCCTCTCAGTCAGTCAGGAGAAAGGTTAATGATGTCGTCATGGTAGGTAAAATACTCAATAGCCAGGTACAGGTAAAATCAAATCATTTTTTCCATCAATAACTAGAGGAAGCCTCAGTAAGATTATTTTCAAAGGTGCCCGCGGTGGTCTTCGGCATAACTTCTTTGTCAATCGTTCTGGATCAACCTTGGCCAAACACAACCCTCTCGCTGTTTCGGTCATTTTCTTCAAAACCTATCTCAATCGCATCTTGGACTGAATAGTACTGAATAGGATGACTAGCTAATTCTACTTCTTTCTTCTCTTTTCTCGATTAGTTCTTTTCTCTTGATCAGTTTGTTCCTATCGCCATACGTTGCCGAACAGGTTCCGCTGTTTTATCAATTATGAATTGCGTGACATGCTGTACGGTTTTTCTTTTGCTTATAATTCTATTTCTACCGGATATTTGCTGGCAATTTCTTTTCTTACATGCATGTCATGTAATAAAGTGTCAAGTATCAAATAGAGACGAGCTTGGGATGGGTATGGCATGGTACAAGAAGATAGGAGCAAACATGTACCAAGTTAAGGTCTGCACACGGTTGGCGGAGCGTGCACTTAAACGTTCTGTCCTTATATCAAAGATTGCTTGTTCGGTCGGTTCGAAAATGATCCAACGTGAGGAAAAGTTGGGCTAAGGTCTGCCACGAGTACCCATGAAAAGAGGCCTGGACACGGTGGGCGCCTGAGTGGGGGTCGGTACAACGAAAATTCATAACTCGGTTCCAATGCAGCCTCGAGACCAGTAAAAAATCGGCAGAAATGACTAATGTCAAAGTTATATTAAACATGCTAAAATGAGTGAAAACCTCCACAATGGGCGGAGGGTGATGTGGTAATGGATTGAAACAAGCAATTCTGACCGAGCCAGTGCCGCCCATGACATTACGTGCGCAGTAGTGTGCGCCAGCCCAACTGGTACACTTATCGCATTTGCCTAATAAGGGCCTCATGCAAAGTTTCACGCGGAAAAGTGAGAATCTGGCGGCCGAGGGAGCGGGCCCTCATAGTAAGTGCTCGCCTTGTCGTCTGCCGCGTCAGAGACGCAAATTGGGAACAGAACGTTACGTAAGCAGTCCCTCCCTTTGTCTCCGACCGCGGCGGACGACGGGGCGGGTATTTGCTGTGAGACCTTGACCATCACTTTGAGGAGCTGTATCTTAGCCTGATTCTCACTTTTTTCGCGTGAGACTTTGCATGTGCCCTTATCAAAGGTACTCCTCGCGAGAAATCGTGAGAATTACCGCGCGTATTACAGGACTGAGAGGCCCTGGTCTACTCACCAACGAAGAAAAATAATCAAAACCCTTCACAATTACCAAAAAATAAAGCTTTCTGCTCTCAGTCCTCGTACGAGTATTGGTAATTAGAATTGAGTTTTGCTCAATGAATCGCGCAAAACGCTACGATATCACCTATTCTTGCAGGTTTACTCTTCACGTAAGAGCTACATTGGAAATTTGTTCGTCTAAGGGTAGGTGTGATTCGGCTCGGTGGGCTCAACTCGGCTCAGGTCGACTAGGCCGTGCGCGGCGAGGGTAAGCCGTGGCGTCGCGGAAATGGTGCGATCTTCACAACCGTCCAAGGGTCCTGAGAAGATAAGCGACCCATTTGGTTATCGAATGGTGTGCCTTCAAGTAAATACAGCATAAATATATGGGTAACAGAGGAACTTCTTTTTCTGTGCACGATTCCTTTAACACGCGCGCATCGGGTCGCTCCCCGCACTCGCCTGTTCCAAACTCTGTATTAAATATAAACACCTCAAACGAGCTCTGCAACACCGCGATTTGCGACTTCGCAATTTCGCGGTCGCGAGGAATCGAATGCGAAATCGTCAAAATGCAGTCCGTTGCAGAAAGCTCTTTTCTCATGTGCTTTGCTTTTTTGGTGCTCTCAAATAGCTCTCCATAATTTTGAATTTCGGAGTACTCGTGCCACTCTCAGGATACATAATGATGAAAATAATGGTAAAAAAGAAACAAGAATCAGCAAAATTATCTGTGGACGGAAGGTGTCGTTTACAGAGGAGAGGGATGAATGTAAACAAATCACCAATCTTACGAGCACACGTCGAAAGACGAGATCTCTTCTGATACTGCGAGTGGTGTCCCAAAAAGGAGCTATCTACAGGGGGTGCCAAAAAAGTAATTTTGCTCACGGCTCACATCCGCTAAGTGTACAAAACATAGGGAAACGAAAGAGATGAAAGTAATAAGGCAAAATATTCCCGGAATGTTCCTTTAGAAACAGGAGCAAGCTGAGACTCATTACTTTCACCTTCTTCAAAATATCCGCTTAAAACAGTAGAGCTACGCTCCGTGGTAGGCCTTTTGTGGGAAGCTCCCATAAATTATCCCTTCAATTCATGGGAGTCACAGAGCCCTTGCTGCTCGGACAACGCTTCTATGGTCCGAAGGTTCGTGGAAACGAAGGGCGCTGAGAAGCCTGAAAAAACGGAATGTTTAAAAGCACCACCCAATATGAATCCCCTTAGGTATCCAGAGTGAACGGATCTTAGCAAGGTTGTGAACGACGACGAAATTTCGGATTTTGCCTAGTTGAGGTGACACATCCTGTTCACTCGACAATCTCCCGTTCCTGCAAAAGGCCATTACGGAGTATAGTGATAGAGTGAGTCTGCTCTTAACTTTAGGGATGACAATACCTTGTCAGAATTTTTTGGAGTTCGACTAAAGTAGGTTTGAAAGTGGAAGAGAAAATAATTTCTTCTTTTGGCACCCCCCGTAATACGGTGGGGCGAGGGTCGGGTAAAGTGTGATGAAGAAGCCATTCATGCACCCCGGATTCCCTTCCTTGCCTTAGATGAGATTCACGCCCCGCTTTAAAATTATTTTTTTTCGTGCCATCCTCTCTATCTAAATTGACTTGATTTCAGTGATGGGATACGATTTGTATACATCGTCTTAAACTGCCGCGCATACCCACAGCGCTTAATCATAATATGTATGACACAGGAAATATTGAGGTGTTTCGTGTTAGGGCTACGATTGCTCCCTCGAACCACCCAACATAACATCTAGATGGACCACTGTGATGGCCACTCCGCTTCCGTGGTGGTAGAACCCTAAGGCACGCCTTTTGAGGCGGATTTTGCTGTTAGGGGCATTTTTAGTCGATCGGGGGATATGAAGGTATAGATGCACATTAATGTACAGCAGTGAAAGGACGGAATGAGAAAAGAACAAAACCCGAGGGCTGGAATCTCCTTTCTACCGCTGATATTCAACGGGGACGTGTTTTCGCTCCCTTTCCATCATGAAAGGTGGTGACGCAGCCAGCCAATCCAGCGTTATTGTGTTGCGTAGCCCTCCACGGCTACGCCACAGTCGGCGCACACCTCACCGTGACGTTGTCTGCATAGTTCGCGTTGCCGGCAAGGCGTGTCGGGCACAGACGCTAAATGTCATCTGATCGACGCAGAAGCTGGTATCAGACTCAGAGAGCTCACTCCCCGTTTTTGCCCGCCGGCAACAGCGTCGACAGCGGTACCGTAATCGCAAAATATGACAGCGGCCCAAAGCACCCCGGTGAGGTGGTGGTAGAGAGCCTGAGGCACGGCGAATTTTCTTCAAATTATCTATCTGATAGCTGTGCCCATTCAAAGGGCACATGCTCCCCGCACTGACTTCTCTCATCCCTCTCACCATGTCTTTGAGTACAACATCTTTTGTCATTTGCTCAGCCACACCTTGTGTGTTTGCGCAAATGCACAATATCGCGTACAAAGTAGCTTATGATTCAGCTATCCAACAGGAATCACCACGAATGGTAAGTTTGTTTGCCTAAAACCTTCAATCTGCGTACCGCGCATTTTTTAGCAAAGCTCCTACCGGTGCAGTGAAGCATCTACAGCATGATTCAAAGTGTTGCCCCACCCTTCGGTCTGCGTTTATACTTAACGTACTTCTTGTGGTTGTATCAGGTCAAGCTGTAAGACCGCGCTCATACATTGCGGTGCCGGCGGCAGCGGGTGGATACATGTCCTGCGTTCCCGCCTGTGCCCCCTGGCTCGTTGCCTGCGTCGTTTCTGCACCTCCCCGTCCTCCACTCTGCCTTGCTACCTACGAACGCAGCCACGCTCTTCTGGCGCAAAGTATGAACGCGGTATGACAGAAATCAGAGTAACACTCTTCATTCTTCGTCATTGCGTGAATAACTGTCTCCGCCAACTGGGTTCCGGATGCCGTCTGCCACTTCGCAGTGCACTGCGCCACTGATGAGTATTGGCTCAATCTATATACAGTTATTGGATACAATAGACACCGAACCGCTGCTAATGCACTGAAGAGAAATTCCAATTTACACCTTAAGCAACCACTTTAATACATGTTATCACATGAGTATAAGCTCTAATTCATGCATATAACAAAGCCTTGAAAAGAACCAAACATTTGAAATGCATGCTTGACCCTTAAATCACAACATTATGCGCTTAAAAAATGGCAATTATCAATGGAACACTGATCGTGAGTTTAAAGGACCTATGTAAATACAAAAATTTATAGTGAAAATAAAATTAAGCAACAATCACAAAAACATCACAAAAATAGTTATTTGATTATTCTATCGTATAAGAGAATTGAAACAATAGCTACTATACGAAACACATTGAGACTAACAAAACGGCAGAGTACTTCAAACAAGGATTAAATTTTCATACAAAGTTTTTCCAAATGAGCTTAACAAATCAAATAGTAATATGACGACTTGGCCCTGCACTCATGGGCTCAATCCAACTTCCACTTTATCCACAACCACAAACATTGAACATACAACTTCAATAAATGAAGGAGCAAGATGTACGGCTGAAGTAATGAGTACCAGAGCATCATACCCGACTAGGCAAAAGTTTATTTGTATTGACTTCTCCAAGTAACACTAATTGCTATTATTATAGCCCAGTTCCATTGTGAGGACGGAGCTTGGTAATCCACGACTAAGTAACCTATTTTTTATGCGCCAACACTTAAAAGTATAGCTACTTCTGGGCAACTTTGATTTGTCGTAGCTTTAGAGCTCTGAAATGTATTTTTTCGAGATCGGCATCATTCAGATTGAGTTCACAAACCTGAAATATGTACGTACTATAACTTTGTAAGCATAAATCTAGAATATAACTGGCTGGGCGAGTAACACAACAGAATTATATACTGGGAAATGGTCGATACTGATCAACCAATATCGCCTCGCGCAGTTCCACACTGTAACAAGCGCAGTACCGAGCACTAGCCCAACTGGTTCTCTACAAACATATACGCTGTTTAGCAGCCGGGACTCCCGACGAAACTGATATCGGTGTAGAGGGTAGTAGAAGAGCTGAGCATATAGTGCTTCTACTGGGTGTCGATAAATTAGTCATTTACTACTGCATATCGCATCACTGAAGGAAGCCACGATTCTTCGGCGGTTAAGATAATCTAGCGGCCCACACCTCTTGTTACAATGATGTCGAGGACCAATGTAAATGGATCAGGAATGAAATGCGTCTATCCATAATTCAGTTAGCTGATGTGGTCACTATTGGGAGCTTAGATAGTTCTGGGACCGATAGTTTTGTATTCAATAGAATCGATTGGGAGCAATTCGTCCATTTGGTGAGCATCTAATTCTTACATGTTTGCGGTAGATCCATATGCCTGTTATCGACGCCTATCTCTTCATGAACATGGACAACTATTTGGAATTTTAATGGTCTAGCGGTCGAGACCCATAATTGTTGCTGGTACCATGAGAAAACGAATCACTTGCTTTGCTATCACAAATCTAAGTCGTATCTTGATCATATATGTAGATCGCAGTATCAGAAGACCTGCACCATCATTTGGAACGTAGGCAATTTAGCGATCGATACATCGGCAACTGATAGCAGAGCGAACAAAATATGTTCACCCAATGGCATTGAGCATCAGACGCTTCTTCTATAACGGTCGCATAGTAGTAGCAAGGGGTGAACCAGTTTCTACATTTTTCGACGGATCTTATCAGCCCCTGTAGCCGTTATCGATATTGATAAGACATCATTGAGGTCTCCGTACCCTGCAATGCCTGTGAATGTGAACATTTAGCAGGAAAAGCGAAACGGCCCTGGTGACAAATTGCCTCCTCACACGCTTCATCGAATTTTATCAACCGTTACCAAATCGAATACCCACCTCAATGTTCTCGACCCACCCTCTAAACACCTTTGAGGGTCGGCCCTATAGGACGCCCGAAAGGCGAAACGGGTTTGACGACGTCTGCTTTCGAGGCTGCTTAACAATTCTTAGGCCGCTTCCATACTTTGCGCACCGACGCCGTCACGCGCGTGCCTGCGTCACGCGCGTGCCGGCGTCACGCGCGTGACGGCGTCCATAGATAATGCGGTCCCAATCACACTACAGTATGGTGTTGTGGCCGATTCGAATCTTGGCGCTGTGCCAATAAGGTGATCGTGGCCGCTTCGTGTATTGATCGTGGCCGCTTCGTGTATTGGCACAGCGCCAAGATTCGAATCGGCCACAACACCATACTGTAGTGTGATTGGGACCGCATCATCTATGGACGCCGTCACGCGCGTGACGGCGTCGGTGCGCAAAGTATGGAAGCGGCCTTACAGCTGCTATCACTTTCGGTTTACCATCGCTAGAGGCCCTTTAATCTCTTCTATCACTTGTAAAATTCTGTGTTCTAGCTTTGCTGCGATGCGACATATGAATTTTGTGACAGGCAGACTGACACACACAGACATACTAGACGAATAATAAGTAGTATAAGATTACCTTCTCCACTAAGAACTCTTCAGAAGTGATTTTTTGCGGAAGATTTCTGAGACGAGTCACTATTGAATGTAGATCAGGATACTGTTTGCATTGCTCTTTACTACCTAGTCCATATTTGAACAATACCACAGCTACTTTGAACAAGACTTTTGCACCTGAATTATAGCACTCCTAGGCTGTGCTTTAGCACATATGATCACTTTACCTTCGCAAAAGAACATGTCCCAAACGCGTAGAACTGTTGGCCATGGAAGAGTGCGACAGAAAATGCACATGAACCATTCCACCATATAAAGCACGGGCTCCACGTTTTGTTTTTTCTGGAAAAGCAATCCTTGATTTCACCAGACTCCTTTCTGGTCAAGTCGCATCATTCGGCCAGCAGCTATCAAACGTCTTGGAATACTAGAAATTATTCTAACACACTGGTAACCTTTGAAAAATAGCCATGCCAGATTTCGCTCCTCCTGATCAGAAGTGAACGTGGCGAGCAACAACACAGCCGACCTGCTCCCTTTCTGGTACCTTCACCTCGCTTCATGCACGTTATCACACCATCGTAATCATTAGTGTTGGGTTTACTGAACACTAATGATAACGATAGTGTGATATGGTGCATGAAGCCAACTTTTCTGATAAAATCTCTTTTTTTTGCATGCATTCTCCTCGCAGAAATTCTAACTTGTGTGGTCCCTTGATATTGAGGAATTTCGCGGCAAAAATGATGTTGGTGTAAAATAGAATAATAGTTCTATAACACTAAGCAAAGGAAGGAAATCTAAACAGCCTTACGACGTTAAAATTCGCATTCATAGCGCAAATTTTCGCGTTTTCATCAGACTTTCTTGCAGATATGCAGTGTTAAGAAGTACACCTCACCATGTGTTGATAACTGATTCTCGACTTTTCTTTTAGCAACTGGACTAGTATGTCCCCATCGACTTGCACTGCTTCCTACAAACAATACTTTTCAAAATTTGATGAGCATAAAACAATTCAAAACTTACCAAACCAGGGCTATAATAATCGGGAAGATATCTATGGCATATTTGAACAAAACAATAAAACGCATCTCTGAAAAAGAAAAAAATATTCATACGACAATGTCAAAGAATCATTCAATACCTGAGGGGCATATGCATCAAAAGTACAGAGGCCACAGGAGCTTGGCCTTGGCAGTATCCTTCTTCAGGGTGAAGAACGGTCCACGCTTTCAGAAGTTGAAACAGGTCTTCCTTCCTGAAACCTTGATGACAAGCACCAGATTTGCAGCGTCGGCGAAAAACTTACCCCGCGTCACCGAATTTGCCAGTCCTGGAGAACATTTCGTGATTTGGAAACTGCCGATTTAGGTCCTTCTCAATTTCGTCGATCCACTTAGGATCACCCGGTTGGCTCATGCATCTCTAAATCTATTCCGATAAAAATGTGGGTGGAGAAGCGTCGCATGATATGGAACTCTCGTTTCAGAGCATGATCCAGGTTATTTACAGTGGCAAAAGGAAGGGAATGTAAAAATCTCGAACGGACAACTTGATACGATTCGAATCCAATTAGTTTCTCCTCACATTAATCATAGAATAATAAAGCACTTGCGTCGAAAACTGTCCGATTGGAAGAGACCTCCATTTGATATGTTGCACCACACAGGTACTTCCATGCCTTTCCTCTCATTGAGGGTGGAATCCCTTTTCTGCAGCGTTCGCGCACTGTTGGGAACCTGAAGCTACTTTTTTGAGGGCTGAATTCTGGCACCACAAGAAAGTGAGTACGCAAATATCTTCAAAACGTACTTTTCGTCCATAAAGTACCTCCAGTTGTCCAACATATGTATCCACTTCTTTTCTCGTTTCCTTAGCTTGTCCAGATTGATGGAAGACTCTGTTCTCCAAAAGAAAAATTCAATCCGAAAACAGAACCATTTCAATCCCAACCCAACTTTAACCAAAATTTGAATTTGCTGAACTGGGGCAGAGGAACTCACCTTACCGGATATACTTCATCCGACCGCACGAAAAACCCGAAACGATCTGTTTCAGCTGGCACTTCTGATTCTTCCTCTATGGCCTCCTCCAACAGTGTACTGCAAGCTCTGCTGAGAGTTCTACTTTCGCAGGCGGATTGCGTCTGAATGCGAAATAAATATTACACAAGCGGAAAGTGATAAAGACCCGATTTCTATGACAATTGGCTGTTGAAGGTATAGATGCCACAAAAACATACCTCTCCTGGCCTTTCCGGTCTCTCCCTCTTGAATGGCACATCTTCAAAGGTTCCTGAGCCAACGAAACCCTTCGAATCGTTGACTACAGCGGCAAAGCGTCCATAATCGGATATGGCACATGGTTCTGGAGGACAGCTTGCAGTAATTCTATCCGATATAGTTGGTTCGAGCGATGAAGTGCTTTCCATGACGGGTGACTCCATGCTGTCATAAAATGGGTCGAATCCGATACATCGAGTGTGAGCTGTAAAAATGAGAACTTTCCAGCACGATTCAATTGTAAACTTCACTTCGACTGCAACACTAGACTGCACGTTTCAGCGTAAGGTTTACGATCCGTTGACGCGATCTTCATGTTCAATATCCCACAAAATTCCACTACACCAATGCTCAACATAAGTCCTTCTACATTCGACGATTCTTACTAGTGTCAATGCTGACACTGGAGGCAAGAAACTGGTATAGACGGAATAATGGCCGCTGTGTGGCTATGTGGACATAGAGAAAACGGTAAGTTTCAAACAAACCACTGTTAGCTACGCGAAGTACCTTGCGCGTCACATAGCACTGGCGAGCTGCGGACTACGCACAAGATAATCTAAACAGGACTAATTCAGCAGCGTGGTTTAGCAAAGATAGGACGTACAGCTTTATCGAAGTCGCACTTATGCTGGTGAAATCATCCACTGGTGTCACCCATTAGTCATAGTAATCCGAGGTCTGCGACTACACCCCATGGTGGCGTGATCCACGACCCTTCTTTCTCTCTGCCCGCACCACGATGGCTTAATGAAACGTTAAGGACTTGGTAGAAAGACTGCAATCGTTTTTATTCACGTAATAACCCACTCTTTGATTAGAACTATCAAAACTCCAAACGACACCACGACTCCGACAAACCAACATACCTACATGCCATCCCAGTGTGGTGACACCCAATGCGAAGTCAGCACACCGGAGAGTGGCTGCGGGAGCAGGTGATATGTGTTTATATAAGTAGGAAGAGCTATCACAACGATAAAGTGGTCTTAGATTGGTAATTCAGCACCAATTATTATCCCCCTATATTGAGCAATCGATTTTCCCTATCATTTTAGTCACAGCCACTAACTTGCGGACGGACAGGCATACAAACCGACATACAAATCGACACACAAAGTTCTGGTTTATACAGCAGAGGGATGCTCCTAAAAACGCATCCGAGCAAAATGAAAACAAGCCAAAAAATTAGAGACGACACGAAAAGATGACTGCAAGCGGCATGACTTCCTTTCAAAAAGGAAGAAGCTACTATGGGATGAACTACTGCTGTCCCTCATACCGACAGAGTGCCGAATTTCGTATTTAAACGACTAGGAAAAAATTAAAACAACAGGAGCTTTTGGACACAATTCCAAAGCACATGAAACCGCCAATAACCACTGTCTAGAAGAAAACGATTCATTCCCTCACTGTCATCCACCGTTTCCCTGTGCGTTGGGTGATTCCTGAGTGATGTCGCTTTTTTTCGAACGAAATTTTTCCTTATGAAGTTACAAGTTGCGTTGCGTTTTATATATCATTAGGTAGACACCTCTACGGAACGATATGTTTGTTTTTTCTCGTCATGATGGAGCCGATCTTCAGGCTGGTAAAATGGTTGGTTTAGTCTGCAAAAATTGACCAAGCAATTAGTTAAAACACTATCTTTCACTCCAAAATCGATCAATCAAACATGAGTCTCGTACTTAGCCCCGACCAAGTTACCGATTGGTTGCTTGGAAAGTCGCCTTGCTCTTCTACAAGTTTGGTTTTCCTGCCACAACTCGGTGATTTATGACAATTTTTTTCAAATGGAAGACAAGAAAATTTTCTCAAACATCAGTTGAAAGAGTGGTGAAACGTCGCGGTAATGAGTAGAGACAAACATCACTGACCGGACTTCTTAATACCTGTAGGAAATTAATATGTGAAATAATTTCATCAGAGCTCCTATCACATGGTTTTGAAATACAATCTGAATCGCAGTCACAACAGAATCGAAATATATTTTTGACAGAAGAGAAAAATCCTTTTGAATGGCTTATGAGGCAGCGCTGAACAAGGAATTCGAAGGGAACATTTTATTTTGTATAAACGTGCTATCGGAAAAAGGAATTTAGAGAAGAACGACGTGAGTACTCGATCAACCGATTATTGGAATTTGTAGAAGAGGTCGACCCTAAGTATAGATGACTGGTTGCTTTTTTTGAAGTGAAATATGGTGTTTTAATTACCGGTTCGGTCAATTTTTTTTCAACTGGACCCATCCTGGCCAGCCCGAAAATCGGCCCTACTCCAACATTTTCATCCAGAAATTGAACATATCATTTTGTAGAGCAGGGAATCGCTCTCGAACGATGTATAAAATGTCGCACAAACTTGTATAATTATTAGAAAATTTTCGTCCGAAAACGACGTTACTTATGGAATAACCCAATATAATAATGCCAATCCTGCTCCCTTACTCGATGAATTTCCAACAGAAATAAAATAGGTATCACTCCATTGTGAAAACCAAGCTGCATGACAGCGGGAACAAGTTAGTGTTCTTTTTTCTATCGTGTTAGGCCTAAGAGCGAGGGAAGGAGATTCTTTTTCCTCAGCCTTGCAAATACGCATAAATGATTGCTCGGTTTAATTGAAGCGATTTTCTCGTAATATACTGATAGTAGAATATTTAAACGTTTCCTCAATTACTTATCTGTATCTAGGCATAAATAACTTTGAGAGTGCTTATAGGCAGATGCTGGACTCGAACTCTGCTTTTGTCGAGTGGCCCCTCCCTTAGAACCCTTTTGTGGTACACTTAGACAGTGAAAAACAAGGATTTTCGAAGAGTCGAAAGAAAAGAGACTCAAATAACAGCTAATTGCACAGAAACAGATGAGACTTGCTTTCCTTTAGTGAGTTCCCAGCTGCCACGGTATAAATTCAAGCGGTAGCCGGGCGTAATCGCGGACGGCCTACCACTACAGTATCCTTCCGCCGTCTATATTTATCAGCGCCTCAAAACATGTTCGAGCGTCAGTATGACTACGAAAATCTGGGACTATTCCTATCACTACACAGACACCGCGAAATGGTCAAAAATACTTCTCGCTGAAACTTCTTGCAGGGCGGTTACTTGTGGTGCTGATCACGAGTATGACATCCGTTTGAGATGCTAGCGTCGTTTAATTTCACTACAGTGCTAATATAGCAGAGGTAAAGGGTTGCTGCTCTAGATTCATTGTTACCCATAAGCCTTTTAGTCACTGCATGCTGCCCGTTCAGATGGCAAGCGGAGCTAACGTGACGGGCCAACGCCGATGTCTCAGGGATCAGGGAGTCGGCGAGACGACAGCGCCGCGGACGCGGACGGCTTGGTGATCTCCATCGTGAACTGTGGACGTCTGAGTGCAATCTTACCGCGTACTATATGTTAGTGATATGGATGTGGTACTTCAGTAAATATTATTGAAACCTATTGTGCTCGTTGCTTTGCTGGCAGTAAGTGCACTCGCCTACCCGTACGTTTCCACTTTTCCCATTTTCTTCACCCGCTGTGTCTCTATCGTAACCCTTTCCTAGTAAATTCCGCAGTCCTACGGTGCTTTAGAGTAATGCCAGCGTAACCCACCGTTCAGCCTGATCAACCGAACAGTGGGCTTTGTCTCAAGTCGTCCCGATGATTCACGCCCGCGAACTCTCGTCGATGACGACGTTCGGTATCCTCTATCGTACCGTTAGCTTCTTTTAATTGGCCATTTTAGTTGGTTTTCTTGATCGCGCGCATAATAATTATAAAAAAAGGTGCAAATGTTAGGAGAGCCCCGTTAACGGTTGCATGCGCAACTGAATTGATGTTCCCAAGATCGAAAATTATCGATAACAGAAGATCATCTTGGTTACTTATGGACTTTTGTGGGCGGTGAATCAGTACGAAACGATTGGACTCGATAGCAATTGTACATCATGGATATAATATCTGCTGCCATTCCTACTTTTTGTGCTCCTTTTCTTCGCCCCGATCTATCGTTACGGATAATGCTGTTGGAAGGTTAGCACAATCGGTAGCAAAAACGATGCATGGTTTGGTGGTGCCTAAGATATAATGAAAGTGAAAGATTCCGGCCAATAACGTGAGCTTGCTCAACGAGCATTCGTTTGATCATTTCCAGTTATTACCAACAGTGGTATCGTGCATTCCTGAGGTGACCAAGTCCAGGCTGTCTTTTTTTCGGTGATGGTGAAGCCTCCAATTCTCCATCTGACTCAAGCAATTTGCGGACGTACTATCACCGCGCACAAAACCTCAGAACAAAAGGCAAACTTTCGAATCGGCCTTTTTGGAAGGGGTGGCCATCGAAAAAATAGAAGAGTTATCTAGCGCAGAGCTTGAAGATTATGACGCTGTTGTGGCCCACCTCCATCCTTTTTTCAAAGCCGCTAGCAGAGGTACATGTCCCGTTAAGCGCTTACAACCTGTTAGCAAGGTCCTACCGAATCCATACTTCCTTTGCGGACAGATTACTCAATCTGGTACATGCAGCCACCGCAGGCCAACACTAAGTAGCGCAGAACGAGAGCGTATGTTAGAGGAATACGTGGCTAGGGTACGGGGAGACATACAGTATTTCGTACGCCTCGATAATTCCGCTACCTTCGAGCAAGCGGCGACCAATGCGCAGATGATAGAACAGTTATTAGGTTGTTGCAAAATTAATTTTGGAAATGGACCGCATACTTCAAACTACTATAACTCAGCTTAAACACAAGTTTATTAATCGAAGTAAAAACCATCAGAATCTACACACTTTCGCCAACGAACAGGCAATAAATCTAAGCCTTCACTATAAAAACTACTATCACGAGAATCAACGAAGTCAAGGAAGGCACATTCAACATCGTCTAAATTAGTAAATTGTTTCTGACGCAGATGAGAATTGAGGGCTCGAAAAAAGTGATAGTCTGTTGGGGAAAGGTCGGGAGAATACGCTGGGTGAGGGAGAACTTCTATACCCAAGTGCGTCAATTTTTGCCGAGTGATTTGTGAGGTGTGTGGCCTTGCGTTGTCCCAACAGGATCGGCCCTCCTCTATTCACCACCGCCGGCCACAATTTTTGCAACTTTCTATACATTTGCTCCAGATCACAACAGTAAGACTCTGCTGTGACTGGCTGACCAGGTTGCAAGAAACTGTAATGGATTACACCTTTACAAAACCACCACACAGTAATCATAACCTTTTTAGGGTGAAGGTCGGGTTTAGGAAAAGTTTTTGGAGGAGCATCCTTATCTACCCAGATTAATCCCCGCTTCCTGTTATCATAAAGAACCCATTTTTCATCTACAGTTGTAATACGGTTTACAAATGGCTCATTTTTATGGCGAACTAGGAGATTAGAGCAGGTGTCGAAACGTGCTAGACGCTGCTCATCGGTCAGGTCATGAGGCACCCACTTCGACATCTTCTTCACCTTGCCGATTGTCAGCAAATGTCTGGCCACTGTAGAGTAATGTACGCCTAGGTCTTCTGCTAACGTACGAGTATTCGTCTCCGGATTTCCGGCCCCGCCTCATCAAAGTTGTCTTGCCTGCAACTAGATTTCAAAACCTAGCGGTCAGGCGGGCTCCGCGCCTGCGCTCTTTCGTTAATAAGGGGGTTTTCCTCCGGCCATCTTTGTCGAAAGAAGAAAGAGACCAGCTGCGCGAACGTCTTGCCAACAGAGCAAATAACTCGGGTTCCGTTAATTCTAGGAATAGTCCAAATTCCGTTAATACTCCTACTGATTGTTCTACTCATGATAATGTGAGAAACTCTCTGCCGAAAAACATGTGAAAAATCTTCGGTTTGATCAATTTTCTGTAAAGTGTTTATTATCTAATAAACTCCAGTAAAACGCTTCCAGTAAAACTTATATTTAGGCCACCACCAAATTTAAAGTGGTTACTCACCTATTCTAGGCCCTACGAGGACAAATGTGGGAGGGATGGGTGCGGTTATTGCAGTAGCGATAAAATTTGCCAACTCCGGGGGTCCGTGTACCTGGTAACATGCCAAGGATGTGGGCAAAAATATGTTGGGAAAACAAAAAGGCCCCTTTTCAAACGACTTGACGAACATCGCAGGGCCTTACAAAATCCCACATCATACGTAAACAATAGTTTCTCCAAACATAGAACACTAAAACATACCCAGGAAGGACCTCCCAACTTCACTGTAAAAGTGCTGCACCGCTCCATTGAAAACACAGTGGAAAGAAAAATATTGGAGGCACTAGAAATAAAAAGGCTATCCCCAGAAATAAATAGCAAAGACGAGCTGCGTGACTCTTTTCATCTAATCACATGACTGCAGTGACTTGCACTGCAGAATGAATGTGATATCACATATCACCACAGTCACAGCACGTCAACGCTATTTAAGGGTTAGGTCAGGGTGGGTCAACCATTTCTGCTCCACTTCCGGCAACCGGGTAGGATAGGGTAGGTGGCAGCAGCATTTTATATATAAATAAATTGCATAATTTCAGGCTTGAGAAAGGCGCTAGGCGCCGAAAGCTAGCCATTAAACTCAAATTGTTTTTGCGATATTTTTGGAAACACCTTGTGAAAACTTTTGAGTTTTTTGTTAATAAATTTTGGAGCCTCACATTTTTGTTTACACATTTAGATTGGCATGAGGCTTCGGGACAGGACAATACTCAGAGATATCTAATATACGTTCATTGGTTAGAAATTCTGATGCTCTCGCTGCACTTATTTGTAAGGAAGACTTCGACCTAGCTATATTGTCGGAGACATGGTTGAACTCTAAAATCGACACGGCTCCTTTACTTGGTATGGTTGCAACACAATATGAGGTATATCGCTCAGACAGATTGCGAAAAAGAGGTGGTGGAGTTGCGGTCATGGTCCGAAGGCCTCATTCGGCAAATGTGTTATTTAGTGAGTCGGTTAAGGATTCATACGAAATATTAGCATGTGATATAATGTTCCATTTTTCAGAATACAGAATTATTGCGGTTTATAGGGCCCCATCTTGCTCATCGTCTAAAACTGGTCAGCTCAGCAAGGCAATTAGTGATTTGAGTTCATGCAATGCTATTAGTGTAGTTGCGGGGGACTTCAATCTCCCTCAGCTGTTTCACCCAGTATCATCCCGGTCTCACTTGAATAACCTCACAGGCCTCCACATGTTTAGCACCCACGGTTTTGTTCAGCTCGTCCCTTTTCCTACAAGGGGTGCTTCATTTTTGGACTTGCTTTTTTGCAGTGATAGTTCTGCTGTATCCCCAGTACAGAAAGGTCTACCATTAGGCACCAGTGACCACTCCTCTGTGAAATTTCGTCTTACTTCTTCTTGTGGATTGGCGGAGACAATCGTCTGGCGTAGAGATTACAAGAATGCGAACTTTGATGAGATGAGGGCGTACCTCAGAAGCGTTGACTGGCTGGGTTCTTTTAACAACGTTGATAGCTTAAACGGGAAGTATGAAATGTTCCTGGCAATACTACACCATGCTATGGAACTGTTCATTCCACTCAAGCACCAAGTTCAAAGTAAGAGACTCCAATTGCCAAAATACCTGCGGGCAATGGAGCTAGCAAGGGAAAACTTATGGAGAAAGGCTGTCGTTTCTCAAAACGGGTGTTTTTGGAATAAGTTTCAATCTATCAGTAGGAAGTGGCTAAAGAAGCTGGATAAATTCTATGCGTATGTAGAGGGTAAACAACTATCTAAAGGTGGACTAAAAGCATTATATGCTATTCTTAGAACGCGCCTTTCCGACAAACATAGAATAGGTACGCTGGTGACTGTTAACTCAGAAAGGGCTATCACCGATGAAGCTAAGGCAGAGGTATTAGCAGACATTTTTGAAAATGCCTTTGTACTGACAACGGTTCCTTGGACGCAATTGGCTATCCCCGGTAAGCCTGTCTGTGAAACGTCCCCATGGTTCGATAAGAGCTCTATCGCCGACATTTTGCTAAAATGGTCCTCGGCGGCCTCTACCAATAGCGAGAATATACCGTTCAAGTTTGTGAAACACTGCATTCATGAAATCAGTGGTCCCCTGGAATTCTTGTTTAATCTCAGTCTAATGCGCGGTGAGGTTCCGTGTAAGTGGAAACACTCAATAATCTTAGCGCTTCCTAAAAAGGAACCACTCTCTGATCCCAATAATTACAGACCCGTGAGTCTGACTTCCATTTTTGCCAGAGTATTCGAAAAAGTAATCAAAAAGTATCTGTTGAGTCATATGGATAAACATGGTATGATTTCTCAATCGCACCATGGTTTCTGTTCTGGCAGATCCACTGAAACATCTTTACTTTGTTGTATGAATGATTGGACGATTGCATTGGACTCAAAAAAGAATGTGGATGTGGTTTATTTTGATTTCAGCAAGGCGTTTGATAAGTTGTCCCATGAGGTTCTAATTCGTAAGTTGAAACATCTGGGAGTTCACGCTCTGGTAGTGAACTGGATAAGAGACTTTCTTGATAATAGAACGTTCCAAGTCTTGGTAGGAGATGCCTTTTCGTCAATACGCATGGCTTGTAGCGGAGTACCTCAAGGAGGTGTTCTCTCCCCAGTACTGTTTAATATCTTTACTGCAGATCTGCCATATGAGCTTCAGGGTATGGGTGTTCAGTGTAATATCTACGCTGATGATATTAAGTTGTACAAAGTGGTAGAAGATGTTGTCTCTGACAAAGCCCTTCAGGTTGCTATTGACAAGGTTGTAGAGTGGTCCAAAGCCAATGGTCTAGTTCTATCCTCGGATAAAACACAGGTAATGCGCTTAGATTCACATGCGAACGAACCCGTCTATTTTGCAGGTCATGTCCAGCTGAGGTCAGTGCCAGAAGTTCGAGATCTCGGCTTTCATTACGACTATAAGCTAAACTTCTCTAAGCATTACAAAACAGTAGTGGCCAAATGTACTCGCAGAATTTTCAATTTATTCAAGTCACTTCGCACTAAAAACCCTAACATTTTGCTACGCTCATATAAACTTTATGTGCGTCCTATTTTGGAGTGTGGCACTACGGTCTTTAACCCATGCTCAAAAAAGGATATCCAGGCCTTGGAATCTGTACAGAATGGTTTTACGAGGAAGTTAATGCTAAGGTGTTCAGGTCTAAAATACTCTGATATCCCTAATAGGGTGGTCAGAAATGTTGAGTTAGGTCTAAAATCTCTAGAATGGAGGAGGAAACGGTATGACCTACTCATGACTTTCAAAATTCTCAGACAGTTGGTAAAGATAGATTCACGTAATTTCTTCCTAGTGTTGCCAACTAATGCAAGAGGAGCGTCGATAAGAGTTACTACAAATACAGCAAAGTCCAAGTACAGGTCGCAGTTTTTTACAAACAGAGTACGGTCAGGTTTTAACTCATTGTTACGTAAGAATGTCTACCCGGTGAAGTACACCATTTTCAAACAACGTGTTGGCGATTTTATGTAATTTTATGTAATTTGAATTCACACAGTTTGATATTGTTCTAGGTTTGTTTGGTTGTGTTTGTTATCTGAGTTGTTGCATGTGTTTGCACATGTCCACTAAATAAATAAATAAATTTGCTTCGACGGCTCTCCTTAAATCTTGATCATTAAACGATGACCTGCGGCCGCGACCCGACTTCTCTTCGAGATCAAAATCGCCAGAAGCAAATTTTTCAAACCAGAGCTCCACTGTTCGTTCGCAGGATAATTCGTCCCAAAAACACTGCTGAGATTACGAGCTGCCTCCGCTGCGGAGTGTTCCAATTTAAACTCATAAAGCATGATGACTCGATAGTCGCCTCGGTTCATGATTATACGCAGCCCTGGAAAAGGCCGGCTGGAAAACTTAAAAGCTACTTGAAACCGAAATTAATTTTGCAACAACCTAATACTTGCAGGGGCCGCTAGCGATGAATTGATGCATACCGCTTCTCACCTCGGAAACCCAGTTCAAGCACTGGCGGCCGAGGTGAAACGCATGGATTTCGGTCTACGCCAGCATGATCGAAGGAATCCAAATCCTCCCACCCAACGTAAGTTTGGCCAAGCCGAACGCAAGTTGATCGGACTGGCTCCGGCATCCACTCAGATCGCTTCGGGGTTTCCAACACGTACTTCAGCTGTGGAAGACTGGGGCATTTTTTGCGGCAGAGTCCGTCTCCTCGGGCGCAAGCACGCCGCATTACTGAAAGCCCGGCACAACCACAAGTTTGGAACGCCAACCCCTGCATGATGACCTTTCAGCGTTGTGGGGCTACGTAAACCCCCAAGATAAGACGACTAGTTCCGATCCGTTGGCCGAGGGCTACCCTGAGCCCCACCTGGATGCCGAAAAGTCGGTCGCACAAGTAGTATTGAAATGTAACTATGAACTTTCTCTCCTTTATTTTCTTCCACGTTCGTGAGTTGCTCATTTTTAACTCTATCAATCGTTTCATTTTTCATGACTGCTCATGCCTTTTCCGCTTTGCTTTGCCCACATAATAGCCATTCTCAACTACTTCGTATTCCATTCACTACAATCGCTCGAATATAATACCACCTTTTGAGACCAACATCGTCCCTTTTTTCCTTTGTATTTCCCGCCACAATGCGCTATTCCTCATCGGTGTTTTGGTGCAAAATCATCACCAATCAACACCAAAATGTTGCTTGAAAAGTTGTCTAGTATCAATCTCCAAGAAGAAGTTGTTACGGAATCGTTTGATATGACGTCCTCATACACCAATGTGTCAGATGAGGCAGCGTTGGAAGCTACATATAATCTACTGTGCGAGCATGAGTGCACTCTCTACCTGTACCGGTTATCCATTTCACAATAATGTCCATGTTGGATAAGTGCCTCAAGTGTTCGGTCTTTAGGTGGTCATGCTAGTACTACAAACAGCTTAGAGGTTTGGGCATGGTCCAACGTCTAGCCCCAGTGTTAGCCATAGCCTTTATGGCCAAAGATGAGAAACCGGTGATAGACTGCAAGCCAGTTCTATACATGTGTTACATCGACGACTACATTATTATGTGCTCTACCCAACGAGAAGTGGACGCAAGTTCCGACCTTTTAAATGATCACGCTGATTGTTTTGACTTCACGAGAGAGAAGCCTATAGAAAACTGGTTGCCGTTTCTCAATGTGCAAATTCAGCTTTCGAGAGGAGCATCCAAGACCAAATGGTATCGAAAGCCCTCAATAAGAGTATTCTAATTCACTACCATTCAGCCCACCCTAAGAGAATGAAGCGGGTTGTAGTCGGTAGTATGTTCAGAACTGCCACTGTAGAATTTCGGATGCGGAACTTAAAAAGGAGTCGCTGAACATGGCATAGCATTGCCCGATCCAATGGGTACCCTTACACGCGGTCACAGCGCAGGAGTATCACACATCTACTCGAGATCCGGCAAAACACCGATCGATAAAGTATCTTTTCACGTTTCTGGAGCAATAAGCAAAGCGTTCAGGGCAAGTTTGCACAGATGTGATCTGCAACAAGACGTCAGGATTGTGGAGATACCCCCAGGGAATCTCAGGAGGCAGCTGGTGCCAAACCGCTTGTACAACAACTTGTGGACACCCCCGAGTGTGTCGTCTCCCCCTTTAAGAAAAAGGGTGACTGCATGAACCTGGAGGCAACCTATTTCATCCGTTGTCAGGCCTGCGGCAGTGAATATGCGGGTGAAACAGGGCGTCCCATTCGTACGGGAGTTAAGGAACACTTGGACGATCTTAAGAGTTCAAGAACCGGAACTCCCATAGGCATGCATCGTGTTCAGTCCATGAGGGTACCGAATTTGCAGTCTCAGTCATCATCCTGGTACTCGAACCCAAAACTACCGCGCAGAAAACATTGGAGTCATTTTGGATTGCAGCAAAAGACCCAAAAATTAACAGGAAGGAGGAATGTGTGATCATAACCCGTAACATCGCGCCCTTTTTTGGCCTCTGTAGGTTTTGGTCAACGACGCGGTAGAGGTCGTAGAGGTGGAGGTAGTGCTCCTTAGTCTACTGAAAAGTTGTCCTACTGGTGGTCCATCTCGCGCCCTGGTAGCAAAATACCAAGGTAAGCCCATGATACATTCCGATTGATCGATACCGAGAGCTGGTTTAGTACTCTGTTGAAAAGGTTCTCGGGATTGTGGAAGCCTTGGAGTAAATTGAGTCTGAAGCTTTTCCCTGTCAGAGTCTATCTATGCCAAAATTAAAAGAGAGACTAGAGGGAATATTCTGAAAAAAGTACCAGCCGACCATTACCGACAGATTGGCTACAAGGCAGATCATCCACTTTCTGTGCCGCTGTAGGATCTTGCATCACGTCAAACTATCACCAGCAAGCGGCTGCACGTAATCTACGGACTTCCGGAGGATTCCCCTCAGGTACCATCGCTGGAACAACAACTACTCAATATGGCAATAAGATCGCAACGTGTTGAAATGTATACATGTTTGAAGGAGTGTATCGCAAAAGAGATGTGTTGTAAATGGATCGTGCTGGAGGGCCTTTGGGACAGGGTTGAGGGCAGGTCAAAAAACTTTTGTGATTTGATTCGTTCTAGGGCTAAAGCAAGACTGCAGGACAAGTTCGATAGATTTGTAGACCAGCAAAGGTATCGTAGATCGCGAGTAGTGCATAGAAGCAACTTTAGTGACGTTAGCCACCAGCAAGCGTTTAGTGATGCAGAGCACTTACCAAAACCTCAGGTCACAGAGTTAGGTAACGTCACACTCTCTAGCGAAGCGCTGTCATTGTTGGAGCTGGGTCCCAGTTTCGCTCCGTTCCAATCAATCACTCCTTGGGTTGCCCGTGAAACTGTAGACAACCCGCAGACAACCTGCAGACCCTTATAGATCGCCTCCGGTGTAGAGCCAATACAGCGCGGCGGGAGGATGCGACGGACCTAGGCAATAGATGCTTCCCTGCTTTACCTTTACCCGCTGCGTATCATAGATCACAAGAGCCGCACCCAGTTGTGGGCACAAAATTTCGCCTCTTCGTTACGTTAGTCTAAATATGATGCAGCAACACGCACAAAAACGCACCACTTCTTATTTAACACCTTCACGAAAACGAGGTTCAAAGAAGCACGGGACCGCCTTAGAGAAGAGGCATGCGACTGTCAATTAGTGAAAGGAGGTGAGTGCATGATCCTCCCTCAAGCACTTGACAAAGCCATTACGCAACCAAGACGAGACACCATACTGCAAAGCGAAAAGGAATATGCTCCACGTCTATCTAACACCATCATCAACTGTCTCAAATGTGATCTGCCACTGTGTCCCACTTTATACGTGCTAATCAAAACACATAGGCCTACCGCGGGTGAACTTAGCTCAAATGGCCCCAATGTGTTCAAGGTTATCATCAGCAATGTGGGAGAGCCCACTGACTGACAGAAAACTCCGCGACTTCTCTTTTGCCACACCCACAGTAGCCAATCAGGAATCACGTCGCCTGGAGGAGGAGTCTGTCAAGTAAAGGCGTCAGCTGCTAACCGCTACCCCGTTTCTACGGCTCGCAATAGCTCTCTTCGACGGGGATTTCTACATAAATGGGCTTATTAGGCTCCTAGTTTCCATGTGAGTGACTTCCTTTAAGGTTACTCAGTGACAACATTACCCCTAATGTTGTCTTCAAAATGAGAACATGGAAATTTCATGGAAATTTGAACAAAATTCCCACTTAGGAAATAACTAGGTCTTCTTCATCAAGTTGGAGATTGTAGGATGTAACGGTTGATTTTAGAATAGTCAAAATTACTACAGCATAGATAACGCGCCCGCTATCGCGCGAACTAGTTTTTGCGACGATACGTTTTAGAAATGTGTTCTTCGGTTTTTTTTCTTCGGGATCTCGATCGTTTCGCAAGGAATCGTGCCATTCTCGACTAAGTTTTATGCGCCACATTTTCGGCTGAATCGTTTAGCGAATGTCATCATTGGCGTTTCGTTCCTTCTGAGCAATGACATGGGGGTAGTACTTCCCCGAAATATTCATGGACGCAACGCTTGACCCCGGTCTAAAGGGAACTATTATACTTCATGGCATTCTGGGACATGAGATACAGTGAGGTCGTGCACATGGCTACATTCAGTTGATACTTATCATTCATTCGGGAATCAAAGGCGCTCACCGTTATCGCGTATATACATTTGTCGTGGACATATTGTGGAAGGATGTGAGTCCACAACAGCTCGCCCCAAATAAAGCCAACCGTTCTCCAAATTGATTCTGAATTTTTCGTTGGCATGATGCATTTTATTTGGTCTTGGCTGGTGCTCACACTAGTGGGCTTTCTTCATTACCAGGGAACGAGGTGTGGGTTACGGTATGCGGACGAGCCCTTCTTAAGGTAACATTCCATTTTCGCACACGGTTATCTCACTTATTTCTCAGCCCCTTTCTGTAAGCTCAGGGAAAAATCTTGCTAATGTAAGGGATACGGTAATTGCAAGGGGCAGTATAACAGAAAAACTCAAATCACTTTCTTAGGCTGCGCGGTCAGCGATGGTTAGCGGCGACAAGGCGGCAAGTCTGAACGTAAGGCTGCGGTCGTACTTTACGTGTATGCGTGAGTTGACGCCGGCACCGGCGTCGAACTGACGCAACCATGTGTCTGCCGCAGACGACGGCTTCAATAGACAATGGGCACCGTTTGCAAAACGCTCGACCCAACCGCACTACAGTGTGGTGATCGTGGCGAAGGCCCAGGGATTCAAACTAGTATATGTCATAGTATGGCACTATGCCAAGATTCGAAATCTTAATCGTGGGCTCTCGACACGGTCACCATACTGTAGTATAGTTGGGTCGAGCGTTTTGCAAACGGTGCGCATTATCTACTGACGCCGTCGGCTGCGGCAGGCACATGGTTGCGTCGGTTTGTCGCCGGTGTCGGCGTCATCTCACGCAGACACTTGCGTGAGTTTACGGCGGCACCGGCGTTAATTCACGCAGACACGTGAAGTTTGACCGCGGCCTTAGGCCGTCATGGAGTCAAGGAGAGGGCAACGCGGGCAGTGCATCCGCATATAGCAGAGACTCACTGTTGCACTTTACAAGTCTGTGGTTCTTTCATGCGCTCTGATATACAGTAGCGCTCAAAAATCTCCGACGAACACCTTTTTGTCATAACTTTTTTCTACTTGACCAAATTTGTCAAAATTTTAATATTGCTGCCTGAACCTGTTGTCAACATTTCCTTCTACTTGAGTGCCGCTTGACACTTTTCATGGTTTTTTAATAGAAGACCACCCCCCCCCCAAAAAAAAAAAAAAGAAAAAGGCTTGGTCAAGGAAAACGGCTTTCTTTACAAAAACAAAACGAGCAAGTCTCAGAGAACATCAATATTTTGTAGAAAGACCACGACTTTTGATGACAGCGCACAACGGGACGGCATAGGGATGGCACTCCAATAACAAAAAATTGCATTCAAAGGAACCGGAAGGGGTCCGAAATAAGAGAAAAATACAAAGAAATGAACACTTTGTAACGAACGCAGAAGGTTAGAAGCGATAATCGGTAAAAAAACCCGAATTCAAAAGTGCATCGCTGCGGTGTGTATTCGCGCCTCATTCGCACCATCGCACTGACTTTCCGAGTTGCCCGCTGTAGGAGACGGGCCGCGGTCTAACATTAGTTGTAGCATCTGACTCCCAGCGCAGTGGAGTGGCCATTCCCAATTACATTAGCATTCATGTAAGTACATCTAGAAACAGTGTAAGAAAGAATAAAGGAAAAAGTAAAAGGAAAAAGCAAATTTATAAAATAATTATCTTCTCTTGGCACCATGCCACAGCGTCAAATTGGGGAGTTTGTGCAATGGCGGCCACTTGAACTCGTCCACACTGCGTCTGTTCTACCGTAGGCCAGAATTACCTCCTTGTGGTGTCTTTAACCACGTAACTTACACCGTTGAGCGCCAAAATAGTATACTTAGGCGTACTTTTATGTAGTGTCTCCAAGTACAACATACTGAAATTTCTCTTAGATCGGTCCAGTCGCAAAAAAGTTACAAGTGAAAAACCTAAGTAAAAAACCATTTGACCGAAGACTTTTGAGCGCTACTACATTTCTATGATCTGTGGTATCCTCCCCAAACAATAATCCTTGTTGTACTTATGTAAGAATAAATTATGAGGAGCAATAATCTGGTGGACCAGAACGTACTCTAGTTCTTGCTACCATTCGTTTTGTATTGCATTTGCTGCCTTATCAAAACGACGTAGTTCAGTCCTTTTTTGTGACAGGAGTTTTACCCTAGCATGCAGTAAAGGAGTTTCGTGACATTAGAAGTATTAGGTGAGGTACGGGCATCTAGGCACCATGTGAAGAAGAGGAGGAATTGTGTATTGCTGCGCAAGACCGTACTGCACCGGTCCCAGGAATAGATTGATCCCTTCTCTATCATATTTATCCGTTCTGCTTGTCAGTTCCACCAAATTTTCCCATAACCCACTTCTCATGTAGTAGGAGAAAATGCTCCTGTCAACCGACAGTGTTTTTTTTTTGGAATCTCTGGTCATGTGTCAACAGTTACTATTCATAAGTGCAAAATATGTTATCTTCCTGGTCTGTGGTACTAAATCTTCATTTGATAGTATTCCAATGTGTTCGCCCTTGACCTTGCTACTGTTCGTTAGCGGAAATGTGAACAGCGCCAGATGTGATAACATTAGAATAATGAATAATTGTGTGGGTGTTCAGACCCAGTGGTGGATTTTTTAAGATGATAGTCAACAGTAAAAAAAACTCTAATTATCGACTTCCATATCCTAAGCTCGTGCAGACTGGAAGGCAGAAACGGACGCTTTCAGAGGTTTTCGATCTTTGCTTCGCTTTATATGATGTACACCTCCTTCATATTAACTTGTATTTATCGCACAGTGTACCTTGATGTTAAATCCGAATATATGGATACGGACCTCGCTAAAGTATCCTATGATTCATAATCTTATGCTGTACAATGCAGATAGTGTGGTATCCAGCTGTCAGAAGTGTAATGCTGTTTTCAAAGAACACATACATTAGACAACAGTAAATGTCTCAATCCACTACGTTTTCGTAGGCAGAAAAAATAATCCCTGTAAATAAGGAAGAGGGATGGCCGCCTCCTTCAAATATGATGTTTTTGTAAATTTTGAATACGATACAATCTTTATTACTACAAACAGTCGAGGAATCTGACCTGATAAAGGCAGGGCGGTATCACTCTTCTTGAAAAGCTTGTTTTTTTTTGAAAAAGCTTTAGGATTTTTCGTGGAGAACCGCAGAGGCCGCTTGAGTTTGGTGGCCTCGTTGCAATACAGAACACCTTTGAAATGCTCAAGGGCGCCTTTTGGTTGCGAAATTCTATTTCAGGAACTGCGAAGGGTCAAAATTTGCGTGGATAGACTCATCGGTGGGCCACTTTACTGTCAACGGGCGTCACCTATACGCAGGAGGAGGGCTCATTGCTAATCGTCGCGCTCTTCAAACGGTGCTCCGTCTTGCTGATGACGTTCTTGCATATTGTGTTTTGTCCTCGATGAGCGCGTCCATTACAGTTTCTGATGCTTTTTTTGCACTTGCGCCTGATCAAAGCACCTAGTATGCCAGTAATTTTTACTTGGAACCAGTTTGCACATATATTTTTGAATTCTCGTTATTGATGAAATAAGAATGAAGATGCTCCCCACTGTAACTGTTAATATCACACAAACATCTCGAGAGATCTTTTCTCTGTTTCCTGCGTATCAGACTACCTTGTGTACTAGTCTTTAACGTACTTGGTAATCCAGCTTGGGTGGGGTGGGGGAAATCCGCCAAAAAATCGCGTCAGCGGCGTCGCACTCGCGGCGCCACCAGTACGACTTGCGAATCGATTTTGCTCTTGGGAGCCCGGCAGAGCGTGGCTGCGTCACTTCTGCACTCCAGCCATGCCACACTGCCTCCTCCAACCACGCCACCCTGCCTCCTCCACCTTTACCACACTGTCTCGCTTGAAGGCTGCCATGCCCTGCCACTGGTACTCGCACCAGCCGAGCCGCTCGCCGCGGACGGCCACGCGGTTTTTTGGCGGATTTCCCCCCACCCGCTTGGGTGTGAGTGCCTGCTGCGCTTGTACCAGGCTTTATCCTAAACATCCTCGACACCCCTCCTCAACATAATGAATCTTCGGTCTTCAACATGTTGTAGCGTTTTGCTGTAACCTGCAACGTTCTTTGGGGCACGGAGAGGCAAGGAAAATCTTCACAGTATTTCTCATCTGATTGCCGGCCTTATGAAGTATGATAATAGCACTTTGTAAGCTGGAGCGCCTAACCATTCTGTACTCAAAAACGTATAAGTTCCACAAGTTTCAGTCAACATATAGGCTGTCGCATTGAAATTTCCACTTTATCAACAAAAAATTCACTTCAATTTGTTAACAGTACAATCAGATCGATTTATTCAAAGTTCATTCCATTAGAATCAATAACTCTTTGCCAACGACGAGGTAGGTCTAATATGCCATTACGGTAAAAATCGGAAGACTTAGAAGCGAAAAATTCCGCAAGGTCGGATTCTAGGTCCCTCGAGGATCGTATTGTTTTTCAACCAGGAACGCCTTCAGGGAGCGGAAAAGGTGGTAGTCTGTTGGGGCTAGGTCGGGCGAGTACGGAGGGTGTACCACGGTAGTCCAGCCCAAATTCAGGATTTTTTGGCGAGTGACTGTAGCTACATGGGGTCTAGCATTATCATGCAAAAAGTGAATACGATCCTGCAATCTGAGTTTAGCGCTCAGGCGATCCAGCTGCTCACAGAAATATTCCTTGGTGACAGTAGTATTGTCCGGTGGCAGCTCACAGTGAATCACTCCGCGCATATTCCATCAGACAGACGACATCACCTTCCGAGCCCCTTGTTCAGGTCGTGGTACTGGCACTCCTTTCTCGCCTTCTCCGAGCCATTGGCGCCTGTGGCTATGGTTGACGTGCATCACCCGTGACTCATCCCCAGTAGTCACAAATTGGAAAGCCAGCTCGAGTTCTTGTGTGCAGAAAGGTTTGCCATGCAGGCCTCGATGCGCTGCCGTTGATGGGTTGCAGTCAGTTGATGTGGTATCCAAGATCCTTATTTGTGCGACTTTCCCATTTGATGGAGATATCTAGCTATTGTGGAGTGATGTGACTGAAATGCCTCCACCAGATCGCGGGTAGAATTTCTGGGGTCCTCTTCTACAGCTTCGCGTAGGCGTTCCAGATCGATGGTTACACTGCGTCCGGGGTAAGGTGAGTCTTCAAGCTCGTAGTCCCCGTCGTCGAACTTATTTTACCAGTTCGAGGCTGTCTTGTAGGAGAGGCTGGACTCGCCCATCGTACTGCAAATGTTCCGATGGGCTTCAGCTGCTGTGTGCTTCAGACGATATTCTGAAGTAGAAGCAAACGGGCTTGGTTGCGTGAAAAGTTCATTATTAACAGGTTAGAATGCTTGAGCGGATAACACTAACGGTTTCGATTGCGCGGGAACACACCCTCATACATCCCTAGCCAGGAAATGTTTAGAAGTTTCCAAACAAAAATATAGGATCACATTAAAAAGTGAAAATTTCAATGCGACAACCTAATATATTAGGCGAGTGGTAAAGTTTCTGAAAACTTTTTAAAAATTCAAATTTTTAGGTGCACTAATTTTGCCGCACCCTGTACAGCCCCACTCTCTATAGCCGGTGACTATATATGTTGGTCTTACAGAATCCGAGAACATGCTTCAGTGTTGTCACAATACAGCATCCGAGTGCCTTTTTGTTGAGGACTACACTGCCTGAGATCCTTCTCACGTCTTTGGAGCAGGTCAATGGTAGTGAACTTCATGGAATGTCAGTATATGAGTAACCTTCAAAACAAAAAAAAACGTTTTCGAGAGAGTGTGTCAGGCAGTACCAATTGCTGAGAGACTGTACAGCATCTAGTGCGTGCTTGATCCACCATAGCAGCGAGTGAATAGCTGGCTGGCTGCTCACATTGGAAAAGGTGATGGCCACATTTTCAGGCAAAAGCCTGAACATCGGGATTTCCCCGGGTTTTTGTAGCAATCAATGAAGTGATTCGAGGTGTACAGATCAACCTAACACCTTCTTCAGTTGAAGTCATTTACGCTTTGGCAGCCCCTTCGTGCACACCGATCCAAGGGATCGGCCGTGGGTTCCGCGCGCAACATTCGGGCGACATCTTTGCTAAATCCCTAGCCCTCCTGCGACTTTAGGACATATTATGTGTGATGGCATTTCACTCTGCCTGTCTTTCAACCACGACCTGATGCTGACAATGTTGCCATTTTTGCAATTCATCAAGACACAGTTTGTGAAAATGCATGAACTGGAATTCTTAGCCTTGAGTGTGCACACAACAAAGTTTCACGCAAAAATGTGAATTCGGCTAAGATACAGCACCAAAAAGCCTTGGCCGAGTGCGCGGGGCCTCCGGGCAAGTGTCCACCCCGTCGTCTGCCGTGGTCGAAGACGCATCGTAGAAAAAGAAATTTACGTAAACAGTCCCTTTCTCCGTTCCCAACCGCGGTGGACGGCGAGACGGGGCTTTTACTCGGAAGCCACGCTCATCCGGCCGAGAATTCGGGGAGCTGTATCTTAGCCGAATTCTCGCTTTTTCACTTAAAACTTCGCGTGCGGCCCTTATTAGACAAATACAACATTAATATATGGGTAGCAAAGAAACTCACTTATCGGTGAACAATTCCTTTAATCACTCGGCTATCAGTACTCCAGCTACCGCACTCAGATAACCGACGGATCTCGTCGTAGTCAATCAACGGTGAAAAATAAAGAAACAGATAGGTGAAATAAATGGAGAACGAAGCTGTGCCCATGAGCCAACAAAGGGGAATGTGCATCGGCTGATCTACACAACTCAGCTAAGAGCCCTTCTCATCCAGAAGAGAAGTCTAACGCGTGGCGCGCCCCAAAAAAGATTTGAACGATCAGCGACCACTCGTTTTCTAACAGTATTCAGAATTCGATTTCCTCCATATTTTTTGGAATACTGCTTACAGAACGTTCATTATTCACAGCACAATACAACATTTACATTCTTAGAAGTAGCAATGATAGGACTAGAGTATCGTTGAATGAGATTCAACATTGTATAATGAACAACACCATAAATGTAATAATGAGCAAGAACTGAATTTCACTGATTCTGTTGAAAGTAGTCCAGCAGTGGATTCAGATGGTCATGTATCCATGTGATTCGAGTCCTGACAAGTTCAAGACCTTTGTGGAACTGATTCAATTCGGCCGCTTCTTTGTGTTCATTCATGAAGTTCTTTATCTAGAAAAGAAATTCGGTTTTCGTCCATGAAGATGTATTCGGTCGCTTCCTTGGTCATTTCCTTTCCAACGTTCGAAAAACTTGGCAAATCGGCATTTTAGAATTGGGTTTGAACATATCGTATGCTATTTCAAACCAATACATGGCGAAATCGCACTACTATGTGTGTATCTGTGGCGCTGTCTCTATTTGATCGTGGGGTTTGATCGTGGCGTTCAATATATTCCACCGCTAGATTCGCGAAGTAGCGTGCGCAAGCATAAAAGTGTTATAATTACCCGTTCTCGCCCTTTTACATGAATTACTGATTTCCAGTAGTACCTATCCTTGCATATGATAGTAATCTCTCGACTTTCACACTAACTCACAACGTGTTACGCGTTTTGGCTCCGCCCACCCTGACACGAGACCATATCCCACGAGAAACGTTCGTCTCTCACTTCTACTCATCTATTTCCAGTCTTCAAACACTTTCAAACGACATCACGAGTTTACAACTTTTTCAACTATTCCTTTCAAGAATCTCTGGTGTTCCACATCAGAAGTTGTTCTCGATTTTATCGGCTACGGAGCTCATGTGTAATGCTCACCGAACGAGAAATCTTCGCTTCACCTCACTTGAGCAAGGTAGAGGCACAATGTTCTGTTTAATGCAGTGTGCGAATGGTGGTATGAATACGAGGACATATGCCGATATCATGGGTGACGGTTGGGACACACAGTCAGTAGGGCAACTAGGTCACGCGGGGACCATGCACATCCCTTAAACTTGTCCTTTATAACAGTTTTCTCCTAAGATATTTCGAAAAGCGAGTAGAGCATTGTGCGAATACTGGTGAGAATTCGGGTGTGACAGTTGACTCCAACAAACTTATCCTCTCTGAAGTATGGAAGGCTCGATAATAATTTTCTCTCAAATTGGAAATTCACTTTTTGGAAATTCCTGAATAAATTGTCTAAATAATTTATGTCACAGAGCAAAGGCCACAAGCTGTCACAGGATAGCGGCCTAGGTCAAAATCCGTGTGTCCCAACCTACACCCCCCATATCACAGTTCTCGTTAAATGGGAAGACAAGAGGAAGGAATAAATGGTAGCTGTTGCCGAAGAACCATTCATCAAATCGGGAAATCATAATGGTAGCGTGGCCTGTGCACGCTCACAGCTAATATGACTTTTCTCGTTCTCACAAGCTTGCTAGTCACAAGCTTTTCAGAGTAGGAGATAGGATTATCCTACTCGAAAGGGATCTTCGGTGAAAATACTACAGTGTGTCCCAAAAGTATAGGTCCACCCTATTTTTCATCCATATCTCCAGAATGGATAAGCGATTCCTTTCCAAATTTTTATATGTGGTACCTGATCACTGTAGCAATCAAGCGCCTCAGTAAAATTGAAGACATAAAATTGCAAAATTTTATTTGATTTTTTTTTCAAAAATAAGGGTGTCCCAAAAGTATAGGTCCACTCAGCTTTTCCGCCTTGCTTCCATCGAAAGGTAAGTTGTGAGGTAGGTGTGTTGACGCATCCTTCTGAGATTTACTCTACAGTGCCATGCCAAGCGGTACGCACTTTTCCGAGTACGAAAATGGGCAAATTCTGGCCCACAAGGACGTGGGACTCAGCAATCGCAAAATTTCTGAAAAGTGGGCCTATCCCAAAGCTTGATCAACAGCTTCTGTCGTACCATGGACCTGTACGGAACGAAAAAGGGAACTGGAAGGCCGTAGGAGCTTTCTGAGAAGCAGAAGCGACGGATCCTCAACGCTGCGTCCGATTCCAGAAAGGGTGTTGGTCGGCTGTGCACCTAATGTTTGTATGTACCGCTGTTTATATGGTAGTAAATTACTTTCTAGAACGTCCTGCAAAGCCCTGGAATCTATATGATGCGTGATGAATAGTATCCTGCTCTAACCAAAGCGAGAGAAGGCGGTCCCTACCATACCACTACCACCAGCAAATCCGCGCCTCAAGAAGTAGCATGGCTCCTTCCCCAAATCCCTCCAGTAACTAGCTAAGCCGTCCGAGCCGTCCAAATTGAACTTCTTCTCATCAGAAAAGATCACCTGCAACACCATTACTAATGCTGTGTGAACTACTACGTCAATAATGTAACCCTGCAGACTACCTCATCCTATTGATGGGTCCACCTGACATTCTACTTGGCAAAATGGATTCGAGCCTCTTCGTGCGCCCTCGTGAGGTATGGCAAGGACGAAAACCATCTTCGCTCGATGTGAGGAGACGACTTGAGCAGACGGTGCACAGTGTTTTTCGATACAGCAGGTGCCAGTTCCCTGCACCGTCGACAAGCACCCTTTCTGGAATTGGACGCAGCTTTGAGGATCCGACGCTCCTGCTTCTCAGAAAGCTCCTACGGCCTTCTACTTCCCTTTTTCGTTCCGTACGGGTCCATGGTACGACAGAAGCTGTTGATCGAGCTTTGGAATAGGCCCA
This sequence comes from Trichostrongylus colubriformis, assembly GCA_963978905.1. NCBI lineage: Eukaryota > Metazoa > Nematoda > Chromadorea > Rhabditida > Trichostrongylidae > Trichostrongylus > Trichostrongylus colubriformis. Next base: position 34,001,580 of record OZ022259.1, on the reverse strand, counting down.
CTTTTCAGAAATTTTGCGACTGCTGAGTCCCACGTCCTTGTGGGCCAGAATTTGCCCATTTTCGTACTCGGAAAAGTGCGTACCGCTTGGCATTTCACTGTAGAGTAAATCTCAGAAGGATGCGTCAACACACCTACCTCACAACTTACCTTTCGATGGAAGCAAGGCGGAAAAGCTGAGTGGACCTATACTTTTGGGACACCCTTATTTTTGAAAAAAAAATCAAATAAAATTTTGCATTTTTATGTCTTCAATTTTACTGAGGCGCTTGATTGCTACAGTGATCAGGTACTACATATAAAAATTTGGAAAGGAATCGCTTATCCATTCTGGAGATATGGATGAAAAATAAGGTGGACCTATACTTTTGGGACACACTGTATGAATAAAGTCAGACGTCATCCAACAGAAATGAAATCTTGAGGTTACTCGTGCCAAGAATGCAGAATTTCTTCTAATTTGGAAAGCAAATAATTTTTAGGTTTGTCATAGTGTTTGGAAACAAATGAGCGCCACTGTGGATACACATAGATGCGTACAGTGTATCGATTGGTCCCATGCTAATGGGAGGCCAAGTATCGTCACGAGGGACAGACCAGATTAGAGGAAAGTGAAGTACGGTTACAATATGCGTGTATTGCAAGGTGTGCGAGATCAATGCTCGAAATACTATAAATTCAACTTAAAAATCTTAAATAACTGGATACTGTGACTGAGTTTTGAAAAGCCTAGTTGGTGGGTTACCCGGGTGCCTAAACAGGTGCGCGCTGTGACTTCATGATCGAAGTAGCTGTAGGAGTGATGTAAAGAGCATCAGTTATCACGTGCGGCTCTATCTCCAGTGACCAGTCGACAACCGCGCCTGCCCGATTCCTTTTTTCTTTGATGCCGCGGTCTCATCTTCATATTTCTTCGCAATACCTTATTATGATCAAGCATTATAGTTGACTCGGAATCGAGTCCTAACAGATAGTAGTCGTGACATCAACAAATGTATTGAGATCAAATACTGACCTTATTATAGTGTTCTTCAGTATGGCCTACACTGAGGCACACCTCAATAACTTTATTTAATAGGAGAAGATCTCGGAGACTAAAAAATGTACATTATAAACAGCTCGGAATTTTGAGGTTTTTGTCCCCCTTGAGTGAGCAAATTATCGAAACACATCGGGTTCGCTTCTTGGAAATGCCTATACCAAAGATGATATTTCTGTGCTATACTTCAACCTCCTCTGCCATGTTATGGGGAATCCTCTCTATTTTTGGTGAATTGTCATTATTATTCTAAGCTCAACCTCTTAGGATTTGTATCGATGACCCATCTTGTAAGCTGTAGAATAGTTATCACTTGGCTGATCTTGGTATTGGAATGACAACACAGAGCTGGCTCCGCCCAGAGCGAACCGTATGTAAGGACTCCTTCGTAATGAAAGACACCGGAAGGGGGTAATTTTGGCCTACGGTTGAACAGACGTAGCGTGGACGAGTTGAAGTGGCCGCCATTGCACAAATTCGCCAATTTGACTCCTTGGCATGGTGCTAAGAGGAGATGCTTCTATTATAAATTTGTTTTTCCCCTTTACTTTTTCCTTTGTTCTTTCTTATATTGTTTCTAGATGTACTTACATGAATGCTAATGTAGTTGGGAATGGCCACTCCACTGCGCTGCGAGTCAGGTGCTACAACTAACATTGGACCGTGGCCCGTCTCCTACAACGGACAACTCGGAAAGTCTATGTGTGGATGCGAATTGGATGCAAATACACACCGCAGCGTCTTTCGAATCGGAGTTATTTCGCCGATTATTGCTTCTAACCTTCAGTGTTCGTTACAAAATGCTCATTTCTTTACATGTTCCTCTTGTTTAGACCCCTTCCGGTTCCTTTAAGGATAAAGTTAATTACCCAAGTTTGAGATCTGTTCGAGCCCCCATGGCATATGGTGCATCGACCTTTGGACAGACAAGGACGGATCGAGCATCGAGTTAAAGCCAAGTTCCAGTTGCAGTACTGGGCTCAGAGCAGGGAAAGCATTAATCGGTCTGGAGCAGTGCAGCCGTTCGCGGACACGGACCAGTAAGTCAAGGACAACTTCACGTTACTCGTCCAGGGACCGATATTTTGAACGATTGCTTTTTCTAGGACTGACCAGGAGACCCAGGCGTTCACGACACTAGCAGAAATCGAGCGCCGGAACGTGAACTATTCGATTGACGGAGCAAGTCGAGAGCAACCTATTCAACGCAGACAGACGATTCTGAAACTACTGCCGTCTAGGACCTAAGCACAGCCCGGTAAATCGTCGCTCTCGGAAGAATAAGCAGCGAAGCTACCAGCAAAAAGTAGAATTCGGTAACGACGAACAAGGAGGACAAGGAGGTAAGACGATATCTTCTAAACGTTTGTCACTTGCACGAGTCGTCGTCAATTGCACTTGTCTACGTCTTTGTAACCCGTCATCGCACTAACACAAGCATGACCACCACGCTATCCACACAACATGGATTGTTGACACGCACGCTAAACAGGCTAGAAAATACCTTCGAGCGGCATAGCGGTTTTCTTTCATTTGTAATTGAACCACTCATTGAGGAGCAGGATCAACTGGGTACATAACTTCGGTAATTGAACCACTCGTTGAGGAGCAGGATCAACTGGCGTACATCACTTCGCACCAGCAGATGCCTCGCCAGGCAAAGACAGTGTTGGATGCGGAGATCGACAAAGTGGACAAATAACCAGAGCAATACATTCGGGCTGCGGAGGAACTGAAGGACGACATCCCATCCATAGAGGATATTCTGAAAGGTGACCTCCAACGTAATGCTGCGACAGCTCGTCTCGACAAGGCGTACTCTGCGTCAACTACAATATCAAATTGGTTGGAAGAACTTAGCGAGCTCAGAAAAGGACGCTCCATACTCGGCGAGGTGATGAACTTGGCCCATTTCTCATTCCAAAATTCAGAGGACGAATTCGAGAATGGGAAACGTTCTGGGGGGCGTTCGAGCACTCAGTGCACTCCTGACAGATCGACGATCTGTACAAGATGAACTACCTCCTGGACGCGTTACAAGGAGATGCTGAAGAGTTCGTGAAGCAGTTCGAGATCCCTCAAAGAACTGCTGGTAGAGGTCCACTCGAAAGACAAATACGGCAACACTCAGGCGTTGAGGCGTTGATAGACCAAATTGTGCGGCGACTTTAAAGGCACCGGGAGGGGGGCAAGGGCGGAATGACGTTTACGAAAACAATGGCGTCTGAAAACAAACATATGGGTTCGGGAGTTACGATGTGTAACGAAACCGGCGTTGAAAAACGCGCCACAGGGCGCTATTTGCCCCCAGGGCGCGCTTCCGTCCGAACTGCAAGCACGCTTCGTTCGTTTTAAAGCTTGTCTTCGGCCTGATGTAGCCTTATTTTTGAATTATTTCCTCTTTACTGTTTTCTAGTGACATATTTACTTGTTTACTTACGGATCTTCTTAATTGTGCATTTCTATACCTGAAAATCTCAGAAGGGTCAAATAAAGTCGGGGGGAGACGCAACTTTGCGTCGACGTCGAAGCTCCTTTCCCTTAGTAGGCTTAGGCTGAAATTGATATCCCCTCCTCTCACATTAAAAAGCATCTGTCAAAGCATAGGTCTCATCTGCTTTACTCTAACCCTAGGAAGGGAAAGAAGCTTTGACGTGGGTGAAAATTTTGCGTCTCCCCCCCACCCCCGACTTGACCCGTAAGTACATCTAGAAACAATGTAAGAAGGAACAAAGTAAAAACTAAAAGGAAAAAAACAAATCTATATTAGAACCACCTTCTTTTGGCATCATGCCAAGGCGTCAAATTGGCGAGTTTGTGCAATGGCGGCCACTCAATCTCGTCCACACTACGTCTGTCCCACCGTAAGCCAAAATTACCCCCTCCTGGTGTCTTTAAGGGATCCGAGGCTAGAGCGATCGTCTCAAGGATCAGGAAAAGCTCTGCTGATCTCTTTCGTAATTAAGGATAGTGTTTAATTGCCCAAGTCTGAGGTCTGTTCGAGGCCCGCGTGCCATACATGTTGACTTCAACCTGCTCTACCTTCCGATAGTGTTTTCCGGCACCCCGCAAAACATCACGTTTTCGCATGTTTTTAGAGCGATCTACTTTTCTGTACAAGTAAAAGTAGCTTAAACATATCCACTATCTTTGATGACGGCTCACTCTTAAGATCCGGGCCGCTTATGCGATTCCTCGAGGAAGCAAGCCAGCGCAGAATAAAACAGGCGCATTTCAGCGCGTCTTCGACATAAGAGTGCGTCCTGCAGTTTCTCGAGTCCAGGTGACGAGCTAGGTCAAAGCTGCTAATCAGCTAGGTTAATGTCCAGGCTGTGCGTGTGGTGAGGGAGAGCTGTCAACCTATTAGGTTGATGCATAAGTTTTGCGAACTTTTCGATTTCTTCTTCTGCAGAATGTATATAAGGCAATCTCGCCCAGTTGTAAGAAGAACCGGCTAAAATAAAAAAAAACTCATACTCGGAACCGTAATTGTTAACAAGTTCCTTTAGGATCCCGTAGTTAAGGAAAAGGCATCTAATATTTGTGCTGCAGTCACTGAAATGCCACTTGATATAATTTACCCTCGCGCTGCCCCGGCCGCTTTGGATCAGGATTATGAACTTTGTTGTCCACCCACCCATGGGTGGTTGGGCACCCCTTCAAATAGGATGATATTCTTGGACCGAAGGAGATTCCGAAGCATATAAAAACAGGCTACCAAACTGTCATTGCTCTCAGAAAATATAATCAGACTGAACATAAACATTGTGAGTCGACAAGGTTGCCTAGTTGATGTAATAACCTTAATGACGTAGAGCTTTCGCGGTCACAGGCGAGGCAGTTTTTTTAGGAAGGTAACCATTTCTTGAGTGACGAATGAAGTTATTGACGAAATGGAGAATTTATTTCAGACTGTAGTGCTTTGGAAAATTTTTCATATCGAAAACAAATGTTGGTCGAGAATGGAATACTTAGTCCTCCTATTGGGTCAACCCATAAGTAATGTTGTTTTTTCAAAGAAAATTTTTCTTATAAAATTACAAGATTTGCAGTATGTCATATGTCACTCGGAAGAAATTTTTCTGCTTTTTGAAATGACATGTTCGGTTTTTATGTGCGTTATAATGAGGACGATTTTCAGGGTGGTCAAGTATTTTTAGTCTACGAAAATCGACCAAACCGGCAAATGTTAAAAAAATCAACCAATCATATGCATCGTACTTATCCACGACGTTTTCTCCAAGTTCCACCAATTGATTGAGTCAAGTCGCTCTTCTCCCAAAATTGGTTTTTCCGCCACAACTCGGTGATTTTTGACAATTTCTTCAGATCAATGCTGGGAAAATTTCTCAACCAATTAGCTGGAAAAGCAATGAAACGACAAGTACAGGTTATCGCTGTTGACAAGAGGAAAAAGATGGCGATGAAGTAACTAATCAACACTTGCGAACTCTTAGAGGTCATGAAAAAACTGCAAAAGGCAGCTGCGGTCACGGTATGAACGCTGTGCAGCTGCCACCCTTTTCCAGCACGTACCGTGCCCACTCCCCCTTTCATCTATTCTCGTTCACTGACCATGATGTTCACTTTCAACATTTGCGCATTTAGTTTAATTACACAAATTTGAGGTGCCATTGCTGTATCGGTAGTAACTTTAATAAATGGGTGAAAGGGCGTGACTGTATTAATTGGAATAGATTGATACATCTATCATGAGCACTGAACAGGTAATGAGTAGGGACGGAGAGACATTACAAACCGGATTTCTCGAGTTTCTGTTGAAAAAATAAATACGCAGTGATGTGCTGGGTGATGTGCAACTGTGCCGCTATCACAATTTTAAAATTCAATATGAATCACAGCCAAAACAAAAACGAAACATATTTTCGACAAAGCAGAAAAAAATCGCTACGAATGGTCCATGAAGCAATGCTGAGCAAGGGATTCAAAAGAAAAATCTTCATTCCGAATAAACGTGATGCTCTCGGAAAATGGAGTTTAGAAAAAACGACGCAACTTCTCGATCAACCAAATATTGGAAATTTCAGAACAGGTCGGGGCTGAGCACGGACACATGACTGATTGATTTTCCGAAAGTGGAATATAGTGTTTCAAATAATCACCGGTTTGGCCAATTTTTTTTGGCTGGACTTACCTTTTTGGCGGCTTGAGTGTCGGCTCGATTACAACATAATCAAACCCCCAACATAAATTTTTGTGCAGCAGAAAAACCTTTCAAATGGTGTATGACATGCTGCAAAAACTTGTGACTATATGCGGAGAATTTTTGTTAGAAACATCCATAGTACAAACCACTTTGTAAGGGTGCGTGCCCGTTCGTCCGCAACAGACTGGTTGAGAATCGAAGTCGATTGATGAAAATGACCAGTTATCATTGGTTGTGCCGAGTCATAGGACATCACACACATCAACATCGGATTGTGTGCAGAGAGGCGTAAACGGATAAAGGAGCCTCGCGACCGTTGTCGCGGGAGTCACATCACGTTGCTTAGAGTGATGGATGATAATGGATGAAATTTTCAGCGTTATATACTAGTCCCATACAAATCGTAGTTGTAAGTAAAAGCCATTAGGTCTTTGAAGAAAAGGTTCGAATGACCTGGGCGGGCTGCGATTGATCCCAGCAAATGAGAGTATGCGCCTATGTCACTGCATCATCTCCGCCACTGTATTTTCTTAATCGCCATGATAAATACCCAACCTATTGTATAAACCTGTCATTACCAAGATTTTAAAAGGTTAAAGCTTAGCTCAAGGACGACAGCATGAAAAAGGAGACAAATTTTCAAAAACTTAAGAGAATGAATAAAGAAAAGAAGTAAAAGGATGAAGCAAGAAAAATCAGTCACCTCCCGTAGATTTTATTCCAATTTTCTAAAAGAAAATTGAATACGAGGCCACTGGATACAGAATATGATGCAACAGCTTCGAATACGCTGCTTATTTCTTGCAAACGGAACTGCTCACGATTCGTCGCTAATTCCAAAGTGCTCAAAGATGCCAAGATTATAATTTTTCAAAATAATTTTTAAGATGAAGAACGAACGTCGGAATGCCTGCATTTTCAAATTTTTAGCAACAGACCTCCTCAAAACGGAGATATCTTTGTGACATCCGAGTGCGCTGATCAGCCTCTCCCTTTCGTCTGGAACGGTTTCCATTCTAAGCAACTCCATCACCTAAAAAAATGACTCACATTTGGAATAGATTTCGCGCTGCACGTGCCAACTCTGCTCGCGATTTCTCTTTTGCGGCCCTGAAATTCTCTAAAATCTCCCCAAAATGGAAATATGAGAGGAAAAGCCAGAAAGAGTGCTTGTACCCAGTAAAAATATCAAAGTAAAAATGAAAAGTGGAATCTTCGGACACATTATTGGGATGACTGGAATTTTTTCTATTCAAAAAAAAAAGCACGTAGATCCTTCGAATGGGAGATAGGATTGCTTACTGTAGGCACTTCTAAGTCAAAACAACATCTCATTTCATTAACAATAATCATTCACGAAAGTAGCTCAAAGACATACTACTCATTTAGAAATCATTGGAGAGACGGGACGAATGTCAGAAACGCGCGTCAAGGAACACTTAGCCGGAGAGAGACGACAAATCCTGCTCATTCCACTTGACATACATCGAGTGGAAGAGCAGGGGGCAATGACTTTGATATCAAGTGCAAAATTCTTGCTCGTGAGGACGACATGGGGTGCAGGAAAGCTCTAGAGCGTTCTATTCCACACAAAAGACCATAAGCTGAAACAACCGAGATGAATGCATGGCCATCACACCAGAATTTTTGCCTTTCATTTCGCTGTGTGGATTATGACAACACCGGTCTCGAGTACCACCGGTGTCTCATTTTTCCATACTCGGTCACTGGAAGAAGCGGAGTGGAAACTTCTACTGCAACGTCGTGGGTTGGTTCCCTTTACTAGACTATTTTTGAGTTTGAGTTCTAACAAGGGTTGAAGACAAAGAAAATGGCAGGACCCTTTATCGAATGAGATACAGACTGGAAGCTTCGAGCCTTCAGGTCTTGACAACGACGATTTGTTCGAATCGTCGACCAATAAACGTTCCATAACAAACCTGGTTGGCACAGAAGAAAAAAGAAACATTAAACATCTAGACATGCCCAGGTTTCAAGAAGACAAAACAGAATCTACTCATTGTTTTCCGATGTCGCATGCCATCCCATCAAACTTCGAATAAAGTGATGGTACAGTTTCTGTCAACGTTCAAAAACGACATTTTCCGGAACAAAATGTAGTTCTACTGCATGAAAATCGCTTGCATTGTACACCGAAAGAAGTTCAAGGCGAATCGAAGGGCTCGTGTACGCAATATTTCTCATTTTCTCAACTAATTCGACGGCAGGCACATAAAAGTTCCACCTGAAAAATACTTTTTAAAATGGAAAGGACTGCAAAAAGTGCATTTCAGGTACGGCTTGGGAACTCGCATGAGAAGGACTTTAGAGTGAAGCGCTCGACGAATGAAACGATTCTTTAAGAACTGTTTCTGAGACTCACCACTCTCTGGACTCTCTTTTTATAGTGATATCGGAACGACAATGAAATGTAATCTTCCATCGCCATAGGTCATCTTACGCTTGAGCTATTTAGTAGCATGCGCGTAATAGCAAGCGGTGCATCAGCTTCCGCAAACCTACTTGTTATCGGCTCTTGTCAGACTTTGACAAAAGCTGTCTTTTGCGATTATCCGCTATTAAGATTCCCGTCCTATGGCACATCTCACCTAAAAATGCTAAAGCTCTACTGGTAATCTAGAGAGTGCTAAGAATTTGATGAGCTTTGTCGTCCGACGCTCCTTACCAGCCTTAAAAGCACACACCACGATTATCAGATAAGTCGACTTACCATCTCGGAGCAGAACCTCCTTGAAAAACCACTGGAGCTGCACCTTTTTCGCGTCGCCACGCTGCGCCATAACGGCGCTACACCTGCTCGAATTCACCCTAACGCCACCCACTCGAGCTCCCTTATTGGTCAGCTGTGCAAGATAGATGGGGTCGGAGAGGTTCGAGCAGGTACAGCGCCATGATAGGGCACCATGGCAGAGCGAAAAGGTGCGGCTTTGATGGTTACCCAGGAGTTACTTCTCAAGAAAGTAAATCGACTCAACTGGTTGTCGCGGAGTGTGCCTCTTTAGACGGTGGTGGGGGTAACGAGTTCCTAAAAGGAGTCACTAACTTAAAAACTAGGGGTGTAGGAAACCTATATGCGTCGAAATCCGCCGCTAAAGGCGCGACTCTGAGCTGTGGTGAAGGGGGTCTTTTTAGCTCCAGCCGACTTTCTTGGCTCGGTTCGCCTCCCAGCTACGAATCCGCGTCGAGAATCAGCGGTAGAAAGAGGGTCCTATTTCTTGAGTCTTTAGCCATTCCCTTCAATTTATTCTTCACTGTCGTATAACTGAACACCTTAACATTCATATTCACTACAATTCTCACTATTCGTTCGAATTCCCTCTATCACTGCCTTGAGGCGAGTATACAACGTTACGCAGAATTTTCGTGCGGCTAGCCGCAACGAATGCGAGTTGCTTTCTCTGCGTACGATTGCATACTCTCCCTCTAAATTTCTGCGCATGAATTAACCATTAATGACTAGGATTGCTACTGAATTATTGGTACTGTTACTTAATATGTTATCATTGTTTTCAATGTTCAAAAGTCTGTTTCTACATTGTTTGAAGTATTTCTATTGCTTGTTTTTAGTTTATTCGTTTTTGTTCACACATGTGTTCAAAGTATTTCTACATATTCTAGGTGTTATCGCAGTGAATGTGGACGTCCCATCAAGGGCTAGTTTTTCATCACCCTAGAAGGAACCTTTTCCTTCTCTACCGAGGTTTAGCCAAAGTACACGCTTGAATGTATATATTGACTCCTCAGAGACGCTTATGTGTGCACCTTGCTGAGATGACCCCCACTCCCTCATGCAATAGCACCATATTCTACTCTTCTTAAAGGCAGCGATAGGGGATATTTGAACGAATCATGCAAAACGTAGTAAATATGAAAGTTGGTGCTTCGTAATACGAGAGTACGGAAAAACGGGAGAAAATGGCTAAGGACCCGATGAACAAGACTCCATACCGCCAATGATTCTCGACCCGGACCTTTCCGACAAGAGGTATGTTTCGGAAGAGTTCTCCATTGGCATGTTGCCAAGTCGCAAACACAGGGATGTTCGGAAATACGACAACACCTGTTTTCTGGGATAAGGCTTAAGCTAATATCTTTAATACTGTCCTATCTCCTTGGCCACTCCCATTGTAGCCAATCACGAATCATGTCGCCAGAAGGCGGGGTCTGTCATTCAGAGGCGTCAGCTGTTGAACAACAGGCCATCTCTGTAGCTCGTGTGCGCGCTTTTCGACGGTGCTTTCGCACAAAGGCCTCTTGTACCCTCTAGTTTCCATGCGAGTGACCTTTAGGAGGGATTTCTTAATAACCACATTACCCCTGATGCTGTACCTAAAGTATTTATTACTATTTTTTAGAGTGCACCGAATGTTCCAGCCACTGCGTCTTGAGGGGAATAGACTGATTCTATGGATGTTCTTCAAAGCCGGCTGGCAATCCGTGCTGATGGCGCGGCGCTGCGAAGCCTCAGAGCGAAAATATGACGTACGACACACACCCACCTTGATCAGTTCGGATTCGTGACAGTTGACGTACCCGTAACCCTTAAATCACTCACTAGAACGAGGGCCTACCAGTGCTGCGATGTGAGCTATGAATTTAGTGAGAAACAGATAAATGTACGCACACGCACCGACATAGTTCATATGTACTTTGAAAACATGAACAATTAAAATGATAACGAATCTGATGTGCATTTGAACTCGATTTGCTTGCTTTTGCACACACAATGACAAATCGTTTACCGTATCGTACGCTTGATTTCCGAGTTCCTTAATTCCATAACAATAGGCAGCACTTCGTTCAGGAATAGGAAGCCTTGAAAGACAAATATGACTTAGCGGGCAGGGGTTAACTGACTATCCAACAATTAAAGTAAAAGGATAAAGGATAAAGTTTTCGGCGTTAATCAATCCCTTCTGTGGGATGCGCCGCACATTCTAGTTCCATTCAGAATCGTGATGGCTGGTGAATGTGATGTGGCATATACAATGACTTGCGGTGGCCAGCCGATGTACAAGTCAGTGCTTTTATCCTCCCAGACGAGTCTGGTCCAATCTACCGACCCCGGAGGGATGGAAGGCTTGGTTGGCCTGGGCGGGCGTTGATGCGGGATTTGATCCCCGCACCATAAGAGTGGGGTGCGCGCCACCTGTCACTACACCACCTTCGCCCCTTTCAACATTCAAAGCACCTTTTTATTCACTCCAAAATCTGCAGAAAATAGGAGTATAGGATGGAGGACGAACGTATGCATCGCCTGATTTTTGCACAACACAGATGTGACCGTACTTATTAGGTTGTAAGGAAAGTTCTGGCCGCTTTTTCGCGTTCACAGGATAAATTTCAATATCAGAGCGCGTCAACATGAATCAGCTGACATATTGTGCTCGTTAGATAGACAAGAAGTTGCTCTTTCAGAATATATGTTTTATTTGGAATGCCACAAGGTTTTCGAATTATTAGGGAAATTTTAAAGTGCTGCGAAAATGGCACTTTTAAGATGACTTCACCTCAGGAGTTCTTGCTTAGCCGAGTCCCATCGAAGAGGACCACAAATGTGAATACTGCAAGAGGAGGGGGTGAAGCATTGGATGGAACACTTTGTCTCTGGTTTCAGAAGTGCAGAAATGAGAACGAGCTGCTTGGATTTTCAGTTGATCAAATCGCTTTAACTTAGACGGCAGAAGGCGATGAGCGTTCATATTTGCAGGGGATATCCACAAGTATTGGCCTTCAACAAGCAACCTTAGTTGACCACCTCAAGTGGCCTTGATTTGGAAAAATCCAAAAAAATGGGTGCCGCGGGACCTCTTACGGCAGTCATGCGCAAGCGCATTTTTCACAAATCCTATTTCACTAATTGAAGCAGTTGCGGGGTAAGGCCCTTACTCGTCTATCATGTTCATCAGATCTAGCGCTAACTATGCCCCACTTTCCAAAACATCTGGCCAGCTCTTTCAGTAGCAGTGTGTTTAGAAAGAGTGGCGATTTGGAGTCGACTTTTTTTCATTTCGCGCAATATAAATCATCAGCCCTTTATCAAATTGAGATATGTAGGTATGCATAGTGTTGCCAAGAGTGTAGCGAATCTAATGGTGCTTATTCTGTGAGAAAAGATGCACTCTGAGCCGAGTTATGATCTCTCGAAGTTGAAATTTCAAAAACCGGCCAAAACTTTCCTTACAACCTAATATTTTTTCACGCAGTTTGAAGTGTACAAGGGGTGCCAAAAAAAAGTAATTCTGCCCACGGCTCACATCTCCCAATTATACAAAACATAGGGAGACGAAAGAAATCAAAGTATTGGGGCAATATATTCCCGATATGTTCCTCTAAAAGCAGGAGCAAGATGAGACTCACTTCTTCCATTTTCATGAAAATATAGAATCTTTAAGCGGCGCAGTCGGGCTTCGGAGCACCCACGGTATCAAGGTCCCCTTAAAACAGTGGAGCAGGGTTCCATGGTAGGTCTTTTGTGGAAAGCTTCCTGAGGATTGGCCCTTCGGTTCATGGAAGTCACAGAGCCCCTGCTGCTTGGACAAGGCTGCTATGATCCGAAGTATCATTTTCATGTCCAAATCCGCCTCCGGAGGGGTTTCAGTGGTAAGTGCACGTTTTGGCTCTCGGAAACGAAACACGCTAGAATCCGGGAAAAAACGGAATGTTCAAAAACACCACCTAATATGAATCCCCTTAGGTACCCAGAGTGAGCGGACCTCAGCAAGGTTGTGAACGAGGGCGACGAAATTTTGGATTTTGCGAAGTTGAGGTGACACATCTTGCTCACTATTTCCTCGCTCCCGTTCCTGCTCGTGCAGAAGGCTGCCACGGAGTATATTGATAGAGTGAGTTCTGCTCTTGAATCTGGGGGTGTGGATACCTCAACAGAATTTGCTGTAGTTCGACTAAAGTGGGGTGAAAGTGGACGAGACAAAATTACTTTTTTTTGCACCCCCTGTAGATGCTCCGGTAGATTTCGTTTTCTTAGCAGAAAAATGGAAAAGAATTTGTGCATAGTCAAGCATACATGGGATATGTGTTTTGATAAAATCAAAGAAGAAATCGACCTTGAGCGAGCAGTCATGAACCGCATCAAAACAGTAGATGAAAGTGCGATAAATACATTGCTTTTAACTCATTGCATGGTTCTAAAAACTTCGCTCCGATATCGACAATTTGGGAATGACCCTTCACAGATCTAGTGAGCTCCGGAAATCGCCGTGCGAGGATTGATGGGAGCAAACCGAAATATCGCTGATGAAGGAATAATTGTGGTTCTGAATTCGGCCATTGCGTGTGGGACAGAAACTCCGCTTGACCACGAGCGGCGCGCGTCGCTATGTGTGCAAGCTTGGTCGTATGTAGCTGGCTCCTAAACCGACTTCACCCTCCTCAGTCTGAAGTGAGGTACAGGACACCGCAATTCGAGTGTGTGCAAAATGGTACGAATTTGATTTTCCGCACCTATAGTGCGAATCCTTCGCATCTATGGTACGACGCAATGATATCGAAGTGCAAGAACGAAAAGTTATGTGATTTGAAATCTGCGTCAGCGGTGAATAAGGTAGTTCAATCCCTCTATTTTATAAATTCCAACTTTGTGCCTCGGTTTTTTTGTCGGTTTGTATGTCGATCTGTGTTTGTCCGTCCATAAGTGAGTGGATGCGATAGGGGAATACGGAAATTCGACCGCTCAACTAGGGGATACCAATTGTGCTGGGCTATCAATAATCCCACATTATTGTTGTGATAGCAGGTTCCAACTTCTCTCTTCGTAGAACCTCGGCATCGATATTGTATTAGAAGTTCTTCTGTTGTGCCAACGAGGTTGTTAGGTGGAATATTTATTAACGGCCTGACGTTTCGACAGGATCGTCTTCCTCGAAGGCCTAAACGTAGCTCAAAACTAGGATTTGTCCACTACACCGTCAAACCCTTCATCCCCCTAGCGGTTTGGACGGAGATCTAGGAAAACACCAGAGAAACTCCGTACGTCAGAAACAAACTCACCCAATCCACCACCGTACGAGTGGAACAACGCCATTCCGAGTTAGTTGTAATTAGTGAATGAGAGATGCCATGTCGTCCTTATACATATATAGTATTGTTTGGGACATGCATGTCTCCCATTCTTAGAACAGTAGCTCGCAATGTGGTGCAAATGGCAAGAGGTCATTTGTGACGGATAAGCACTCATTTCGGTTGTTCATACTTGGATTTCTTGCGGAAATCCAAAATGCCTCAAGCACTTTTCTAGCAGAAATCTCAGTCTCATATGACGAAATTGTGCACTCAACATCAAAATCGTTTCCACCATGCCCCTCGGTCATATGCTTTCCCAAGTGTTCTTACGTTACCACGCCTTTTGCCAGCAAGATGTTCTTGTATACGTATTGCTATTGCTCTTCCAGTCTCCCCAATGTACGTTGCGTTACATCCCAGACATTCAATCAAATAGATGACACCGATTCGAAGATGCCTCGTCCGAGCAAAACTGGACGATGATGTTGTCATTGTTAGTATTCCTAATGGCAATATCAAAGGCCAGCTCGTGCGAAACAGGCTTTACGTTAAGCGGCGCATACCAGAGAACAGTGTTACATGTCCGTATGGTAAAATTGGGGATTGCGCCAAAATCGGTGTCATCTATTTGATTGAATGTCTGGCATGTAACGCAACGTACATTGGAGAGACTGGGAGAGCACTAGCAATACGTATACAAGAACATCTTGCTGGCAAAAGGCGTGGTAACGTGAGAAGACCTTTGGGAAAGCATATGACCGAGGAGCATGGTGAAAACGATTTTGATGTTAAGTGCACAATTTTGGCATATGAGACTGAGATTTCAGCTAGAAAAGTGCTCGAGGCATTTTGGATTTCCGCAAAAAATCCAAGTATGAACAACCGAAATGAGTGCTTATCCGTCACAAATGACCTCTTGCCATTTGCACCACATTGCGAGCTACTGGTCTAAAAATGGCAGACATGCATGTCCCAAGCAATACTATATATGTATAAGGACGACATGGCATCTCTCATTCACTAATTACAACTAACTCGGAATGGCGTTGTTCCACTCGTACGGTGGTGGATTGGGTGAGTTTGTTTCTGACGTACGGAGTTTCTCTGGTGTTTTCCTAGATCTCCGTCGAAACCGCTAAGGGGATGAAGCGTTTGACGGTGTAGTGGACAAAATCCTAGTCTTGAGCCACGCTTAGGCCTTCGAGGAAGGCGATCCTGTTGAAACGTCAGGCCATAAATAAATATTACCATATAAATAAATAATAATAAATAAT